>JABFDZ020000008.1:17416026-17427397 GCA_019775955.2 Pollimyrus isidori
CAACTCTCAGCTATTAGTTAAGTTCTCCCCAAGCGAGCTTGATGGGCCGAATGGCCTCCTCTCGTTTGTATAGTTCTCATGTATGTTTGAAAAGGAAGAAGCAAAAGGTATCTTTTTACAATACCGTAAAAGTAAGAGTAAAAGCATAATAAACAAAGAGCTAAGTACATTCTGTAAGATTCTTAGTTGTTAGTTACATGTTTTCTTGAAAGAATACCTGTATATTCTTTTCATGTTAGAAGTGCATAATGGTGCTGTTTATGCATCATAAACATCATCAGGTTTTCTTAGGGTCAGAATAGTATGAGCAAAGATTGTTAATAGGGCTGTCATATGATTTTTAATCACGATTAATCACACACCTTGGTGATTAATTGCATATACAATCATGTTGCAAAGCCATGAAAAAAGATTTTATATATAAATTAAATTCTAGTCAAAATCAAGGTTCATACTTTTCACCTGTTAGGGTATCAAAATTAACATGATAAAAAGTTTACATCATCAAATAAATAACACATTATGACTTCATAAACACCTGTTATTGTAGAGTTTCTACAGTATTTCTATTGTTTTATTTTTAAATTTATTTTAACTAAATGATGATGTGGGGTGACACAGTGCTTAGCATTCCTGTAGCCTACACGATAGGCTCTGCACTCACTGCAACTGTGAATTGGATAAGCAATTGCAGGAGATAGATATGTGATAATTATATTATTTATCATGTTATTATATTAAACAATAATCAATCTTTTTTACCTGCCATTGTTTGCACACTTACACTCTATGGGGAAAGGTATTAGGACACCTGCCATTACAGGAACTTTTATGATATCCCATTGTAAATCCATAGACATCGATATACTGTAGAGTTAGTCCCCCCTTTGCATCTATAACAGTTGGTCCCCCTTGTTTTGGGAATATTTTTGACAAGATTTTGGAGTGTGTCTGCGGGTATTCTGCCCGTTCATCCAGAAGAATATTTGTGAGGTCAGACACTGATGTTGGACGTGAAGGCCTGGCTCACAGTCTCCGTTCTAGTTCATCCCAAAGGTGTTCAGTGGGGTTGAGGTCAGGCCTCTGTGTGGGCCAGTCATGTTCTTCCACACCAAACTCACCCAACCATGTCTTTATGGTCCTTGCTTTGTGCACTGGGGCACAGTCATGCTGGAACAGAAAAGGTCCTTCCCCAAACTGTTCCCACAAAGTTGGAAGTATAGAATTGTCCAGAATATCTTGGTATGCTGAAGCATTAAGAGTTCCCATCACTGGAACTAAGGGGCCAACCAAACCCCAGATAAACACCCCCATACCATTATCCCTCCTCCAAACTTTACAGTTGGTACAATGTACAATGCAGTCGGGCAGGTAAAAATTTCCTGGAATCAGCCAAACCCAGACTCATACATCAGACCACCAGGCACACCAGCATGATTCGTCCATAGAAAACCATAATGCCTCAGGTGTCCAGAGGGAGGCGCCAGACAACCACAAACCTTTATTGTGAGCAATTTTGAAAAGACATCCAAATAAAACTGGCAGGGACGAGTGGTTTCATACCGTCACACTTTAGCACTAGTATACCACTTGACAGGCCTGTGCACGTGTTAAGAATAGAGTGGTAATTAAATAGAAGCATAACAGTCAAGGGGATAAAAATGAATGTTATTCAGGGATCTTTGATCACCATGTTCCTGTAATGTCAGTATTCCTGTGAATCCAAATGACAATATACTGGGCTACGAGCAGATTGGCACAAAGAGTATGATCAACACGCCAAGCTTGATCTGCATATTTCCATTCTTGCCATCTCCTTAAAACAAATTGCCGAGCAAAGTTCAGGGATGATTAGCACTGCTGTGTATCATCTACTCCAAGAGAAGCCGTTCTTCATGAAACAAATTAAATAACCAGTAACTAAGTTAGTTCATTATTAATCAATCATGATGGGTCACATATGCCTGCTAAGTCATGCAGGAACTAATTTCATTAAACTTAACAGTTTTCAAATACAATTCCTGCATAGAATACGTGAACTGTCAACTAATTATGAATAGACATGGGGATCAATACGTACCAAATACTTAGTCACTGGTTAAGTAATGCATCAAGTAAGAGTGTAGCAATACATTACTTGTGTCCCCTCAATTAAAGTGTGACCAAATAGAACTCAAAAACAAACAAATCAAGGAGCTTTAGATTGGACTGATACTTTAGTATTTAGCAAAGACACGTTTGTTTTTAACATTTTTTAATAAAGGTCTTTGACAAAACTTCTTAACTAAAATCATAATTAATGAAAGAATGAAGAGTGAAAAATACATGTATGAGGATATAAGTCTATAAATGCCAGAGCATGGCTACGCAGGAAATCAAAGAGTTAGCAAGTTAAAGCATTATAAAATGTTAATCGCATTTAATAGTCGTTATGAAAATGAATCCAAGTTCAGCTGATATACATTTTATATATCACAGCTCACAGGAAGCCAGGGTGCTTGCTTAATTCAGTAAAAATATTGCAAATTGTTTGGTTTTATAACAAAAATAATTATTAATTCAAATATACATCACATTAGAAACAACCAGGAGTTTTAAGTAAAACTAATGAATTTTAAGTAGCAATACAGCGAAACCCAAAATAGTTCTAAAAGAGCAGCTCCCGTGAAAAAGCTCACTAACAAACAGGCTCATTGGGTGCTTTTTAAATAGCAACACCTCCGCAATAACATAAAACACCAAACCATTTGCGTTTAGTATCATTTTGAGAGCCAATTACTATAATTGCAATCAACAGCAAAAATAAAAAGATCCGAGCTGAATGACTCAGTTTTAAAAATGACAAACAGAAGAAAGTGTATGTGCGTAAATAACATATGTGGAGGTATGTTAAACACCGCTTGTCAACTGACACCTGTTAAGAAACCAATACATTTGTAACATTTTACAGAATCAAGCTTCCCAAGACTGTCTGTGAGCACAGTATTAAACAGAAACTCAAGCTCACAGAGGTCCCAGCCCTGTAGCACAGCCTTCTGCAGGAGAATGATCTCACATTCAAAAGCAACTCCCATTAAACCACAAGTGCAGAGTAAGAACCAGACAGCAAGGCAACAGTCTGTTAGGACAGAGCGGCACAGGACTCAATGGGGACAAGTCTGTCACATGACCTTCAGTCCCCTTCACCACCACCAAAGTCTGGCAGCTTCTTAAACTGTGGCCCCCTAAGTTACACATTTTGACGAGCGCGGTCATTCTGTAACGGTGATTATGGCTTTGCCGGTAGCTGGGTAACCTTCTCCGGTCATATCAGCAACCTTAACCGTCAGTGTATACTGAGGGTATTTCTGCAAAGAAAAGTTCCGGTCACACATTTATTCAGACTGAGAGACATTTTTGGTCAGAGGAAGAAAAGCCCACCTACCTTCTTATCAAGCTGAGCATTATTCAGTCGGATCTGCCCACTAGTAGGATTAATAGCAAACATGTCTGGAACTGGTAGAGGTGGATCTTGACTTAAAATGCTGTATCTTAAGTCTGCATTATAAGTCTGAGGATCATCAGCATCCGTTGCCGTGACATTCAGGATCTCATACCCTAAATATTTTAGGAGAAAGTATGTGCAAATAGATCAAGCTAATGCAATGTCTGTGTCAAAGCAGACCTTTAGCAGCAACGTGAAGCGTGTCAGCACACTGTACCTGCACCCACAGCTTCTGGAACACTGCCCGTAAATGCATCTTGTGTAAAGACAGGCTTGTTGTCATTCTGATCAGACACTATGATTTTGATCTCTGTAGGATTCACGGCTTTGCCATCTCCAAGAGCAGCAGCATGAACCATAAGCTACGAAGTAATTTAAAGAACATATAAGTGAGGTTAAGATTCTACACCTATATCTTCATTTTAAAAAGAATTCAAGCGAAGCAGTGCTTACAGTATAGCTGGCACACTTCTCTCTGTCCAAAGGCTGTGTCACATAGAGCTGACCAGAGGTTCTGTCTATAGTGAAAATGTCTTTAGGTGGCTCATCTGCTCCAGGACCAGTAACCCAGTACTGCATTTTAACTTCTTTATCCTCACTGGACCTGATCTAAAAATCAAAATATTGTTTATTGGATGAGCATGAAGCACAGTGATACAGTTGAAAGCAAAGCAACAATAATGCATGAAAATGTGACATACCTTCACTACCTCTTTAGGAAAGGGACCCATTTCTTCTTCAATAATTGTAATTGGAGGAAAGACCCACTCTCTCTTCCTCCTTTTGAGACCAGATGAGGACCGTGAAAACTCCAGCACTGGGACGGACTCACTGCCCTGGAAAATAGAAGGACACCCATTGAGCTCACACTATATCACACTCTAAAACTTAAAACAAACTAAATGGACTTCAAATCACCGCAGTCATTCAATACATCCTACCTGCTCAGTAGGGACATTTTCCACACGGCTGGTTTGTGGCTTAAGCTGGACCCTGATTCTCACAATGAACTTCCTACAATTTGAGTCCCAAGCATGAACTGAGAAGATCTTGTGACCTTCATGTAGCATAAAGGGCCTTTTGACCATGACAGTCCCATCAGAGTCCACCTTAAACCTGGAATCCTTTGAAGTAAAGAGGAACCTCTGCTGACCACCGCAGTCATCATACAGAACTGCAAAAAGAAACATTAATTGACAATATGGAAACCTTAATGCAGTTCCCAGACACTGCTAGGCAAACTAACCAATGCAGAAGACTAAACATTCATGAACGCGTATGATAGCGATAAACCTGTTGTCAATCGTTTTCAAGACAAGTCTGCAAAAGCGATGCCAGCATATTTAAGAAGAATCATTAATAAATCTGAGGGATAAATGAGGAAAGACACCCCAAAAAGTATGCTTTGAGTTCTGCATTCAAGGATTTACCTCTCCCCAGCTTCCTGCCCTTCTCCAAATGGGTCCGATCTACATTAAAGGTGAAGATCTTTGACGGGATCCCAGGCTGACATGGCTTTTCTTTACAAGACCCTAAAGTGAAAGCCTGGGAGAAAAAGAGAGAGAGGAAAAGAAGCAAAAGAAGCGGCTAAACAACTCAGGGCAAAGGCAGTTAGCACGCGCCCCTTTTACAATGGCTTTGGCTGGGGAACCAACAAGTTGCGTGGTTAATAATAAAATAAGTACCCTTGCCGTATTCACAAAGAAATAGTAATGGCATCACACTACACTTAGTGAAGCACAGCTGAGTGGAAAAACTAGTGTGCAGGGTCTCACAACAGCAGCAACGAAATGCAAATATCGGAAGTATACAAAAGATGTAAATATACCACCTAGGCGTAGCCTATTTCACGACGTATTTCATGAATACAAAAAAAAAACCAAAAAAAAAAATTACACAGCAATTACTTTTTCATACGATGAAAATAAAAATTCAATATTGCAATCTGTTGCGATAAAATAGCCTAAGCAAAGCGATCATATTCTGATGTTTCAAATTTTATTGAAATTGTCATAGTATTAAAAACATACTACCATATACATGAAATATGAATTTATGATCAGTGGGATCGAACATTTAACATCATTGCACTGCATTTTGTGCAGTCGGAGTAAAGAAATTAACATTTTTCTGTCAGTAAAATAAACAAGCAAACAGACAAATAAATAAATAAATAAACGTTTGTCAAAATGAGTCCACACTTCAGACTTGTAATGCGGTGGAGCTGGTCTAGCTCTTTTGGACTCGGTAGTCGGTACCATCAGTAACATTACTAGTCACCTAGATTGGCTAATATTACTAGCGTTAGCGGTGCACTCTTATGCCAGTTTATGTCATGTTTCTCCATAGCAAGCACGCAAAGATCGTACTTCTGGTCTTCGCAAGACCGGTCTCGCTAACTTACCTCTCAAGAACGAACTTGGGGCGCAATGATGAATCACGGGACTGATCTCATTCGGCTAGGATGCAACCGATGTATCATTGAACAACAAGAACACCCAAAAACAACATTCGGTGATTTTTTATTTTATTTTACTGTCCTCTGTACTTCTGTTCTTGAGTATCGAAACTGGTTTTTGGCAATGGAAGATGACATAAAAACAGGTATATAAAACCATAAGCATGGCCAAGTACGCATATTGAGAGACACCCAAAGCCATGAGTCAAATACATAAAAAATATTACGTGATGGATGTATTCCATAATTTAGTAGGCCTATATGGCCCTTGAAGGATGTTATAAATATTGAAATGGCTCTCGACTGGAAAAAGTTTCCCCAACCCTGCTCTACAAAGTGCTTGGAGATTGCTGTTATCTCTATCTTCTATAGTATAAAAACGCCATTACTGATTAATACGAAATTTCAATGCAGAAGATTTTAATCATGTTATTTGCAACCACACAAGCTGAGAAACGTCTGCATTTTCCTGCTTATAGGTTTAAAATACAAAAAAAAGCACCGACAGTGAATGGAAAGAGTGAATATAACAGAGCCAGAATAATTTTTCTGATAAGAAAAATAGTACGACTTCTAAATAGACAGCCTGCCCATAATGTGTCACTATATATAGAGATGCATATTGGTTTGGTAATTTCACAAACCCTCCTCTTAATTTTAAAAGGTCTAATGCAGGGGTGTCCAATCTTATCCGCAAAGGGCTGGTGTGTATGCAGGTTTTTGGTATAACCTTTGGGTCAGCTGTTCAAACCCAGGTGTGAGGATTCTTCAGCCGATCACTTCTCTAATTAGTAATCTAATTAGGGAGTTGCAGCAAAAACCCGCATACATAGCGGATAAAATTGGCCACCCCTGCTATAGATTATGCGACTGCTTAGGACAGAGTGCTACAATAATGATTTATGTGATAATTTACTATGCCATTTCAAATAATATCAGATTATCTACTATGCCATGCCAGATTATGTAAGGAGAAGCCTGTTTATTTTACTCCTTAATTTCCAAGACCCTTCCTCCATAATTTCAAAACGTCTACAGAATCTGACAGCAGTGGGGGAGACTGTATAGGACTGAGTGCTAGAACATTGATTTATGAGAAAATTTGTTGCAGCATTTAATAATGATGACTCGATGAGCGGTTGCTGATCTTATATCAAGTGATGTTTGACCATCATATATACAGACTGAGACTAAAGACTGAAGATTTTCTGGCATAAAAAATATAAATAAATAAATAACTGCTGCTCGCGCGGGCTTCCTGCAATGCAGCCATATCAGAACAAGATTTATTTCCCGAAATATATACAGCGGATTTAATTTAAAAAAATAGTAATAAAGCCAACAAATAAAGGCAACTGCCACGGTTGGCCACTCGTTACCAAACTAGAACGCAGAAAAAGTACAAGGTGTAGGGGGGAATTTAATATCTGTTAGTATTTACAATTAATTTATAAAAGACAAATACGCCAGATCCTTGTGGACGTTAAAAAAGCTTCATATCCACAGGAGGGTAACCGCGAAAACCTAAGTAAAAACCAACCTTACCTGGAGCACAAATATAAGTCCCAACACCAAGACTCTGTAAGTCCCCATTAGAGCGAAGCCTCGCAGGAATCCTCTGTTCTCTGTAAGCAGTGACAGTGAAGGTTTCAAAGAGAAAAAAAAAGCAAATCCGCTTTGGTCCGAAGGTTGCGCAGGTTTCCCTCCCCAAAGGTGCGCTCGCGTATTAATGCGCAGCCGGGCAGGTAGTTTCGGGAGGCAGGGCGGTGCCGTTATGTATAATTTTACGTGTAATTCTGACGATATCTTTCTGTCAATCCGGATCAGGCCGTTTTCATTTCATGTTTAAAGTGAAAGACGATGATTTGATATCAAACGTGTTCTTCATAAACTCAAAACAGCCAAGGACGGAGCTTTGTTGTTGTTGAATAATTGTTTTTAATAGCATGCTTATTTAAAAAGCATTGTTTCAAATGGAGAACTTATCATGTTTAATTGTGCAAAAACATTTTGGCGCCTGCTCCTCTATTGCTAAGTAAGCCTATATACTGTACTGTGGGTTTAAAAAGATCTTGAATAATACCAGAACCTCAAACAGAACTGAACTGAAAAGGACCATGTTGGCAGAGCTTTCTGACCACAAACTCCATGACCCTAAAGCATAACCCTTTTGTGATCCAGAAAACACCATACATGTATTATTTAATGGATATTTGAACATTGGAAATCCCCAGACATCCCAGTAGGCAGGGCAGCTGACTCAGGCCCTGGGGCCTATGTCTGACTGCAAATCTCATATACATACTAAATATTTCGGATGGATTATAGCACTGATGTCATGCATATTGTTCAGGTTCATGATATTTAACTTGAAATCTCTCATTTTCATGCATACAATTTCATTATGGTGGGAGTCATAACACAAAACAATACTTACAACAATTTTGAATGTAGGTTCATGATTTTGAAATGGAATACTTTTGTTTTGTAGTCAAACTATACTGTTGAGGCCTGCATTTAACAAAAAGTTTGTGGGTTTTGCTAACTACTGCAGTGCATGATGGGTATGATATTTGGTTGCTACTTAAATCTCATCATCTGAAACTGCAGCAACCAGCATAGGCAGGGCCTAGGTGTGAATTTGGAAGGCGGGGCATGATCCATTTGTGCCCAATGACCCAGTTGTTGTACTGGTTTTCAAAATGATTCTACATTATGTAATATATTGTATGCAGGGGCATACCCCATACAAGATGCCCCCCTCTCTCCAGGTTCTACATATAATTTTATATTGGGGAAACCTAGGCTAACAGAACCATAATGAACAGAGACATTGCCATATATAAAGAGCATAGAAAGGTTGTGAGGTCAAATCCTGTTGCTAACAGTAATATCAGCGTCAGATCCTTGACTCAAGGCCCTTAACACTAACTGCTAAGGAGAGCTGCACACTGGCTGAAACAGTAATTTGACGCAGTCCAAAAACATGCTGAGGCTGATTGGAGTTGCCAAATTGCCTGTAGGTGTGCATGTGTGTGTGACTGGTGTGTGAGTGTGCCCTGCGATGGGCTGGCCCCCCATCCAGGGTTGTTCCCTGCCTCGTGCCTGTTGCTTCCGGGATAGGCTCCGGACCCCCCGCGACCCGGTAAGGATAAGCGGTTTGGAAAATGGATGGATGGACAATCTTTGTCCTTGCACTTTCTACGAAGCAGTCACCAAATAGCAGCACAACTGAAAGCTACGGATATCTTTGAAGTTAGCAACCAATGGAAAATGCTGAGGACTACAGTGTAATTAATACTTTAATATTTACTAGAATATTTATAGCAATGACTAATACATGGGGGGTCAGTCTACACTCTGCTTTTTAAAGGATTTTGGTCAGCAGCTGCCATGGATTAATCTGAAGAATTCCTGTGTGCTGCACCAATGACAAATAAAGCCTCTTTGTTTCTGCATACGTCTGCATACTCGTACACAAAACTCCAGGAACAGGTATAACAAACTATTACAAACTATTTTATTCACCTGACTTCAGCGTTCCTTGGAAAACATGAAATATGAAACCTCACGTCTTGTTTTGCACGAAGCAGTAAGATCTAGTTTTCCTACAATATAATACAAAATGTTATACATTTTACAAAATTGCATATGTTGCACATATATTTACATTAATTGTCATTATTACTCGTTGCACGTTAATATCATTACTTTTACTTTATTGACTATTTAGTTGTTTGTCTGAGGGTGCCGTGTGTCTCTGAAGGTTAGGGTTAGGTGTCCATAATTGGAAGGTTGCTGGGTTAAATCCTGGGGTAGGAAGAGTAATTTTACCATGTTGCCCCAATTTCTCCAGATACTGGCTGACCATGCTTTCTTAGTTTTACGTTAACAGTATCACACATTTACAATTTAGTGACATACACACTGTGGGCAGCCGGATGGCAATCGCCCATCCCTTAATGCTTGCTGCTGGTCTTCAGCCATTCAAATTGTCAGTAATGCACACAATGTAATCACAGATGGCAATTGCACTTGTTAGCAAACCGAATACAGCAAGTATGGGGTTCAAAAGCTGTCACTGAAGGGTGGGACTGCGGCTGATGACTTCTTGTTGCCGAAGTGACAAGGTGAGTTTACGGGCGTGAGCACTGAGCTGCAGGGTCCAGGCGTGAAAGGTGGTGTAGGAGTGTCTGGTTTTCAGTCCCTATGACACCATTCACTGAGTCACCTACATATAACCTGTACATTGCCCTTAGACATCAATCCATGTCTTATTTATTTTGAACAGTGAAATGGACCAACCCCAAAACAGTTCAGAAACAGAATATGAAATCTTTACATCTCTTTTTTTGCAGTTAAGATTTTATTGATAAAAAATATGTAGGTGTCAGAAGAAGTCCCTGTCTTGTCCCATTCTGTCCATTGTTTCCCTGTTTGACCAGCAGGTTTTCCTGGTCCTCCCATCTTTTCCTGTGTTTAGTACATTTCAGTCCCAAGTGTTTCCCCCTGCTTCCTGGGCCCCTGCATTGCTGAATGGGCTGAGCCAGTGGCTGAGAATCACAAATCCTTACCATCGTGGGTTTGATAATATTATATTATAAACTCAGTGTGGTATACCCCCTGTTAATTATGTCTTGTGTTTGTTTTTCTGTATTGGTTCTTGTTTTAGAGGTGGCGTGGTTGCGCAGTGGTTAGCACTGTTCCGTCATGCCTCTGGGACTATGGTTTGAGTTTCCACCATGGCTTTATGCGTGTGGAGTTTGCATGCTCTCCCTATATCATCCCCACAGTCACAGTAACAATCATCCATAACAAGTCAGAACAGGAAGTGATGTCAGGAGGTTCTATTTTGGCTCAGGGCCTTAACCACTTTATCATCTCTTGCCAAAAATCAGTTACGCTAATAGTGTGAGGTACATTTCCTTACATGCAGTCAACTTGGAAGCAAGTAATGATTTGAAAAAGTTGCCAGTGCACAGTATGAGTTTAGGTGAAATTAAGATTGTAACGTTAGTTACATTTAGGTTGATATTTATAATTTTGCAGTGAAAGCAACGTGACAAATAACTGGTTCAGACCCAAAATTAAGAATACTAAACATTACAATCAAAGACGCCCTTTCTATCCTATTGAGTTAGCATGATATTCATTGATTAAGGAACGGTGTAATTTTATCAAATGCTGACATCTAACCATTTATCCTCGTCAGGGTGGTGAGGGGCCTCAGACCTGTCCTACGCATCAAGGACGTTTATTGATTACAATATTAAATATCAGAGCAAACACCTGTAGCGGAGCATCTTCCAAAGAAATTATCATTATGTTAATAAATCACACTTTAAACTCTGTTGAATATCTGTAGCCCCTATGCAGGTGGAGGCTTCTCCTCATCCTCTACATTCACCACAACCGTCGCAGTGGCTGTG
>JABFDZ020000008.1:17473719-17487617 GCA_019775955.2 Pollimyrus isidori
TGGCGAGGTAGTACCCAGAATCCCACACCTACTCCCGGCACCCACCAGCTGAGCGTTTCTGATGTGTGGAGAGACTGAGGATGCTGGCCTGATGCTCAGGATTTACTACAGTTTGCCAGAGTTGTGTGCTACTACTACTACTGGCACTACTTCCTAACTGTGAAAATCACTCATTTACAAAATACATACAATTACGTCATAGTCATCGGCTCCCTAGGAGAACCATGTACAAGCAATTGCTAGTATTGCAACAGAGATTTTGTAAAAGTAATTCTGTGGTTATATAGTGAATTGCCTCTAACACCCCCCTACATGTTACTGCCCCCCCCACGTCTGTGGTCTTAATGTATTAACTACCAGACACCACATCCCTCTAAGTAAGACCAAATCCGTTTAAGTTACGCTGCCCTAGCTTGCATCCCAGGAGGGCTGTGATATCAGGGGTTTTGATCTGTTGCCTTTCAGGAACCATGGTTCCTCAGCAGTCATGGCAGCTGCTGCTGCTCAGATCTCATAATGATCCTCCAAATGCCCCCTTTACCCCCACCAGCCTGCTTCGTCCCACACCCCATTCAGTCAAACCTTTTTGTGGACTATAGAGAAGGGCACCATGGGGCGGGTTAGCAAAATTCCAAGGGCCTTTGAATGACAGGGGCCCTAAAAAACATTATTAAATTGGTCTGGGTTGGGGGTCCAATATGATATGCCTGCATGGGGCCCAAAACCTCTAGTGCCCCCCCTGCCTACAGACCCCACATTATGCAGCCATCCATCTTCCTCAGTTCAACACCCCCCCCCCCCCCGGGTTTACCCTAATACCTGGACTCCTGCTGACTGCTCTATTTAAACTTGAGTCATAATTACACAGGACGATGGAAACTAAACAATCTACATAATGCTAGGAAATGGAGGTATATTTAGGCTCCTTATTGAATAAGCCGCAGTAAATCAAGCAGTATTTCATTGTACAGCCTCGTCTCTCCTCCGCTGCGCTTGAAGGACACGAGGTGCCACAGTCTCAAGTGTTACTCATGTGAGGTACAGTCGCTCTCATCAGCTACTGCCCAGCCAAGCCCCCTCGTGCCCCCGCGCATTAAGCCCGAAATATCCCGGTGTTAACCAGCAAACCAAATGGGAGCCTGAACCCAAGTCTGCCCATATCACTGTTTCATCCATTACATGTCCGGTTCTTGCCATGGGTTCCTTGCAGGGTCTCAGTTTAGTTATTGTGGGCAGAGTGTTGGGCATCTGACCTTTCTCCTGTTGCCATGGCCACAAAGCACGGAGACAGCAAACCGTCCTGCATTGTTGTGACACCAGAGGTGTTGCTCCCTGGCTCTCGGCTGGCCCTGCCGGGTATCCCTGTTCCACGTTGGGAGTGCTGCTGAAAGATCGCCCCCAAACAGCCCCTCCTCCCTTATCGGAAGTCGTCCTCTGGAAGCCTTTGCAGGAATCACACAGCTAGAGAACTTTCCCGAAAGCCGTGTCAACTCCTTACACTCGTAAAAGCAGCATATGTGCTCTCACCTGTCCAAAAAGGGGGGGGGGGGGGTTTAGACCATTCTAGCTGCGTTCAAGCATGGCGGTTCAGCCGGCTCCTTCTCGCGTTTGGTATTGATTTTGATTATTTTTCGAGAAGTTGCCTCAGCACAGGTGAAATTTCAGTATCTGTCTGGTGTCAGCACACTTGGTGGGCTGAGCTGCCTTCTTCTTCTGGAGAATTTCCCATTTCAGCAGAAGAAGTTTACTCAAGAAAACAACTGGAAGGTTATTCATCGCGCTCAGTAACTCACTTAATCTCGCTGGCCGATCGTCTTCTAACAGTGAAAGCTCTTCCATATAATAAAAAAAAAAACAGCAAGTAAACTCAGCAGTTATTAGATGGAAAGAATTTAGGAGGAATGGTGGGCGTTTGGGCTGCCATTTTTACCCGCGGTGCAGTAACGGAGGCACGCGTGAGCCATTTTTCCCAGGATTCTCCAGCAGCTGGGGTCTATGGTCATGTGACCTATTGAATGGGGAGTGTGTAAGTGGTGCTGTCAACACATGGACATAAATAAGCTAAAGATAGGGTCACGTTGCAGAGGCAGACCCTATGCTGAGCTTTTTATAGATAATCTTTGATTAATAAAAGAGAGTGTCGGCTAATTTTGACCCTGAGTCTTGGAAACTTCTAATGGTGCCCTAAGCGTATGACTGACTGACTCCTTCCCTGGATGCCCCCTCCTCCCAAATGAGGGGGTGCTTACTGGAGATAGGCAGCAGGCTGCCGGGAAAAAAAAAAAAAGCCTGCAAAGGATTTGCCAAGAGTTACTGGAGTTACTGTGTAAAATCCAGAGTGCCTAAGGCTTGTAAGTGTGAGAAAAGACAGGTTCTCCTTGCTGGAGACCTTCTGGGCCAGGGAGAGGCGATGGATGGTTAACCTGCTGAGCGTCTAGGCTGGAGAGCTAATGAGCTGATGCCATGCAAACCTGACTGTTGCTGGAAGCAGGGGTCAAAGTTCACGCGTTGTTTGTTTCCCAGCAGGCTTGAGTTGCTATGGCTGTGGCACCCTACTGCTACACAAACACACAAATACTCCCCCCCACCGTTAAAACTAGGAGCATGAAGAACAGTCCTAGTCTCCCATTCTTTAAAAACTATTTATGGATGATATATATTCATGAAGATGGGTGCTGATCATTGTATGTTGTATGTAAATTGTAAATACCATGTATATTGTACACTGCATATATTGTATGTATATAATTTGTCCTCACTATTCTGGTGTACACTACGAGTCAAAAGTTTTTGCGCACAGTAAGATTTTCTACATTTACATGTTACTAATTTACCAAAAATGCATTCAGTATTCTTTGCTAGCTAATTACTTTACATTATGTTCATAATTTCAGAACCTTTATTAGCAAGAAAATGACATATTTTGGGTTCATCGGAGTAACCTCTAGTAGTTTATAATGTCTAGAAAATTCAAGACGTTCATTCTACAATTCCACAAGGAACATTAAATACTGCTCTACTTCATGGCATGAAACAGCTGGTGCATTTTAAGTTAAAGGACAGCCTAGAATTTGACAATGCCATCACCACACAACCAGTTAATAGGATATCAGACATGCACTGTTACAGTACATACTCTTTCTGTGTAACAAAGGAAACTTGTTTTATATAAAATAAAAAAATTGCAGTTTAAGAAAGAAATGCAAAGTTTGAATGGAAGTGGTAATCAAGAATTTTATTTTACTTGTACAAATAATAATAAAGCTTTTGAATTCTTTGAATATATTTTGTGATATTTTGCAGCATATCTATAATCGCTTGATCACTATATGGGAGGATTAAGCAGGGGAATTTTACAGGGCAGGATCTGTGAGTGAATGAATGAATGAAGGTTTAAAGAATGTGAACCCCAGAGAGGTCATGTGACTAACGAGGCAGACGTCTCAAAGTCTGTTTACAGCATGCGGTTGCCATAGGAACATGGCACAGATCTGACATGTCAATGAGAAGAGTCACCTGACGACTGCGTCAACCAAACATCTCCAGGAAGGAGCAGCACTGTCACCAGGACTGAATTCCCAGTAGCTGCCTCGGAAGCTTCCAGCTTTCCGGGTGACCTGACCTGATACCCAACCAGGCTGCGGGGGAAGGGGCTGGGGGGGCGTTTGGTCATCCGAGCCCTGGCAGAGCGTGGGCCTTGGCAGGGGCGCTGATCCCGGAACTCGAGCACCGCGTGGGGAGGTGATGGCGCGGAAGTGAAGCCGATTATGACAACACCGCTCCCTCCCGTCGGCCTGACCCACAAACGGCTCAGCCCTCGCGGTGGGTGGCGAACCAGAAGCGTGAAGATGCAAGCAAATGTAGCTCCATACTGGGAGGGGGCCCATGTGACCCGTCCCAATACAGAGAAACCAGCATAGAATGAAACTGGGTCAAGTCATTGGACAATGTTAACCAGTGATGGTAAACACCCAGTGACTCCTACCGAGAGCTACTCAATGCAAGCAAGTACATTAACCTGTTGTCCTATTTAGTGCAAACTTTTATGAAAATGTCTTCAAACAACCTCCTTTTATCTGATGAGAAATGTAGGTCATTGATTTTATTTATGGGTACAACAGCAGTGATCCTTAACAACTGGTAGCACCATGTGGAAGAAAACATATTTGTGATCAAAAGGTTCGTGGCTCATATGCGCAGTACTTAGAACAATAATGAGGGAGCATGTGGCTCAGTGGGCTAAGCCTATGTGCTTGTATTCATGAGGTCACAGGTTCAAACCTGGCCTCAGCACATCTGCAGGTCCTTCAGCATGGCCCCTAACCCCCAGCTCCCTGAGCACCACACAGGTAGCTGCCCTTCGCAGACAACCTACTCCACAAAAGAGCAAGGTGAGGGAGGCATAAAAAAGATAATCTCTCCACAGGGATCAATAAAGTACTAGTTATTATTATATAAGCAGATAAATTGCATGATCTTTGAGCTGTTTTGAATGCAAACATCTCCTAAGCAACTTTATCTTCCAGCAAAGCAAAAGGTCCTAATTTCAAATCCGACTGGCCTCTTTACGATGCATTTGGAGGTGTTTTAGTAATTTGTGGGTGACTTGGTGTGCATTTGTGTCACAGCCTGGTGATGGTAATGTGTTTTGTCCTGTACTTGTGCTTTGTACTTTATAGAATTGGACCTCACTATAGATACCTTTATAATGCATTATAATGGCCGGTATAAGCATTAGCGATGCTTTGTACTGCATTATAAAGGTATCTATAGTGCATTATAGATGAGAGTTTCATAAAGCATTCATAGTCCATTATAAACATGACTCTGACGAGTCGTGCCATTTAATAAATGTTTTTAGCCATGTTTATAATGCTTTATGAAAGCTTTATGATGCATTATGAATGTGGGTATAGATTACTAAAAACATGGCCTTAAGTAAAAAGTTAGCCATGGTAATATTGAAAATAGAGTTACATTAAGCTTCGGCCGACGGTCCTGTGCGAGCACAAGGACGCGGCTCTCAAACGGGCTTTGTTGGTGGTTAGTGAATATGCAGCATTCCAATGATTGTGTGAGCCAGAAACACATTCAAAGGCCTTAATGAAACAACCATCCTCTGAAGAGGGACCCTTGGAGGCTGGGTGTTGAGCACTGTTGAGTTCGCAGATGCACCGCACTGAATAAGCTGAAGGTTATGGGGCTGGGCTTTGTGCCCAGCACAAAGGCGGAGGGGCCGGCTGGGGATGCTATCACGTGTCTGTATGTACTGTACCATGGGGGGGCGGGGGGCAGACTGTACATTTCCAGTGCATCGCTAAATAAAGACAACATGGTGCATGTGTGCTAGGGGTATTTCTGAACACAAACTATTTTGGGCCGATGTCTATTTTTTGATGGGTGAGAGTGACAGATTACTTTTATTGAGGAATGGAAGATGCGGCGGGGGGGGGGTTTATTTATGTGTAACCATGGTTGCAGAATGCCGTGTCAATGGAATGGAGTGCAGATGGATTCCAGTGTGATTTGTGGTATTTGACCTGGCCTTCAAACCCTGGGCTGATGAGTGGTAGAAGAAAATGCTCTGATTGTCCACCAGCGCGTGTGTATTTGAGTTTCAGTTCTCAGTCCGAAAGACGGACCTGGGTGATCTTAAATACAGACAGAATAATAATAATAATCAGAAGAAGAAACATGAAGGAATTGATGACGAAGAAGCCATTGGGGGCTCCATGTGTAGTTTAGGATCACAGATCACAGTTTTGTATTGTTTTTTGACAGATTATGGATGTATATTATTTACACATTTTTACACATTTAGCAGATGCTTTTGTCCAAAGAGACACACAAGTGAAGCAAATAGCACAATACAAACATATGTGCTGACAAGGACTTAATTAGGCATAAGTGCAGCTAGGTTGAGCTTCCAGTGAATGCCCAGGTACAAGTGTGAGCAGTTTGGGAGCAACAGTAACCTCTACACACAAGAGTTAGGTGAACATAAATACAATATATATACTGTTCAAAACTATGTTTGATTTTGTGCCTGTGTCAGGTGTAGTGGAAATGTGCAGTGTGTGAAAATAAAGAATGTGCAAATGTGACTTAAAAAGCAAACAAAGCAACAAGCAGCAGCTTCTTTAGAGGGTAGATAGGAGCAGTGGCAGTCTTTGAGGTTGGGGGGTGACAAGTGGGGGTAGATTTGTACCTTTGGGAGCAGCAGGGTGTTAAGGAGCTTGACTGCCTGAGGGATGAAGCTGCCGCCTTGTCTAGAAGTGACGGTTCCCATGATCCAGAACTTTCGGCCAGATGGCAGGCGGGGGAGCGGTGTGTGGGATGGGTGGGAGGGTTCTGTTGCCACACCGTTTGCATGGCAGATGACGTTTCCTGTACAGTTCGGTGATGGGCGGAAGAGGAGCCCCCATAATCCTCTCTGCTGTCCTCATAGCATATCCTCATAGGTGAGGATGGGAGGGTGGAGGCTGACCTTCTTCAGCCCGTCAGTGGAGATGGCGGCCACCAGGTCACAGCGGCCACATCGCATCGGGTCCTAAATATGGTCCGGTATTTGTACATTGTCATATGCAGTGTGTCATTCTACATTTCTATGTTGACCGGCAGAACTGCCTGTGACAACCTGTGAGTGTTTATTAAACATCAGCAGTCAATGCCAAACGCAGCCAGAAGGAGACACACTGGTGCACTGTGCTGCTTCAGCACTCTTCGAGCTCGCACTGCAAATCCTCCATATCTAACAAAGCAAGGACATAATAAGACTATACAAGGACCATAAATTCAACATAAGAACATTCAGGGAATGTAAAGAGGCACCAGTCTACTGGATAAATTCATAGAACAGATGGGTCTTTTTACACGAGTTTCCTTTATTTTATTACACATTTTTTTGCAGCAGCAAACCAGCCCATTAACACATAACTGGTAATTAAAATATTGACTGAGGTATAACTAGAGTGCAGTGTAGACGAAAAATTGACATATGAACAATTTTGGACATCAGACATCACACAGGACGTAACTTAATAACACCATAAACCCTCCATGGGCATGGAATACCATAAATAGTATGAACGCCAGTAAATGTGATCACCAGTGCAAATAATACAAGTGCAGTTGGATGTAATTTTTTAAACATTGAGGTGTTTCTTGAAGGTGAATTCCGATTACAAGAAGGGAGGGGAATCTAATGCCTGGATATGGTCCTGCAGCTCACCAGGGAACCATATTAGAACCACACTAGAACCATCTAGAGTGACATTTCTCATGTGGTGAAGGCAGCTCCAAGCGGCGTTGGTTTGCTGGCTGAGGGGGGTGAGATGGGATGTAGGTCTTGAGGAGCCTTTTGATATAAATGGATGTCAGTACAATGATGGACTTGTAAGTCAACATCAAGGACTTTAAGTTAGTGCCAATAGGTCGCCTGTGAAGAGCATCAGGTAGGGGTGTGAGATGAGAACATTCCGGCTGATGAATGTCAGATGCGCTGCTGCACTTTGACTCATCAGCACATGCTGACAGGCCTGCTAGTGGAGGGTTGCAGGAGTCTACTGGTGAGGCAACAAGTGCCTGCACTAGAGGATGAGCTCACAATTCCTGTTACCATGACAAAAAATGAGCAGGCCATGCTCTCATACTCAATGCAAGTAAAACTGACGCTCGCATGACTCGAAATATGAATTTATAGACACGGAACCCAGCCCTAGGATGGATGGTATTGCTCGACTGGTTAGTATTATGTGAAGATAAAATGCTGAAATGATTATGAAACATTTCAATGGAAATTCAGTATATGTGATTACGCCTGTGAATCTATTTGTCAGCAAAATTGAAATCCATCATCTTATTTTTAAGCCAGTGATGTCTCCATGCTCAACTTCCTGCTTGCTTCAATCAGAAGACCAGAAATAGAAAATATATATTTGTACAGAACCTATAATGAAATACAGTATTTATCAAGGTCAGATGAAACGTCTGTTTCAAAAACACCGCCATAAATAAAAGATATTTGCTGCTTAAAATATGGTACAGAGCTATTTTTATTTCAGCTAAAGCAGTTTATATTACACGCAATTGACTTATTTTCTACATTTTGTGCTTGCTCAGGTATCTCTAGCCTTAAGGAAACACCTTGAATGCTATTCTGAGGAACCTGTCTCAGAAGGTGTGTTACATATATCCAAGCCGGCCGGGTTCATCAATTATTTACAGAGCTACAAACAGAATATCCCCATGTGTCCAGCAAGATTCTGCTTTCTGCTCTGGTTTTTGACAGACGAGACTATGGGCTGATTGGTAGGCAAATCCGAGACTCTTCCAAACTGCATATGTACGAAACAGGTTTTGTCTTACTAACTCCCACTCTATAAGTGTTGGGTTACTCTACCAAAAATAAGTATGCATCCTCATTTTGACAATTCAGCCTGCCAGCATTTTCACCTGCGGTTACTGTCATTTGAAAATGCAAAATTGAAGTTGCATGCATTATTAGGCCATTCATGCAGATATTGATGTGGTTCCATATTTTTCTTGCTTTGTCAACTCCAACTTGTCCACTTGCTGGGAATCGTGAATCTGGACTTTTTCTTCAAAGATTGTGGGTTTGGACAGAAATCATGTGGTAAGCAACAATACATTTTTTCATCATTTTTGGACCTTCATACCAGTATTTCACTCAGTATAATCAGTTGCACTTGTATAAAACTGTAGTCTTTACATAGAAATTAAAGTATTTAAAGTTATCCGTATTACCCATTTCCATTGTTTCATTTCAGAATCCATTGTATGATTCTGGATACGTGTACGAACTTCCTTTTACGTGCTATGAACGCAGGATTAATGGTCGTTTCAGCTGGAAAAGGTGGCCAATACTGCCCCCAAGTGGAATACTTCATTACAACAGTTATTCGGCGCTAATTTATTATATCGGAAAGGTTTTTTGTTTTAAATCACGTTTATTGTGTTAAATATTAGTATTAACTAGAAAATAAAAGTACATTAATGAAAAGCAAATTTTGGCAAAAGACTACTTTCAAAACACATCACCTCAAACAATTTAGCCAGTTAGAATTCAATGAGGTTTGAAAATAAAGTGAATCGTAAAGTAGTCCTACCGATAAAAAAAAAATGAAATTAACAACCTAAAGCAAATGCTCACCTTAACAGAGACAGCAATGAAATAACACTCAGCACTTGGAAGTAAAACAGCAAAGCTGACACAACACGTAAAAACATTTCAAATACATACAACTTCCATGTACATTTTCCTTGCAAAAGTATAACTAAACGATCACAACAAACAAAACATGTCTAGGTGAAAAGCAACATTCAGGAGTCTACAGTATTTCTCTGTGTATGGTGGACTAAATTTATATACAATAAGGTTCCCTCTATGTCTCATCTGTATTACAAAGATTTAAATGGCATTCAACAGATTACCTGACTACAACTTCTGGCAAGTAAATCAACATACACAGAGCAACATATATAAGTAAGTTAAATTGAGTTATTTTAAACAATGTAAAAGTCTATATGTACAATTTTCTTCATATTAGAAACAGTGAAAACATACAGTGTCCAAGTGCTAAAAGACAGGTCAAAAACCCAAAGTAAAGGATTCTTATTCCAATATATAGACGAATAATCTGAGTTGGACTGGGTACTTTTGCCAGTACAAGCAAAAAGTCATTAACATTCAGTAAAAAAAAAAAAAAAACTGTAATGAAAATCTGGAATTACTGATCCGACTGGTTTGAGTTTCCCCGCTAGCAAATTACGATCCACATAACAAATCCTGTGACATGCACCTCCTCTACTGAGCCATCCTAACTATCCTTGGAGTGATGTGTCCACCTTACGTAGCAGCAGAATCCTAAAGTTATGGTGATCTAAACTACTTTATCATCAAAGGAGTCGTGAAGAGAGAAATAAATTAAGATTGATCAATTATTAATCACAATAATACTCAGAAAAACCCTTCAGGTATGTCATACTGATGTCACCTGTGGCCAAATAGACCAATCACGATCGTGACCTCTGCAGCCACTGAAACCTATTGGTAAAGGCAATGCACTAAACAGCAGAGTGCCAATGCAGACCCATGCAAGGCCGACTGCACTTCAGTACAGTGTCAGCTCACTTTCAAAACCTGCTCCATCCATCAGAGAGAGGGTCAATGACCTCTAAATTAACTGTCTATTCATTAGGATGAATTGAAGAAGAACGTACGTGGGTAATGGCGACAGGAGAGGCGGTAAGCGGCAGTACAATTTTGTAGCATCTATCAGAAGCCAAGGCCTTCTGTACAGTAAAAACACAGCATAGGCTAGTTAAACACTAATCCGACAAACTGAGATTAGATGGAAGAAAGGAACTATCCAAACAAGCCCCAGAAAGTTCGACGGAGGGGACAAGGGCCCCGGCTCCCATTAATCCTCTCTGGCCTTGGCGAGGTCGGAGTTGAAGTAGACAATGGTGACGGTGATGTCGTCGCGGTACATCCTGGCCAGGTCGTCGGGGAGGGCGAGCATGGCGGACAGCCGCTCCGGGTCGGGCTCCCCGTACTCGTTGGTGCCCACGGCGTGCCGGATGAGGTGCGTGGCGGAGTTGAGGTCGAGGGAGGGCGCGGCGCAGCGGTGGAGCAGCAGGCTGTGCATCTGACCCAGGTTCATCTGCCGCTCGCTGGCCGACACCGGCGCCTGCAGGTGGACCCCGGTGAGGTGCTCGGCGGCCAGCCGCACCGCCTCGTCCTCGCCCAGCATGTCCCACAGCCCGTCCGAAGCCAGGATCAGGAAGCGATCCCTGGGCCGCAGCCGGTGGTAGGTCAGCTCCGGGGTCACGTCCAGGTAGGGCGGCGTGTGGTAGTTGGCCGGAACGTACTGGTAGATGTCCAGGGAATCCAGGTCGCAGCTGTTCTCCAGCACGCTCTGCTGCAGCTCTTTGCTCCACTTGAAGCGCACGTCCCCGAAGGCCCTGAATGGCATCAGGATGCCCAGGAGCCGTTCGTCCTGCACCACCGTGCCCTCCTCCGCCTTGGGGTGCTGGGACCTGACCCGCGCCAGCTCCGCCGGGTTCCGGGCGTTGTGGTCCCGGGAGAGGGGCAGGGCGCTCCACGAGCCGTCCTCCTCCTGCACGCCCAGCACCGCCCGACAGTCGCCGGCATTGGCCACGTGGATGCCCTCGGTGCCCACGTGCGCCAGGCAGGCGGTGGAGCCGGCGAACGCCACCTGGATGGCTGTGCTCCTCATCAGCTCACTGTCCAGGGGCACCTGGGCCTCCAAGGAGATGTCGGCGTCCAGCCTGCGGAAGGCGTAGGCCAGGGCGTCGCGGGGGTCCATGCCGTCGCCATGCTCCTCGTTCTCCAGCAGCTCCTGCCAGAAGACCCGCAGGTGGTCCACGTACAGGGAGGCCGACTCCCGGTAGATGTAGTCACTGTGGTGTTTGTACCACTGCAGGATGGGTGGCACGGGCTTGGCGTTCTCCATGGCATACTCGATCTCCTCCAGGCTCCGTTGGGGCATGAGAGCCACGGCTATATAATAGAGGAGCCGCTCGCTCACCGCCTGGGCACAGGCATGGCCACCGTGCCCGTCGAACACCCCGAAGAGCATGCCTTTGGTCTGCAGGCAGGTGGCGACGCTGCGGCGGTCTTCATTGGGCACGTTTGCCGGCAGCTGGTTGCTCTCGAACCGCAGCACGGGGCTGAGGCCCCGACCATCGAACTCGGGGATCCGCACGGTCTGCTCATTCGCCCGCAGGAGGCCGTTGATCTGTGCACCAGTCAACCGGAAGTCCACCTTCTCCAGAGAAGATTGCCTCTGTGAAGAGGGGGCTCTACCATGGTAAATCTCAGGGCTACTGCTGGAAGAGGACCTGGCTGCCCGAGTCCTTCTGGGCCGGGAAACAGGCCGAGGAGGTGGGCGGTTGATCCTGGAGTACAGTCTGTGCTGGCCAGAGGAAAGTGTGAGGGATTTACTCTGAGCACCACGCAGGATCCATGAAGCCACAGTACTAGACATTTCACTACTGGGAGCTAGGACATATAACTAATATTACGACTCTCAGTCTTGATTGCAGTGTTCTGGAAAAAAAAAATGTAATAGTTACTTTCTGCAATTAGCCCTGATTTTATTTTTTGGTAAGAGCTGCGGTGGCTTTTCTCATTCATAAAATCATAAATCAAGTCATTCCAAAAGTACATATACCGGGAGCAAAATTAATTTCGTTAAATGCTGCCAGCTGCTTAATGTCAAGCCTATAACGTTGCTCTTAAATTTAAGGAGGCAAAGAATTCAATACATAGGATCTGCAATACGCAGGGTCGTCTGGTCAACAACAGAAAATATGTTTAAATTCTTATCTTGTGCCTACACTTTATTTGTAGTACATACGATATAACCTAAGTGCTTCGAAGAAAAATGTATGATCGCCACGCCAGTTTCATGATTTCAACTGTAAATAACGTATGGAGTTCCTACAATCCCTTATAAACGCATAAATCGCACAAATTTAGTAGAACACTTGAATATTAAGGTTTACTAAGGAACTTTGCTGCCTCCCTGGAAAGTACGGCGTGAACAGTTAATAAACTGGCCATACTTTTGACCAGGGAAAGTTTGGATCGCAGCACATAGCCACTGAAAATCCCATTGCTTAATGACTTCGTTAATGAAAGGTTACTGTGTCATGCACAGGTACGCAACACCAGCCGGCTAGCAGACTGGCTAGCAGACCGGCTAGCTGTGGGTCAAACACGCTAACACGTGAGACGTTATGTGTCGATTATAGTTAAAACATGTCATAAAATCCTATGATTATTAACACTCTTTTTCGACATTGCTACAAATATTATATCACCTGTCAAGATGAAGAAAAACCCCTTCCAACTTACACTTCCCCGTCCTCCCAACTCTTCACCCTGGCAGTCGACTTTCACTTTGCTTTGAAGCAGTTAAATAAAAACTCCGCCCCTGCACATTGATTGGATGATACGTTATTCTCTTATTCTGATTGGTTCATAAGGGGGTTGGTCATGTATAGCGCCGGGGTGTGGTTTAGCTATTACTCAAATACGTGCGGGATTTCATATTTTTCATGTATATGTAGTAAAATATAAATATATAATGTAAAATCAAATATGAAAATACAATTTATACATAAATTAGGACATTATATAGAGACTTCTCAGTTCTCAGTGTGTCACCCTTCCTTCGAACTACACTTTAACACGACCCGATGGATGAATGCAGTGGTAAATATTTAATCCCAAAATCATTTTTAGTGCATTATCTCATGCCTTTTATCTTCTGGGCGCCGACTTCTGTTTGGTTAAACGTTCGTCTTGCATCAGCATAGCCTTCAGCTGATTTTACGGGGATTTTACTCGCCGACGTATCTGGCGTTACTATTATGTGCCCTACAGACATGTGCCCTCAGTTTGGCTGTCTCCATGAAACCCATAGAACAGTACTTTTCGTGTAATAATTTCAACATTAAATTTTGGAGTATGAAAACGCCTTTGAATGCTGACGGCTTTTCTTTGCACTGTTGAATTG
Organism: Pollimyrus isidori; assembly: GCA_019775955.2. Taxonomy (NCBI): domain Eukaryota; kingdom Metazoa; phylum Chordata; class Actinopteri; order Osteoglossiformes; family Mormyridae; genus Pollimyrus; species Pollimyrus isidori. The sequence goes on from JABFDZ020000008.1 coordinate 17,487,288, forward strand.
AAAGAAAGAAAGAGAATCAATCCTTATACAGCATCCATTTCGAACGACTGATAGCTACTTTGAAATGTTTTAACAGTTTACTATACAACTTCCTGCTGCAATGCCTTTGCTATGAACACATACACTCACCTAAAGGATTATTACTGTAGGAACACCTGTTCAATTTCTCATTAAATGCAATTATTTAATCAACCAATCACATGGCAGTTGCTACAATGCATTTAGGGCTGTGGTCCTGGTCAAGACAATCTCCTGAACTCCAAAGTGAATGTCAGAATGGGAAAGAAAGGTGATTTAAGCAATTTTGAGCGTGGCATGGTTGTTGGTGCC
>JABFDZ020000008.1:17515844-17527261 GCA_019775955.2 Pollimyrus isidori
CATTCCTTAGGTTTTGCTGAGACACATTATAACAGAAATCATTTTTAGCATACTATAAAGCATACTATACAGCATACCATAAAGCATACTATAAAGCATACTATACAGCATACTATAAAGCATACTATGCAGCATACTATGCAGCATACTATAAGGCATACTATACAGCATACTATAAAACATAGTATAAAGCATACTATACAGCATACTATAAAGCATACTATACAGCGTACTATAAACACTTTTCACTTATTTGTCTGACAACATGAATGGTTGTGCTGGGATTGTTGTGGGAATATTATGTGTGGAGCATTGTAAATTCTTTAGTGATGTCATTCAAACTATGCGCCGATGCATTTATATTTTCAGTTTCTCTTTAACTCTGTCGTATATTACTGTGTTATCAATGTTGCTGAGAATCCCCTGCTTTTAGAAATGTACTTCCCACACCCTGGGTTTGTTAAGTCTTTTCTACATTTCATCGATTCTTACTCCGAAATGCAGCAAACAGTAGACTGGCTATGCTGCCAAGGTCTTAAACGATATCCTGCCTCTGCGTGTCACTTTTCGATGTGCTGTGATAACTAAAGAGTATTAATGCTTCCTTTGCAGTGTTCTGCCAGCAGGATCTGTGCGTTGCTGGCATTTTCTCAGACTTGACCCGTTGGCTTGTGCAGGACTTCCCGCAGACCCTGAAAAGGACAGTTGTGTATCTGGTTTCAGTGCTGGTCACCAAAAGCAGTAAGGATGTGATCTACAATGGGTATTTTTTTGGTAACTGTAAAGATTGAGCCATAGCAGGAATCATTCCTCTCCCCTGCTAGCAGGCTGGTGACGGCCGTCTCTGGCTCTCAGTGAGTCTCCGCTGCCCTTGACCGACTTCTGTAGAGGTCAGATTTACCACGCAGTTGCATATCTAGCCAAAGGGGCTGGCACCAGCCTGCACTGTTCCAGTCCCGCCCGGTTGCATGTCCTTGGTCCGTCTGCTCTTGGCAACTGGCGTGGGTCTCCTCTGGTTTGCAGGAGCAGGCCAGATGCTCGCAAAGGCCACAGGCTGCATCGACGCCCTCCTACAGATCTTCAGGTAACGGGCATCTCCGTCCCTCTCCTGTGGCGGGTGCGCTGGTCTGGAGACGTCTCGCTCAGTGGCTCTCCTGTCTTTATGAAGCACGAGCTTTCCTGCCGGAGACGGCATCGTGGGGGCAGCGTGTGCCACAGAACTGTACCAGCTGTGGGCAACGGTGTCAGGTGCCCTCTGCAGCTGTGTCAACAACCCACAGAATGGTAGGGCACACAGCCTACTTCCCATGGCTCAATTTTGAGTCAACCGTGCTTTGATGAGGGCAGTGTGACGGTTTTGGGGCAGTGTGTGACTCAGTGGGTTAGGATTCTGTGCCTGTGATCAGAAGATTGCTGGATCAAATCCCTGGGCCACTTGAGTGATTTTGCTGTTGGACCCTGAGCAAGGCTCTTAACCGCTAATTGACCCAGGGATAATCTGCCCTTGTGTATTCAAAGATGTGTGTTGCTTTGGATTAAAACTATTGCTAAATAAATAAAATGTAAAAATATAATACTTCGAATCTGAATTACAAGGCCCAATGAGACACCTGGTGTTGTCACTGTGACTAAATGTGCGTTTAATTTTATAATTATGTAAGTCCAATTAAGAGCTGAAGCTGCTGCATGGAAATCAGAATGCCTTGCAACTTGCCTTAAGGAGTTACTTTATAATGATAAATTAAGCATGACAAGAACAGACAAAACAATCCCGCAGGTCCGTTCCAAACGCACAAGACCGAACATGATGTTCCGTCTTGTTATATTAATTCCAAACAGGCCCCGAATCACATGCTCCTCTCGGTCATATAAGAGACTTAAAGGTGTGTTATTCAGTGCTAGGTCCAATAGGCTAAAACAGCCACGTTTAGTGGGGTGGAGCCGCAGGGTGTGAGACTCGCCCACATGTGTTTGCCGCACATGTTTTCCTGTCAGTCAGTGTGCTGTGCCGTTAGAAATCCGAGTTGACAGATGGAATGGACTCGACGAACAGGCTCACTGATTCATGCAGCGTCTTTTCTCTTTCTCTGAAGATGCTTCAGAAACACTCCTTAACGCTCACAGATTGTCAGATTTTTGACTCAGGGCTGCTCAGGTTAAATCAAAGGTCATGTATGACATTCATGCACAACATGCAGCAGTAGATATAGGCAATGAGTTCCACTATGAGCTTCCATATAGTAAAGCAAGTGAATAAAAAGTAAATAAAATAGTAAGAGAGCCAAAAAAAAGTGTTTGAGCATGCAATGATAGGGGTGTGTAGCTGGAATGGCTAGAATCCTTGAGGATGGACCCGCTGCCATATTATTCATGTATATTGTTTTTTTCCGGTTATACACGGCAGAAGAGAACCAACAGCTGTGCACTTCCACCTTTCCAGTGGTCAGAACGTGGCTGCAGGAGTTCACCCAGCTTCGGAAGGAGATGGTGCAGCCCATATGCTCCCTCATAGCCATGATTGTTGCCAACAACTGTGAGTAGGCCGCACGTGTGCAGGGGCGCGCATGGCGCACACGAGAACGCCAGGAAGCCCTCTTCATGTGAAGGATCACAGCAGGGCTCGTACAGCAGAGGTCCCTTCGGGGTGCTTAGGTCTGTATTTTAGGAAACTGCATCACACCTTTTTGTGCCAGTTTAGTATAAGGACAGCAAAGTGGCTCTGCCTGTACTGGCCTGACGGCTCCTGGACCTTGGACCTGATTTCATATCCGCTCTGCGTGTGGACTTTGAATTTGTCCCTCCTTCTTGTTGTCTCCTCCCACGGGCAGTGTTGGGCATTTCAGGTCCAGAAGCTACAAATCCGGACCAAGATTTTGTTTCTACCAACCGGTTGAACATAGAGTCGCAGTCACAGAGCCTCAACTGATTAGTAGAAACAAAATCTTGTACTGGATTTGTAGCTTCTGGACCTGAACTGCCCAACCCTACGGGTAAAGATGTGCTGGTGGATGCAGGTGGATCTGTGATATTCATGATGTCTGTGAGTGCCTAGAGATTACACTGGTGTTCCATCCAGGGTGTATCTTGCAGTGGAAAAACAGTTATGGCAGACGGCGAGATGGCTGGATGAATTGTTAAATATTGGTTCATGGTTCCGCTTTGTAAGTTATACGCTGGTCCATCTGGACTTTCCTCCTCATTAGTGCCGAATATCCACGGCTGGAAGCACACTATCCACGGATTGCGTGATAATCAATGGATTTGGTGAGATGCGCCAGAGAGGAAGCAGGTGGCGGAGCTACTGGTAGCTGTACAACAGCGCTGGAGAGCAGTCAGGGGCCTGATGCGGGCAGCAGGGGGCCGTAGGGCCAGCTGAGGCTGACTGTAAGGACAGCATGAATTATTGAGTGGCCTTTATCAGTTAATGCTGATGGGGAACTGTGAGTGAGTGCAGTGGTGAATCAACCGAAACGTCTCAGAGGGTACTATACGCTCGTGTCAGTCATTTGCTACCAAGTCTTCGAGAAAACAGAACTAGGAATGAATTAAATTAAAAATGAAATTCCCTCTCAAATTTTGCATTATGAAGACCTTTCAAGTCCTGATTATTTTGTCAGATTTTGCCCGTTTTGCCAGTTTATTAGGAATAGGAAGTGGTGGAGTCCTGCTGTTTTTGTACTGAAGCTAGAGCTATATAAAAACACTGTCCTATGCCTAGCTTGCTGGTTCAGCTGCAGTTGTTCAGTGTTTTTCAGTTGCTTGTAACCTATTCCAAGATGCAATGACATTTACTGGTTAGTGTGTAGTACTATGTAGTACGGTAGGCTGGTAGTAACTGTGTAGCTGTGCACATGCCTTATAAGACAGTTAAGCAAAGAGGGTTTTACTGTTAGTCTTCGGAAGGATGTTAAGACTGTTACATGTATTTCAGTGGAATTAATGCTGTTTACAAAAGATAAAAGATAGCACTAGTTTTATCATTTGGTGTCAGGGATTCTAACAGGCATCGATTCACCCTATCAGGAATCCCACAGTGTCTCTGATGCTTTTCTTTAACATTTGACTTCATTACAAGCAGATAAAACAGAAATCCAGTTTGATGTGCTTTAATTAAAACAAGAGTCCACTGATTCATTGCCTTTTGAAGGCTACTGGTTCGAACGCTGTCTTGCTCCTTAATTACATTGAACTGATATACATGTGCTCGAACTGAAGAATCTCCAGCTGTGTTATTGTACTGAAGGTACTCGCATGATTTGTTTTAGGTTTTCGTTTTCCATGTGACTGGATTTGAATTGTCTAATAGTATTTAAGTATTTGTAAACGTGACCTCACGTGTCAGCTTAGTGGAAAGCTGCCCCCCCCTCCCACCACAATTAAAGCTAAAAATAGTTACACTCATGAAAGAGCGACTGTGAGAGTGGCACCTTGCCGACCCTGTGTGTTGTGTGCATATTACAGTCTCTCCCTCCCAGTACTCTCTGCTCCCTTTTCTCTGAAGCCCGTGCCCAGGTCTGCTTCGCCTCTGTGGGGGGGCTGGATGCGTTGGCCCGCTGTTTGCGACAGCTAGTGCCCGAGTCTCAGAGAAACCCCTCAGCCCGTGAAGCGGCCATGGCTATGACGAGGGCGCTGTGCGCCTGCATCAGCGAGAGCGGTGAGCCGGCGGGCGGGCGAGCGGGCTGGCACGTGCCCACGCCGGGGCGACATCGCCAGCGGCAGTCCCGTATCTGATTAGCGTAGCACCGCTGGCCAGAGGGTTACAGCGGAGTCGGGGGGCAGAAGGGGCCTGGGCCCTCACAGCTCAGTCGCGAGTGAGCGGCCTCTCCATCCCCAGCACTTCTGGCCTCCGCTCTGGCTCAGCAGCAGCTCGTCCCTCAGTTCCTGGCCCTACTGTGCTGCCCCTGCCTGCATCCCGCAGACCAGCTCTGCATCATCCTCACGCTGGGCCACTGCACCCAGGCCAGTGGTAGGTGCTCTGTCCGCCGCTCGCATCATCTGCATCGATTCATTTATTTAACCCATGGCATTTATCTGCAGATCCGCCTAACGCTCGCCCCGGCACTTAACCGTTTTCTCTGTATCACTCTTTGGATTGCAGGAGCGTCTCAAAAACCGTTTTGAAGCTCCTTACGCGCTGCGTGCCGCTCAAAACGCAGGCCTGTAGTGTTTTTTCGCTGCACCTCCTACCAGCTGATCCATGAAAACAAAATGAGATAACTGTAATAAAGCATGACATGCAACCGCCTTTGTTCCTTTCTGCAGCATCATTAAATGCGGAGCAGAGTTTTCAGTTTTGTAAAAAGCACTTGTTCTTTTGCAGATTAATGGCTTTATTGCGGAACGTCACTGTTACGTCACGGTAGAATGTGTCAGAAGGTTAATAATGCGTTTTTTTCTGTCACTAACGGGTCATTAATGGGAAGTGGCATGCTAGGTCAGTGCTACCACTGTGGCCTCACATTTTTAGGGTAGGCTTGGTAGGGTTTGCCTGTTCTCCTCGTGCTTGTGTGGGGTATTTCCAGGTACTTCTGCCTCCAGTCTAAAAACGTGCGACATTTGGTCTCTCTGAATGGCCCTTTGTGTGCGATTGTGCGTGCGTCCTGTGCTGGACCCGTGTCTCGTTCAAGGTAGTCCTCTGTCATTAGTTTCTAGGGATAGGCTCCAGGCTCACTGTGACGCTGTAATGAATTAGTAATTATGGAAGATGGATGGATGGATATTACTGTCAATTATAATAATCTCCCTTAATGTATCCCTCTAGGGAGAATACTCTAATAATTTTTCTCATTTAAAGGGTGTGTCTCACTGTTGATTTCATTACATTAAATACTGAATTCGCATTTGTCACACCTATGAAAAAATATAATGAAGTCTTTGTTGTATCTTTTATTAAGTTACATTCCTTAATGTTTATCTTATATACTGTCAGCTCTTTGTACATGAACTTTTAAAGAAGCCTTAATGTATCAGCCAATGTGTCCATTAGAGTAACAACAGTGAATGCGATCACTAGTAATTTTGTATGACTGGCTGGGGATATTGAAAGAAAATGTATTAACATAAGTTGGTACCACTTTACAGTAAGGCTACCCTTATAAAGGGTTTATGGATGATTTATAATCAGGTTATTAAATAGGTTGTAACACTTTGTAAATCATTAATGGACAATTATAAACAAATTGTAAACGGCTTTTTTGTAATCAATGTGTTATTACCATTTAGAAGTGGCGAAAAGGAGCCTTATTGTAAAGTGGTGCCTATTAGTTAATGAAAAATAAACTGCAGTTAATCTTGATGCGACTGGGTGAGGGTTTGTGTGCCACACTCTCCCTGCGCTTTGCGAGGCATGGCGTCTCTCGCTCCACGCGCTGCTCCTTCCCATAATTCAGTGCGTCTTCCACAACGGCCTGTCATCTCTCCGGCGCAGAGGCCCACCAGTACCAGTTTGTGCAGAGCGGAGGGCTGTCCCACCTGATAGAGCTGCTGGCGGAGGCCCAGGATGAGGAGCTGAGGAAGTGTGCCACCTTCGTGCTCCAGACCTGCCAGCTGATGAGTGAGTGGGGCGGCACCATTATCTGTGCCGCTCTCTGTTTGTGAGTTCACCGCATCAGGAAGGTTCTAAATGCACCTTAGGTGCTCTGACTGCTGTTCCAGTCAGAGACGGGCTCTTAGCTTTAAGGCATGATCTATTTTCTGTCTGCCCCTTTGTACCTCGGCCGAGGGCGGCTTTAGTATGCGTCCTGGCACAGAACACGCACTGACGCCTGAAAAATCCCGATCGTTGAGCACAGGAACGGCTGTTAAACAAGCTCCATATCGCATCGCCCGGCGTCTGCGGGGAGCTCGCCACCGAGGCCAAGGAGGGATACGCTGTTATCTCACAGACTGATTAGTGACTCTGTTTTTTCCCCTTGCAAGCCAAGACCTTTTGCACAGGCGGCAGGAACAGCCCCGCCCAGGCTGACCCCCGTGACCTCGGTGACCCCGACGACCTCCAGCAGAACCTCTCGTCTGTCTGCCACCTAGAAAGCTACCAGAAGTCGGCACAAGAAATGCTGCAGAGGATCAAGTGCCTGGAGAGTGGGCTGGCTGGGGTGAGGCTCCCAGAGTAGGGGAGGTTTAAATGGCTATCAGGGCGTTAACACTTACCAAGCTAAGGGGGCACTGCCGCAAGGTGACGTGTAGATTAGAGGCATCGTGTCACGTGGCTCTTTCCCTCTAGGCCATGTTACGGTTTGACCTTTGAAAGTCGCCGTTCCGTTTGTTTGTCCTCCACAAAGCTTCCCTTCACAGTTTTCTACTCGACGTACGAATTCTGCTCAATCATTCACAGAGTTCCACAAAAAAATTCCCGCAGTGCGAATCTTTTGTAAATCCTTTTTTTCCTCGACATGTGCGTTCCTGCTGTGTGGCTGCACCACTCTTTAAAGTTTTCTCGCCCGTGTGATGAGGCGTGCGGGTAACACAGCTGGGCAAGAAGCAAAGAACGTCGTGAATCCTCATTGTAGAATCTGAGGGATCGACGTGGGCTTTCTGTCGCCCTGGGCAGGTCCTCCCGGAGGGGGAAGGGGGCCCTGGAAATTCCACAGATAAATGCCATGCCCCCCCACAGTGGAGAGTAGAGACGGGCTCAGGAAAGCAGCACCGATCTCTCCCTGAGCCTTCCCCCGTCGAATTCTGTGCGAGTACCCCATGCCGGAAAGTGCAAGCACGGAAGGGTGGGACCAGGAGGAAATATACTGAGAGTCTACAGGGTCTGTTTGAGAGAGGGGAGCTGACTCCCATCAGGCCCATCGCCATCCCACAGAAGGGTACAGGAAGCAGGAACGATGGGGGAGCCTGGGACCCCAAGGATATAAGCTGTTCTAGAGCCAGGGATGAGGATGAGGTTCAGATGGTAAGCCAACGTGCCGCTTACTCCCACCACGTGAGACGCTGAGCGGAAGTCGGATCCAGGGCCGCCTCCGCGCCTTCAGCCACGTCAGATTTCACACTGCCTCTCGCTCCCTGCCGTTTGGCAGCCTGTGAGATATAACTGATCACCATGTAAAGCCATAGTGCGGTCAGAACCTGTATTAGCTGTTTATCAGAAATGAAATGTGGGCGGGCAGGATTCCATCCTGGCTGTTTTTCTCAGTTTGCGCTGACGCCTGTTTGCAACAGCTCCTGTCCCTTCCGGCCAAGCTCCATGATTTTTGGCATTGATTCTGATGTTAATTATCCTAAATAGGAGCTACGTGTAGTTCCATGTGTGCTAATGTCACCTGTGGGGCTGTCTGTCCAGAGTCGGGCGAGGAGGCAGGTCCTCCAGAGCACCACTGAGCGGGCTGAAGCCACCTCAGCGCGGCAGATCCCGACCGGCAGCCAGAGCCCCGGAACCGGGTCCGGACCCCCGCGGCGGGGGGCTCAGCCTGGAGCAGGCAGTGCTGTTTCAGGGCCGTGGTACCGAACTGCTGGTTCTGATGGCTCCACAGAAGAGGGGGGTGTTCTCTGCTCCTTGTGTAGGGTCAGACTGGTTCCTGACGGCCCCCCCCAGTCTCTGTCTGCAGAGCCACACGAGGAAGGCATCTCCCCCCTCATAGGCCCCGTGAGGTATCCCCGCAGACCAGCGCCGTCACACAGGGCATCGTAACGTAGCACCGCTCCGCTGATCTTACTTTATTTCCTTCCTGCTTGGCCACATGCTCTTCAGCCCTAAAAAGCGAGGTTGTCTCAGCACCGAGGAATGTCTTACGCGTTGTTGACACAAGCGGTGTGACAGAACGTGGCCACTTCTTAATGCTCCGCACTTGGACGTGACCAGCTGCCTGGATTATGAGCTAGTCTGAGATCTGGCCCTTGCTCTCTGTCACACAGCAGAAGTAAAATGTTAAGTTTGCCCACTTGCAAAAGTTTTAAAGGAGCAGTGATTGCAGGGGGGGCAGGTGTGAGAGGTTATGTGTCTTGGGGGTCCAGTTGAAGTAATGTGAGGCTCCGAGGAATGACCTCTAAAACTGACCTCCAAGATGACAGATTATATGGGCTTCTGTTCATCTTCCCCCCCCCCCGCAAAACATAGCATACAGTCCGGTGGCATGTAATTGTAGGTGCTGCCTGTGTGCCCTTTTGCGAAATTAAAATTTAGCTTCCAAATACAGTTGCCCCCCTCCAGGCTGAATTGTGGCTGTGGAAAAGCTGCTGGTCCTGTTTGTTGGTGGCAGGTGTGCCGCCTTCTGGTGCCAAGTCCCGCCTTTTGGTGCCCAGTCCCACCTTTTTGGTGCCCAGTCCCGCCTTTTTCCATGGGTTTATGGGGTTATGGGCATCAGAGCAAAGGGGAACGCGGCCATGCATGCTGCCAAATGCCAATGCTGAGCAGCCATCCTGCACTATGCCCTTCCGAGGCCTCAAATGGGCAGCCGCTCACCTCTCACCACGTGCCCCTTCCCTTGTGTGCTGCTATTGCAACACGCTCTGCTCTTCATTTAACTGCCTCTTAGGGGGTAGCATTTGTAAGTGGTGAGTCTGCATGGAAAAATGTCCAGACCTTTCTGGCTTAATTGCTGTTGTTTTTCAGCCAAACAGGTCCCGTCAAGGCAATCCAGAGTAAGCCACACATCCAAGGTATAGTAATCCTCTTTGTGACATGCTAAAAGAATGCATGACTTGCGTTTGTGAGCATGTCACTAATTAAAGGCATTTCTCTTTTCCCAGATCGCATGACTGATTGCTCTGACAAAATCAGCAAGATACTAAAAACTGCAGCCAAACCGAACCAGCAGGTGTCCAATCGCTGCTCAGGTTAGTCACAGAAGCGAAAAGCAAACTGCAAACACACAGAGCAGATGTGAGATTCAAACCCCCAGCCCTGCAGGTTTGAGGCAACGGAGCCACTCACCAAGCTGCATAATTTGCATGAATTTTCCTTAAATGACATAGTTATAAAACATGTTACTTAATCATGATAGCACTGTGCACGCTTACATTGCTAGACCAGCTTGAGAGTGGGGAACAGAGGAACAAATCCTTGCGAAATTTACTAGAAGCATCCTCTCTTGGGAGACTCGATGGATGCCACCAGAATCCCCTTGCAGAGTAGCCAGGCTCACTGAAGGGAATTCCCAGAGGGACTTCCTGTTTGATGAGTTGCCTCCTGGGCACATATGCAGCCCTCCTAAAGGGGGGGGGGGGGTAACCAAGCGTCAGCACCTCCTGGCAGAACAGCCTGGGTGCCTCCTGTTACCTCTTGTTTGATTTCTACTCAGGCAAAGATTTTAAGTTAAAAAACATTGGCTTATGGCTACACACTAAAGTGCCTCCTAGTTCCTATTAAAATATTGTAGTTTGTGTTGTAATGTTTGGCTGTTGGGGGCAGTAAGACAGTAGCAGATTTACAGTAGTGAATTATAGCAGTGGGGGGAGCAGATTTTTCAACCTGCTGTCAGACCTGATGCGTTTTTTTTTCCCGCTCAGGGATGTTGTACATGCCTGTGTAAATGTGTGCCGTTAGAAGATGTGGCAGGCCTCTCTGCTTATTTCCCATCAGGCTGTGCAGTGAGCCTCTCTCTGGCGAACAGTAGGAACATCCCGCAGATCCTCCGCGATTGCCAGCACAAGTGTGACAGGCATATGGCCCTGCTGGAGGCTGAGGGCCGCTTCAAAAGGGCTATCAGGGAGTTAGTCAGGAAAAAGCCTGGTGCTTTCAGGCACCCTGCACGTAAGGAGCTCCGGGGCCCGATCTCCACGCGGAGACCATGCTGCGTCCGTGCTCCCGATCTCCTCGCGGAGAGCCTTCCTCGTTCATGCTTTCCCAACCCTTTCTGCCTCGCTCATGCGCTGCCTCTTGTCACGAATGGTACAGACCAATATACTAATCTGTGTTAGCACATTAACCCAGGGCAGCTTAAAACAAGGACATTAGGGGTCAGCTGGCAGTCATCACATTCTCCTCCTCTGCAGGCTTACAGTCCCATCAGGGGAGTTAGCATGCTGCCTCCAAGATGCTAACATTTTTGTTAAAATGCATGAAAAGCTTGAGTAGCCTGAGAGACGGAACACTGTTGCTGCCTAAATGTATTTGCTTCTGCCTTTAAATGCCGGATAAATGTTGTCTTTCTTGTAATGTTGTGGAAATTCCCTCTGACCTTGAAATATCTTGTTAGCTGTTAGCCTGCTGCCAGCAGCGCCAGCCAAAGCATATCAGGCAGCTTCCCAGCACCTCTGATGTGTGTGTATGTGTGTGTGTCTGTGTGCGCGTGTGTGTGTGTGTGCGTGTGTCTGTCTGTCTGTGTGTGTGTGCGTGCGTGTGTGTGTGTGTACGTGAATGTGTGTGTGCGTGTGTCTGTTTGTGTGTGTGTCTGTGTGTGTGTGCGTGTCTGGTGTGTGAGTGTGCCCTGCGATGGGCTGGCCCCCCATCCAGGGTAGTTCCCTGCCTCGTGCCC
>JABFDZ020000008.1:17527361-17543547 GCA_019775955.2 Pollimyrus isidori
GTGCGTGTGTGTATGTGTGTGTATGTGAATGTGTGTGCGTGTGTCTGTTTGTGTGTGTGTCTGTGTGTGCGTGCGTGCGTGTGTGTATGTGAATGTGTGTGTGTGCGTGTGTCTGTTTGTGTGTGTGTCTGTGTGTGCGTGCGTGCGTGTGTGTGTATGTGAATGTGTGTGCGTGCGTGCGTGTGTGTATGTGTGTGTATGTGAATGTGTGTGCGTGTGTCTGTTTGTGTGTGTGTCTGTGTGTGCGTGCGTGTGTGTGTGTATGTGAATGTGTGTGCGTGTGTGTGTATGTGAATGTGTGTGCGTGCGTATATGTGTGTGTATGTGTGTGTGTGGGTGAGATCGGGGAGAGGGTTCATATGGTGAACTCATGGTAGAAATCTGTTGTAGAATGGTTTAAATGCATCTTGAGGAAACAGACTGGGGGGAATTTCCACCTGTTTGGGTCTAACCCTTTTGGGGATTTATTTTTAAAACAATTTCAGACATTCTCATAGGATGCTCAGTCTGATTTTGGTGAGCCTTTACAATAATGCAGAATCCTACCGTTATAAAAAGTGGAATAAGTCGCCTACCTTTACGTCTGGGAGGCATTTGGCCCAACCACAGATCTACAGTGCCAAAAAGTGCCATGGATATGGCTGTGTGGACATTGCGTGGGGTGGGCATGCAACAGCCTCGGCCGCCAGCCCCCACTTCCCGCTCTGCCTGAGCCAGCAGGACTGTGTGTGACTGTGGAAGGGCCTCGACACAAACTCGACGTCGAAAAACATGTTTTGCAGGACATATGCTTTTCCGCCCAACGCTCCTCCGCAAACGCTGACCGTTTTCTCCCCACCCTTGCAGTTCTGAACCTGACACCGTTGAACAACTGGGGCTCTCAAAGGACACCTTGGAGGAGCACAGATATGCCATGTAATGCCCGTCGTCCGCCTTGAAAGGCTCGGGTTATCGCACTGTACATACCTGCCCAGAAAGCAACATGATGGGTTTGGGCCCACTGCACAAGTGGTGCCGTTTGGACTGGTGCTGCCACCTATCAGGCTGGTCTTATGTTCTCTGGTTGGTTAAACAGCGTTTCCACAAAAGTCACCCGGTATCTTGCAGAAACATCCTTTCTCTTGTGCTGTTTTATGTTATTGAAAAACTGAGAAGTTATTTATCCTGTGCTAAATAATGTGTAATAGTTACTAATCCTGAAAATTACTCTGTTTCTCTTCCTTCATTTGGAAATCTGGTGAATCGCTAAGTCCTTGTATTGATGACCATACGTATTATTGTATGTACATCGATTAATTAGGCTGCTCCATATATTTAAGGTTTATGTATTTAATTTATGAATGGGAACTGTCAATGTCCATTACACCTTATGCTGTTGTTTCATGAACTCAATTTCTTTGCTACTATAATGATTGTCCGTTCAACTTATCACTTCTTATCTACCATGAAACCACAGGTTGTCAGTACATCACAGGCACAGTCACTCACATGAACGCACATTACAGGCATTTCATAGATGCCAGTTAACCGAAGTTGAAGAAACTGGAGTCCCTGGAAGAAACATGTGTAGCATGGGGAGAACATGCAAGCCACTCTCTCACTCTCATCCTAGCCTTTCAAGTAGCTGCTAAAGACGGAAATCGAGAACATACTCCGGTATTAACATGGAAAGACAAAGGCTTACATTTATTTCCTTTTATATTTCTTGCTGTCCTTCATCTGCACTTGTCAATAAACACCTTGGTCCAGGTTCCTTGTTGTAGTGATAAAAACAAGATCAGAATCTGATTCATTATCACCAAGTGTATGTGTATGAGGAATTTTGATATGGTACTGTATGTCAAATGACCTGAGCCTGATTGTTTGGCACACTAATAGAAACTTGTTTTTCCTCTAAATTATTATACGGACTTCCTTTTCTTGCAGGTATATCTCTGACTCCTCTTAAGGAATCTCAGAATACTCAAGGTAACTATTGATTCATTCTCTGTCCTGTATGACTTCCTGTATGACTTGATTTGAGCTCATACCTTTGGGCCTAATAATGCAGTGGTTCAGGGTGAATGAGTTCATCTCATGTGTAACAAAGGTGCTAGTATTTGTTTCTGTTGCATGCTATAGCTGTTAGCTACTTATCATGTCTTCAGTATGACAGAATCTGTCCATCTGAACTGTGGGAATGTGGGCCTTCGGAGCGGGAAGGTATTTTTGCTGCAGCTGTGCTCCCCATCGGGTCCGGCCACTAAACAAACAGCCCTTTGATTTGACTTGCTACAGGGGGTCGCGATGCAGGGCTAGATACGCAAGATGGATCAGAAGAATGTCTGTAAATACTTGTCATATCTCTTACCACTTTGCAGTTTCTGCGTCCGCACATGAGCAAATACAGCTAAATACACCAGGGAAACAAAAGCCTTTATTTATGGTAGTAGAGTAAAGAATCCCCCCTTGAGTGTCATAGCCACAGTGTCGTGGGTGGGCTCTGAGCTCTGCCTTGTGTGAATGGCCGTACTGTTCTCCAGTCTATTTGCTGGCATGTGCTGTGGCTAGACGTACCTGGGGGTAGTGATCTAGCCACCTGTGAACGATACTCACCCCCCAGTCCGTGGAGGACAGAGGGTGGTCCTCCTGACTCCACCCTTACTTCTTTCTTCTTGCGCCTTTTAGCAGATCTTTCATGTTTTTTTTAGCACTGAGTTGCCCTGCCCAATCTCTACACCCTCTGTTCTCCTCCTTGCCCGCATCTCTCTACCCTCAAGCTTTTTCTCGCTTGTTTAGTTGCAGTTTCTGTCCCACCGCCACTGCCTTCGTGTATAAATAATGCACCGCGACAGGCCCCTCCCAGCACAGCAGCCTATGATTCAGCCGTCGCCGCCACGTTCTGAACATGCAAGGTCACCGAATGTGCACTTCAGGTGGCCGATTGGCTCCTCCAGCACTTAAAATACCAGAGACGAGTGTTAATCTGTTTTTCACTTATTGGAACGGGTGCTTTCACGGTAGCCTGGATGACTTCCTCTGTAATGTAGGGTGTTTAAATTGTTTTGCATAGTGCTGCTGTTGTAATTGTCCTTGCTTTTTTTGCACACTTTGTCTTTGAACAGACATGTGCTGCTCTACTTTACACAGTGATTCTTTACGATATTCCAGTACAGTAAGGATGGATCGCATGGATTAGGGGCAGAAGATCCCCACAAATGTGAAAATTTGTGAACAATCTTGGGCCCCGCTAACCTCAACCTATAACAGTCAGCTAGCCTGAACGATAATATAAAAAGTCCATTTATTACCGGTTCCTAAATATATAGTACTGTACTGTACACTTTGCGTCTCGGATTACTTTATCATTTCCTGTCGTCCTTTTTATAATATAATACACTAACCATCTAAATTATGCCCCTGAATGTACAAAGTTACTGCCGTATGTGAGCAACACAATTTGGACTCATTATTAAAAATGCAAAATTGACGGCAATGAAAGGTTTACAAGTTGCTGAGAGAGGTGCCATGGGCACAAAGACAGCTGACACGGGAGCGAGGCTGGTTGCCGTGACAATTAAAGATGCGCTGTGTACCTAAGCCAGGACTTAAATACGAGAGTTCTAGTACGCACTTACGCTAACAAGTATTATGTATTATCGATATTTATATATGATATGGTTTTATGTGTTCCAAATCATTTTCAGTGATGTTTCTTGGCTGCAAATATCTGATCTTTTGACCAGCTACAAAAATATTTGTTTTATCGATCATCACCAGCTCACAAATGACTGAAACCATGAATGTGAAAGGGTTAGTGTATAATGTATAAGCGTATAGTCTTAAGTTAAATATTAATTTATTGTATATGTTGCTCCTTTATAAGGACAGCATATTGCAACCTTTCATGACATTGATTTTTCTTGGCAGGCCGGTTCTTTGTCTTTTTTTTTTCCCCAGGTCAAGTCCCCATAGTTGTAATTCATATATTGAATCTATGCCTATCAGTCAAACACACCTTGGGGTATTTGCACAATTGACGGGATTTATGTCTCCAGGCAGCCATAGTACCTGTAGTGAGTAGTGCGGGTAGCGAGAGAGGACTTGTGTGAATCGTCTCTGCATTTAACCCATGAATTTGCTGTGGTCATTCGTCCCGGCCATGCCGGCGGTGCAGATTCAACGCAGCATGCGCTTGAAAACAAAGTATGTGATGCAGCTGCTTTATGTAGCTAACAGCTCCTCACTCCCTAACCTGTTTATTTATGTGCTCCGAAAAGATGAAAGATCCTGAGGCTTGTTTGCCGTCTCCCTGGCTTCTAATAATGGCCTGGAATGATTGGCTGTCTGTTAAATGCAGTTTTTTTTTTTCCCCTCTGATGGCTGGGGAGGTGGCGGCCGGGTGCCCTTCCAGAGGGCCGCTCTCAGAGCCGCGGACGGCATGCGGAGAGCCCACCTCGGCGCTCTCGTGGGGGGGGGGCGTCCTTTGAGAGCGCACGGCTCCGCACCACAGGTTCCGACAATAAATGCATTATGTAGAGGAAAGCCACAGGCCGCGTGTGGCCATTAAACTAACCCAGAAATCAATATGGATCGTAACTGCCTTTGCTCCCTAATTGGCACCCGTAGTCTCTGCTCATTGTCGACGCTGAATCGCCTAGCGAGCCGGCCACGATTCTCTTAGAGGGAGCTTCTCCGGCAAAAGTGGCCGGATAGCAGTGTACAGTAAAAAAAAAAAAAAAAGAAAAGAGGCGACAGGCTTTATTACTGAAAATATTACTTCACCTTAATTCACCTTCACTGAGTGTCTGCTGGCTTTTCAGAAGGTATGAGAATATCTGTTTAGCTTGGATGAATGCGAATGGGGGGGGTGGGATTTCTTTGTTACAAAAAAGCCATTAGGGTGACGGCAACAAAATCTCAACTGTATCTGTGGCCAATGGCCTGACCCGGCTGCATAAATAATGAATGATCCAATTGGCTTGTAGCCAGCTGATACCCATTAGCCCAGGGCTTGGCTTGGGGTTGGGGTTGGGGGGAGGGGCAATGGGAGGAGAGGCATCTTTAATATAGATGTACTTCTTTTCATTTGGTTGTGACGTCGTACGCTTCGTTTTTGACGCAGATAAACGGATAAGCCAGGGGCACCTGTCTTCGGTCAAGAAAGACTTAGAGCGAGAGTCTGGGAACACATACTGGGTAAATATATCCTGTTTAAGAAAGAAAGCAACTTTAACTGCACGTAATAGAGTTATAAAATAGTCATGTGAAGTGTATGGGCCACCTGTGCTGCTTTGCCAATAAAATAAACCTAAGTGTGAAACAGGACATGGTGCCGCGGTATAGCAGCCACACTGATGAGGGCACCTTAAATCGAGCGTGACTCTGCTACCTTCAAGGTCCCACGGGCTGAGTCTCCTCCACGTAGACAGAGGAAGGACTTCACTGAGGAGGAAGTCCAGTACCTAATGGATGGTGTGAGGAGGCTAGGACCCTCTTGGAACGCCATACTGTGGTCCTACCCCTTCCAGAATGGGAGAACCAATGTGGATTTGGCAAAAAAATACCGCCGCTTGCAGGCAAGATTCCCATCTGTGTCCCTTTCTGTATTTTGTTGTTGTTTTAACACAAGGAAAGGCTGATTAAAAATTAATATTTAGTTTTAACTAGGGCCATTGATTACATAATCATTACAGCCTTTCATGATTTTTTTATGGTTCCCTCACCAAAAATTCATAAAGCATGTTAGATAGGACTAAAATGAATATTTTCTAAATATGACCAAGTGGCTAAATATGCTGGCCCTTGTTACTGCTTGGGATGCTTTTAGATGTCAGTGTTATAGGTAGGGTAACACCGATTGTTCTTTGATCTTTTTCAGAATGCTCAACAGCTGGCTGTGGACACCTCATGTAACTAAGACTAGAAGCAAAGCTTTAATAACTGCAGCTGAACATGTAATTATTAAGTCGTTTTTTTCTCTGAAATATGTTCAAGGCAAACCTAATTCTTTGACTATTAAGAGTTACATGCTGCAAAAATAGCATTCAAGATGGTTGTGTTTGAAGTTCAGTGACCACTTGTTCAAAAATAAATGTGAAAAGGGTTGTTCTTACACAAATTGCATCAGTTGTCAGGTACTGCTTACTTAATAGGCAGCAGCGTTTCACTCTCCTTAACTCTTGCATATTTGGTGCCTGGTGCCTCATCTGCGCATACTGCTGATTCATTTGTCACTCATTCTCCCAGAAGGTTACGTCATTTGGACCGGAGTGATTTCAATAACTAGCATGTGAAATGGAACGGCAGTAATCGTAATATTTACCATGCTTGTCCAAGCCCTTGAAGACTAGTGTAGTTCTTCCTGAGTCCTTGTGGGGGGGCGGCTGAGTAGAACGTTCTTCTCTCATAAATCTACATCGCTGTCCCCTCCCCTGTAAACCCTCCGGTAATATTTATGGCTTTGTGTCCAGGGAAGCTTGATGCACAGGCAAACACAGGGACATTGATGTTCTTTTGAGACAAATGTTCCCTTGCTTTGGATACCACCCTTCTCTTTTTGAAGGGAGCCAAGCTCTTGTGCATCAGTCAGTCCTTCAGGCAGATGTATGGGTATTATTATGGGTAACTGTGTTTGTGAAAGAACTCATGCCACCCCCACCGGTCTAGAGTGATGGGAAGCCGTGTGAAATTATCATTCTATACTGGTGAGGAACCATATATGGTAACCTTGTTGACCTTGATTTGCAACATAAAAAAGGAAAAGAAAAAACAAGTCACAATAGAAAAAAGGTCTTGTAATATCTTCCTGTAACACTGTAGGGTTGAAATTTTGAATTTCCAAGTATTTAAATTAAGTTAGTGCCCTACGATGGGTTACCCCTCTTTCATGTCCCTTGGAATCTGTGATGTCATGATAGCCTGGTACATCACCCTGGGACTGATATGTATGCAGACCAGAAAGAGCTCACCATTAGTCTGCCCATGCCTCATAGATCCCCTCCCCCATAAACCGTTTTCTCAAAACAATCTATTCCCCTTCCCCCCCTACCCTACCCATCTGAAGAGGAGGTTGTGTGTGTGTGTTGCCGTAGAAATAGGTTTTTTTTCTATCACTCACAATTCACCAATTAAACATTTAGGATTGTTTTTCAGTGATGCAATTTTGCGGCAGAAAAGTAATAGATAAATAAGAAAACATTTAAGTTCAGCTCTTTATTCTTATGAAAAATTGTTGAGGATAGCACTAAATTGTGTTTTGGTAAAAGGATTGTATGAAGTATGTAAATGGTAGGTTTTTATTTCAGTGGTGTTGTGACGCAGTCAGTTGTGTTGGGTTAGTTTGTCACTGTAATTCTGCCTTAAGGGTAAATATGCCAGCTTCCAATATCTGCTTATAAAATGTGTTCTACGGTGAATTGTGCTAGTCACTGAAGGCACATTTGTAAGGTAAAAATTTTTTATTCTTAGAGACCAAGTGGTTTAATTAAAATGATCATTCCATTACCGGTCATTCACAGCATGTCATTTTAAACAGTTAAAGTAAGAATATTTGAAAGTGTAGATGCAGCACAATTACATTTGTTAGTCGTTTAGTTATTTAAAGGGCTATTGTCCCAATTATGTAATGTTATTTTCCGCTGTCCTGTTTTGCTTGTCAGTCATTCCGCTTATTATTCATAAATTGCAGACCCGGGAACATTTCTGTTTCATTTTTTGTTGGCCAAAAACTCTTTAGTTCAGCTATTGCAAGCACTTCCACGATCCATTAAGCAGCTAGTGCCACCTTGAAATATGCATGTCGTCAAAATTTATGTTTGTGCCAGTCCTTCAGACTAAGTCAACCTCATTCGTTGTCGCGTTTACGGCTGAAGCCATGTCTCCGATGACTGTGGGGACCTCAGTGTCAGCAGCCAAGTCCTTCTTCAGGTCACAGATGTCTTTTACATGGTCCTCTTTGGGGGATCCGTCAGGGGAGCTGATCCCATTGACACATTCCTCATTGTGTGACGTCTCAACGACCGATTTGGTAGCTTTAGTCTCCCCATTCAGCTCAGGCGTGAGACCCTCATGCTCTCCATTCTCCACCTTTAACTCCTGAACCAGAGCTGTACCACAGTCACTTGTTGGCACATCTTCAGGTGCTTCCATTTCAGTGTTCACCTCTGGCACCACAGCCGGGCCAACAGGTTCTGGGTCATGTTCCTCTGCTGCACTTTCCATGACCTCTTTGTCAGCCACACTCTCTTTCACTTCATCACTTGGGAATTCATTGGTAGAAGCTGACTCAGAAATAACTATCTCTGGAACAATCTCTGTCACTGCAGCTTCTGCATTCTCTGCATTTAGAGCAATGCTGGGCACATCATCTTGTGAACTTAGACCTGCCTCAACATTTTCAGGCTCTGAACCCACAAAACCGTTGTCAGATTTGTCCTTGACCTCCGCCTCTAGTTTTGTTTCAGTGGATTCAGCTGTTTTATCCTCATTCGTTGTTATGACTTCAGGGAGCTCCTCTGGCAGAGGTGGAGGAACCTGTGTTGGTTCCAGGATTTCAGTATACGTAACGTGATCTTCCACTGTGTTTGCAAGAGATTCTGTAGTCTCGCAAATAACAGTTTCTTCTCGAGTCTCGAGAGCGTCTGATGGAATAACGGTCTCTGCAGTTGGTTCCTGCACTCTGGTTAGACCCACAGTTTCAACAGAAGCTTGTTCGAACGGAGTAACAGTCTCTGAGTTGCTGGTGGGTTTCTGTGTTGTACTCACTTCCCTCTCAACAATATCTGGTTCTGATGGCATGACTGTCTCTGCCATGGTGGTGGATTCCGTTTTGGGGGAGTGTACCGCCGTCTCTGTGACCGCCGCCTCGTCTGGAGGGACCGTCTCTGACTCTGTGGCGGCCTTGGCTCCCGTGGCCACTTCGTTTGTCGTAGCAGCACATTGTCCTGCTGGAATATCTGCTTCCGTTTGATCGGTGGGTCCGTCTGTCACTGACGTTTCTGCAGTAGCTTCTTTGACTTGAGCGCTTGACTCGGGCGCAGTCACTGGAAGCTTCGTGTCCAGTTCCTTGGAAACCGGCTCAACTGCAACATCAGCAGGAGGAGGCGATATGATGGGAGCAGGGTTCTCCTGAATGACTTGAGTTTCAGGGGCTTGGGGAGAAGGGGTGACCACCTCCTCTGTTACTTTTGGTTCATCTGCCTTTTTCAATGCAGGGGCTTCCGAGCTTATTTCTGGCTCTGGTCCAGTGGATGGTTCTTCTGGCTTTTGTGTCTCGACAGGAATCGATGGAGTTGCTTCCTGCGTCACTGCCGCTTGAGCTCCATCCGTTTCTTCTTGGGTGCTTTCTGTTGCTGGAGCCTGGGATGGCACAACCTCTTGAGACACCGTGGAAGCGTCCACTGTGGACTCAGCAGAATCGTCCACTGTGGCTTGCTTGTCAGCCTCAACTGTGCCATCTATCTGCTCTGATAGTATGGTTGCAGACTTGGTCTCAATGTTCTGGGCGTCCCCATCCTGCTTGTCTTTTGTGTCGTTGACATCATACCCCTTCTTTTTCTTACTTATCTTGCCTCCCATGGTGTGTCCTATAATAATTAAGCTACAATTAGTAATGGTGACAAGGCTTGCCCCCATGAGAAAGGCAAATGAAACAAGAATAGCTTGATGAATATTTGGTTTGGTACACAGCAGTGCAAGATCATTTAAATAGCAAAGCGGAATTCAGAGAATGATGTGTTGGCCTGCTGCCATAGCCCACTGTTTAAGGACAGCCCACCCTGGAATATTATTTCCATTTTGGAGATTGTCTGTCATGTTCTACAAGAGGTTTATGGGTACCATGGGAACCTAGATGAATACTGCACTGTAAGACATCACATAATCCAGCACATACCATACAGCCAAAAGGGCTTCTAGGAAAATGAACTGGTACATACAGCCTATTTCAAACCTTCTGAATGGCATTTGTCTAGAAATAAATTAATGGTCCAGCAATATATCTGGACATATGGATGAATTTATCTGAGAAAAAAAACAGCATACAGTCACAATATCATATTCAAAATGGTAAATACTATGTTGCATGTTTGAGAACTCCCTTAGATATGTGATGTGGTGCAGCAGTTATTCTACAATTACATGCCAGAAAACGGTTAAGTACAAAGGACAAGGGTTTTCTAGTAAGGGCTTTAAAAATATATGAAAAACCACGTGAACACGTCAGGGAAAAGTGGATTGTGTCAAAGATCCAACTGCCAAAGGTGGCACCCAGCTTGACGCATGATCATGATGCTCCAAAAATCAATTTGGCGTCACGTGGGAGGTGCGATCCGCATTACGAACCCGGCCTGATTACAATGGGCGCTGTCCATAGTGCTGCACCGGGGCAATTGAGTTACTGAGCGTCACAGGTACAGCCGGACGCTGATTTATATTATGCGGTAACGGCAAAAGCGGCTTTGGTAACTCAACGCAACCGGTTTTCGCATGCCTGTGCAATTTTTCACGTTCCAAAATCTCAAATAAGTAATTGGATGGATTTCAACACAGTAGAGTGGCATAAATCAGTTTAATTTAAATCAATAATGATTTATCCATGGTGATAATTGCAAAAAATCTATGTATTAAATTACAACTGCACAGTTCTGGGACCGAGGTCTGGTTCTGTCTTCAGTAGTGTGTTACACCTCCCGAAGGTGATGTCCTGCTGTACAATCATCAAAAGAGGAATTAATTTCAGAATTACCTACCAATACTGCTGAATTAACACTTACTCTAACCAGAGTAACAACATGTGGTGTGATATAAATAAGAAAGGTCTGTTAAAAAAAGAAAAGAAAAAACGCCAGCACGTCTTTAGCACCAACCAGCCCCCACCCAACACCCACTGCTGCCCCTCCCGGATTTTATTGTTTAGGAACACGTACACCGGCTACCAAATGCTCCAAAAGCATTAGCAGTGTAAAACTTGGCCGTATAAAAGAGAATATTTTGCGGAAACATTGCTAGACAAGCAATACGTTGGACTACTTCAAAAGTATTCGCACGATTGCCAATGCACGGAGAAAAAAGACACTTCCACAAGCTAGTCGGTTACAGCCATGTGCACGGTTCATTTGCAGTCATCCTGAGACCCCAAACTGTTCCTCTATTCTTACATTTCAGAAGCATGGTTCATACAATGAGCGCTACACTTCATCATGGCCACACTCGTTAAGAGAAATATTAATCCTTTTAACGATACTTTATCAGCGCCTATACATAAAGACACCAACACAATTTCAGCAAGTTAAAATTTATAATTATATATCTTACAGGATGCAGTATATCTTAATAAAATATTACTTCATTCAAAAAAGTGTCAGTAAATCGTTTTAGTCATGTAAAAAAAACATCTTGTCATTCCATCCGAAAAAATTTAACAATATTTGGTTTTACAGTTTGGGTTTTTAAATTGCTGAACTGGTAAAAAATAGTAATGGGTTTTTTAAAGGATGTCTATGTACTGATCAAGAACAAAGGGCAGCTCGCCCAAGCGCTAAATTACATTTCTGCAGCTTCTTTCGTTTCTTCACTGTAACACTATAGTTTAAAAGTGCGAGTTTAAGCAAATGTATTTTTCAATTTAATTTGAAATACATGTTGAATGATGGACAAACCTGGCTTGCTGATGCGATGGATTCAGTCGGCAAGGAAAGTCGAACGCTGGTCCACCACCTTCCAAGGCTGAGCACAAACTGAGCTAAGATCAGGTTGGGTACTGACAGCTTCTCCCTGCTTTTCGCACTCCCCGAGTTATGATGTGGGACTGCGTTTTTTTTACCCAGCAAAGTACCCCCCTCCTCCTCTTAAACGTGCTTTTTGTAAGACATCTGTCGCAATCAGGAGCGGTCCTGCCCACTGGCCTCTCAGTTCCCCTCCCCTTCCTCTCCGTACTGCATATTTCTCTAAATGAAACGGGGTTTATTCCTTTAAGGAAGAATGCCCCTCTTACCCCCCACTCCATTAAACCGTCACTATAGCAACAATTTTCCTTTGACTTCCATGTAAAGCGAATTAATTTTAATTCGAACTTTGTTAACACTGCCGTGCGGCTCTTTTTAAGCGCCACAAAACGTGGTTTGTGGAAATTCCATGTTTTCAATAAAAAAGCTGAAGGTGTTTACTAGTAATGTTCACTAATTCCCTAACCATTTGAAATAAAAAAGTAGCACACGAGGACGAAAAATATGACTAGATTCTCGCTGGAAAATAAATATCAATTTGTTTTTGTTTAACATTTTCGGTGTTTTATAATCGTATTTTCGGCAAATGCAAGTTGTATGACTTCTGTTACAACTTACCAACTCAGTACAAAATTAGTGAAATCCGCTCATTTTCTATTTGATTTGTTTGTTTATAGGACAGTTTTATGATGATTGCGTAGGAAGCAAATGAGAGTAAATGTATACTGATTGCGACACCTGTTCGGATGACAATTTTCTGGGTAGGTTACTTTTCTACAATAATTAATAAACATTTCTTATTTAGCCCTATAATAGAATAATATGGGGAAAAATAAGATCTCAGATTCAGCAACTTGCTGCGTTTCAGAGAAACCATGCTGATGGGTTGGTCCTCATGGTCTGCTGATCACATAGGAGTTAATGATTATTATTGACAAATGTTACAAAGGACACTCGTATATATTTGTAACGGTTTTATTAAAGTTTGCGAAGAAAATTGTGTCAGCACTTGTAAAATGGCTATGTTGTTCTGCCGTTTGGTCATACTTGTGCTTTGGGTTGAATTTTTAAGCCTAAATTTTAGACAAAAGTAAAGGAATGTTAAATAATTAATTAGGAAACTTTTTAAAGAGTGGCCTCTAGCGTTAGTGATGTGAAGATACACTTTCTTTAGTTCGGCTTCGATTTCCCTAATAAAACATGAACTACTTTTTTTTTTATCTAATTTTTTCATAAATATAGTACAGTAAACCACGAGATATAGAAAGAATTCAGAAAGAAAAATACGAACGGGTGCTTATTTTCCCAGAAACGATGTTCTAATGACATTATTGTGCACGAAGACGACGTGCTATTTGCTACATGTCCTCATTATAGAGAGCATCTGTACCACCTGTTTATCATTTAATGAATGAGTTAACCCTATCTCATCTTATACTGCAACCTGTGACCCATCTATTATGAATGAAATGGCACCAATCTGTGGCATTTCTTCAGCTGAACTAGGGAATCCTTTTCTTGTGGGGTAAAATGTAAATTACTCCCAATATACGGGCATCGATGTAGACAAGCAGGAGACTCTGCCCTGTTTGAATACTCTCAGGTACCTGCCTGTACTGTACATTACATCCTGGCTTGATGTTCCACAATAAAGGGTGCGGATTCGTAACCTTTCAACTGTGAACTGCTGTCCGGCAAAGTGATGCTTGGCTTGGGGTGTCTAGAGAAAATTGTAATTCCCAGGGAGAAATAGGAAATAAATAGCAAGGACACTTTTAAAATGCAATATGTACAATAATCCAGTTCTTTATGCAATCTCTGGTCAAAGATCTGCATGGATTGGTGACTTGTGAAGGTCTTTGGGCACATACTCAACTTCGCATCCAACGCCGGTCATTTTCAGCTATTGCTGTGTTATATCTGAAAGTCAATTGCGTGCCAAAAAAACCCCAGATGAGAGCAGCATGTAAAATCCACTGGCATGTCTTAATCTACCCTTTTGGTTCCAGTGTCTGTATTGGTCTTCCTTCTGCCCCTGGGACTCTGCTGGATGGTCAAGTTTCATGCACACTGGCGTCACTTGAAATTTTGTCCATGCCGTCACGTCCCAGGAGACCTTGTTCCCAACCTTAAGCCAGTAACCATGGAAACCCACAGCCCAAATGGCAGCGCCCTAAGGAACTGCAATGATGGGGCTTGTCTCAGCTGTCAGCTGCCCCATCAGCCAATCCTGCATTTAAAATGTGGGCCAGGTGTGACAAAGTGGTCTGCCTCCAATATTAGCGTTAATTACAAACCACATTCAGGCTCTGCTTTTCTTTTTCACATGCTAATTGTCCCAGAGTAAGATGAATTATCTTCTGAAACATGGGTTTTAAGTTCCATTTACCAGTCTCCTAGTTTTATACATGCACAAAAGGATTAAGTTATTTGTGAGCTGAGTAAATGAAACATGTCAAAAGTTATTTTATGTGTTTCTGATCTTACACATTATAGAAGTGTTGGAGGCAAGACTGTCCATATCACAAGAGCTGGATCAACAACTGAGTAACTGTGTTTAAAATCAGGTTGAAGGCTACAATTGCCGTTAGTATTTTGATGTACTGTGTTATCTCCTCTGTGCTTACTGTGGTCAAGATTTTAATTAACATCATGGATGGGGATATGACAGTCCATCACAGGACACGCTGTCACACAATATGGGAAAATTAGAGACGCCAGTTCACCTAACTGAATTTATTTAAGAACAAACAAACATGGAGAATGTGCACACTCTGTACATACAGGATTTAAACCCTGGACTTAGTATGCAGGAAACAACAGTACTAATCACTGTACTACTCAACTGGACTTTGTTGCATCCAAGTTACTTATTGCTATAATCAATGTGTGAAAATGAACTACACAGACAAAAGCAGATATATTGTCTGTGGAAAGACGAAGGGGATGTTTTGATTTATAACAGATCAACACTGCCCAAAGCGTCAATATCTGCTTTATCTTCAATTTCCGAGGCAAAACTCAGTTACACCACCAGATGGTGATATAGGGTCATACTCAGACACATTATCTATCCATCAATTCACCGAGTCTACTGGCAGATACATTAATACGTCTAGAAATTATTAAAA
The DNA here is from genome assembly GCA_019775955.2 of Pollimyrus isidori. Taxonomy (NCBI): domain Eukaryota; kingdom Metazoa; phylum Chordata; class Actinopteri; order Osteoglossiformes; family Mormyridae; genus Pollimyrus; species Pollimyrus isidori. The sequence goes on from JABFDZ020000008.1 coordinate 17,542,198, forward strand.
TCGTCCTTGATAATAATCTACCAATCACTAGATGTCTGGCTATTATTACAGATATTTGTATAGCTGCTATCTTTAATATAAGTGGCATTTACTCACTTAACTTTTACCCAAAGCGACATACAATTGAGACAACAGGGTCTGCCAGTTCCTGGAGAGACTGGGGCTTAAGCATCTATCTCCAGGCTCCACGGTTGAATTACTCTGCCAATTCTAGGACTGAAATCAGCGACCTTCCCATCACAGGTACATATATGGAGAGCATCTGTTACACTACATAGCCATATCAGTGTTTGGAAATATATGCCATAAACATTTATTTTGGCTGTAAAAAAGCAGCCACCTTAAAACTCCTCAGTCTGTGCACATTTATCTCTGTGGGAATGTGTTCTACCATAAGGGAGGTGAGAACGTGGAGAAGTGGATAAACAGAGCTGGGTGTGGGAAAGGGGTGTCCCACACTATTTGTTTTGTGGGTTAACCAGTAAGAGCGAATATATATAAAGCATGATTTATATCGTACATTTATAATAAAGGTGCAGGCAACAGTAGGTTTCTCGCTGAGGGGGTGCAAGGTGAGAGACCCCAACAGTCATTCACCCAGATCAGTGCTGTGCAGAGATTTTCTCGCTTGTCAGGATAGGGGTGGCACAGGTCCCCCTCCAGAGGGGGCCCATTGGAGATTTTACACCCCCATTCCAATCTAATTATATGGCAATTTTTTTGCACCCATCTCACCTTTAGTCCTAACTTTACTCCCAACTTTTATGGTCAAATAGCATTTTCATCTGATGATCAAGGGGTACAGTTCTTCTTTAAAATCGCCAATGCTGAAAAGACAGAGTTGTTTAAATAAATCCTGACTCACTGGGGGCACCGCAAGATAGCAGTCTTTATATTGCGTATTTGGGGTCATGGAAAGATTTTAAATCTGAGAGTTTAAACATGGAGTATTAATCTAATGTACAAAGAGGACGGTTGATGTCAGATTCAGAAGTTTTGCTTTGGGATCATAGATGCTAGGAAACAAAAGAATTCATGCCATTGAAGACAAATAACTGTATTATCTAGCTAGACTAAATCAAAGAAATCAAATAACTTCGTTTATATTAAAATCAGGGGTGCCACTAAAAATTTTAGGCACCATGAAAGTATATTATATCGGGCCCCCAACCCGGATCAATCTGATTGTGCTCCAAATACGTTAGGGCTGCAGTCACTCAGGACCCCTTGGAATTGTCCTAAAGTATCCCCAGCTTTCCGATCCACCTAATTAAAATACGATTCTGTTAAAAAAACAGCCTTCAATGTGACACAAACCTCTTTATAATGGTAAGTCTTATACGCTAACAA
>JABFDZ020000008.1:17543830-17554128 GCA_019775955.2 Pollimyrus isidori
AAATACGATTCTGTTAAAAAAACAGCCTTCAATGTGACACAAACCTCTTTATAATGGTAAGTCTTATACGCTAACAAGCAATTTAAAAATATAACTATTATATGGTTACTGTTGAGATATAGCTGTGCTGACGTGCACTATACGGTGATTTAAGTGGTTATTGTTATTATCATTATGATAAGCTGTATGTGTACATGTATTTGCACAGATTTGGGATTCTGAAAAGTCCCTGACAGTGATCCACTCCCATTTGAGCCCCACCCTTGCGAATATGAGATCAGAGTTCAATTCCGGATTTGAACACCAGATGTCCTCGGTGTTGTTATATCAGGGTGAGGTCCATGTGGCTTCCTCAATTTTTTTTCCTACAGTGTTTAGCCGCCTCATCTTGGGCGGTTGCGTTGGCTTCTTGGGATGATATCATCCTAAGGCCAGCGAATCGAGGTGACTATCGCAATGCCTGACCAGAATATAACAACACGGTTTAATTTTAAAAAGCAGCAAAGCAGTTCGACAAATTCGGCGCCGTCAAATTAATAGCATGTGTTGCGCGTTTATATTGCCGGATGATTTTATTTAACGACTGACCCAAATTCCTTTGGGGCCCCAAGGCACCTTGGTGACACCTCTTTTTGTGGTTGCAGAAACAAAATGGCTCCTGTACTGGAGAAGAAGCTCCTGAGCGCGCCCGGGGCTGGTGACACCCTGGAAAATAATGAAGAAGAAGAAGGACAGAACCTATGGCAAGTCAGAATAATTAGCTGAGATGCTGCATATTTGTTTTCTCGTGAACAATGTAACTGTTTCACTTTTGTCACTCTTAGCTGCATGGCATTTCCTCTCAAGTGCCGGCTTGGGAGGGTCTGCCAAACGGTAGCCAACAAACAAAGGTTGTGTTGCTACAAACTATTTGGCAGACTGTTTAAAAATGGTCTCGCTATGTACAGCTCATTCCTTTTAAAATAAATCTGTGGTGGGAGCTTGTGAACTGTGTGCGGACCCAGAAGTGTCACGGTCTCGGGGTGTTTTTGTTGTGCGTTTGATGGCTGGATTGAATTAATCTCTTTAACGGTAGCTGTCTGGAAAGGATGCTGCCAACAGCGCAGTGCTCCCGGAGTCCCATGAAGACCAGTACAAAAACTCAGATCGTTACTTCCACAAGCCTTCCCATCTTATTAGCCAGCACGTGGCTATAAAATACAACACACTCATGTTACTGATTCCCCCCACCCACCAATATCTTATAACCTATTCACAGTACTAATAATCCGATGCATTGATTTAGCGTTACTGTCTGATAGCCGTCTATGCCAGCTTGTCTGTCAGAGCCGTGACTTGCACGTTGTTATGACGTGGAAGCCGTGAATCCACGTTGTCTGTGCCTGTCTTTAATTTGTAAGATGAGCCGGCAGGATATCAAATCGTGTACGGTGAGTGTATAGCTGTCTTAACGATTACATATATCAAACAATTAAAACCATGTCACTGCCGCATCGTTTTTATGCAGCTGCATATTAATGCAGAACTGTCCACCCATCTTCTAACGGCTTAGACTGGCCAGAATTGAAGGTAGTACAACACTGGTGAATACCGTGCGCATTATGATGACTGTCATGATGAGTTAATATAGGGAACTGATCGCATTTCCTTTAGGTCCTCTATTCTCAGCGAAGTTTCCACCAGGTCCAGTTCCAAGTTGCCATCTGGGAAAAACATACTGGTTTTCGGTGAGTGTAAATCCTGTATTTTTCACTGTCTGTTTATGCATTATGTCATTTTGTCTGATGCTGAAAACATAACTATCATTGTGGTTAAGGGTCTTTCTTTGTTTACACATGTATGTTTTAATGAAGGCTTTGTGCTCACAGGGGTTAATTTTAAATTCTTAAATCTGTGACAGGCCCTCTGCGTTTTGACTGAGGTTTGCTCTTCACAAATGTTACAAAAATAGGAATAAATATCCCTTTAGTGCTTGAAAGCAGACCCCTGATCTGTCTGATGACAAGCTTGCAATGACCACCTCGGGACAGGATTTGAAGAGGCTTTTGAAAGTAATGTGCAGTGTGTTACAATCTTGATCTGTTTTTGCCTGTTTATTAACAATGTAGAATGACTCCCACATGACATACAGTAAATAGGGGTGAGCATCAGTCACTGGCCAAATGCAGTGGTACCTCGGTTCTCAAACTCACTAGAACTCGAATTTCTTGAAAGTCGAACAAACCAGTTTGACCTAGTACTCGATCTGAATATCATAATTCGAACTGTGAACACTGACCCGATATATAAATTGTACGCACCAGGAAATGAGTTGTACTGCAATGCAATTTTTACTTGAATGCCTTCTTCACAGACTGGACGTTTAACGAACTAAAGCAGCGCAACATTACAGTAACTAACATTAAATAAATCACTAGATTACGTGTACTATTAGAGCATTTATGTCATTTATTTAAACTTTATTTTACCAGGCAAATTAACTGAAAACCAGTTCTCACTACTTCATGTGTTATTTGGGCAAAATAACAGATTACGCTTCGGAACTGCCTGAGATGCAAATGTCATTCGTGTAACTAAACTCTTCAGCCAATAAGAGCAAAGATGTGTCGTCACGGAGGCGGTTCTACTTTGTGCAGCCGGGTGAGAGGTCGCAATGCATCCAACCATAACCGGAGGGGACTTGAATGCGTTGTTTTAAACCAGCACTGTCAAACACAAGTCGATCGCACCCAATGACCGGACTGGGGAAACAAACTGAAACATGCACTTAATAAAGAGGACTAATGACAACTACCAGAAACAGCTGATCACATGGGGATCCCACACGAGGTTAACGAGGGGGTGTGGCACACGGAAGAAGCAGACGATCGGGCCAGGACAGGGGTAATGTTGGGATGAGATCTTTATCGTTTTGGAAGCCATTAAGAAAAAATGCTCTTCTTGTTTTATCCTGCTCATTTTGTGTTTAAATGCTAAAAAACACATATTTGGATGTAATTTTGGGGGGCAGGGAACCAATTAATTTTTTTTCCATTATTTCTTTTGGGGAAAAATTTGATCAGAACTCAAACTTTTTAGGATTCGAGTCCGGAACGGATTAAGTTCGAGAACCGAGGTAACACTGTATAGCAAATGCTCTCTTTCATAAAACATGCACTGTGCCATGTAACTGGTTACTTTTGGTCGCTGTGCATTTCTGACTTCCTGCTAGTTCTACCCGAAGGTGGCATTCATTTTTAGTTGAAGTTGCCTTGATAAACGTGCTGATGTTTTGCACTCAGGCAATTCTCAGGTGGAATTCTGCACAATGAGTATCTCCATTGCATATAATTCCCAGAGACAATAACGTGCCGTGACATGGTTCTTATTGGCATGTGTGTCTTTCGATTGCCCAGGGGAGGATGGCTCGGGCAAGACGACGATCATGGCAAAGCTGCAAGGGATTGAACATATTAAAAAAGGGAGGGGACTTGAATATTTGTACCTGAGTGTCCACGATGAAGACAGAGACGGTAAGTATCTGAATTCTTCATAAAGAATAACTCTTTCGCTTTGAAGCTCATGAAGATGCCGCTTACACTGCCCGAGGGCCTCAGCGTGCTTTGAACACCGTAATCTCCACCCCTCTGAAGAAGCAACGCTAACCTGGGCATTTGGATGCAGATGCTGATCTGTCTCCGCTGTGTTTCTGCTCTGCAGATCTCACGCGCTGTAACGTGTGGATCTTGGATGGGGACCTCTACCACAAAGGTCTGCTGAAGTTTGCGGTATCGGCAGACTCGTTAAAGGACACGCTGGCCGTGCTGGTGGCGGACATGTCCCGGCCGTGGACCGTCATGGAGTCCCTGCAGAAGTGGGCCAGTGTCCTGCGCGAGCACATCGACAAGCTCCGGGTCCCGCCGGAGGAGATGAGAGAGATGGAGCAGAAACGTGAGTCCTGCCCGTCGCTGTCTTTGAATGTAACCTGCAGTCTCTCACATTAACCCACACCCTGCCGACCGCGCCCTGTCTGTGTGCGCTGCCCCGGCCTGTCACAGCTTGGCAGCTCTCACCAGAAATGTAAAACTTGTTTCAGCTCTGCCCTAATTTATCACTTGCACTGTATCTGAACTTTTTGTAAAAATTACTTGACTGCTGAGTGTACAGCTTACTTTGGGATTGCTGCACTTAGAATTGCCTTCTCGTCTTGGTTTGGTGTAAATGACATGCTTCCCGCAGCGAAGGGCTAAGGACACCTCCCGCGTCCTGCCTCTGGGCTGCTTAGCCGTCCAAGGAGCCATAAATCATCTCAGGTCTATGTTGATTGTTGGCGCCCCTGATGCCTTTTATGATCGGCGAAATCCTGTAGTCCAGGGGTGTCAAACTCCAGTCCTGGGGGGCCAGAGCCTTGCACAGTTTTTGGTTTACCCTCATTTAACATACCTGATTCAACCAGCCCCCCAGGACTGGAGTTTGACACCCCTTCCGTAGTCTGTCCGAAATGACCTTTTGTTAGCTGAATTTGCATACGCTCCAAGTAGCCCCCTAGTGCCAATTTTGTGGAATTAATATAAAATTATTATTCCTCTTTGCAGCACTTATTCTATTGATTTGTTGAAATTGCCTTTGTCACAAGTGGTTTGAAAGTGCAGCTATATACCTTTTGGTTTGAGAAGATTCACTGGGATTTTGTGTGATATTTGAAGACTCTGCCTGTTAATCAAATAATAATTAAATAGATAAGCAGGATACGTGTGAATAAATGAATGCTTAGCGTTGGTTATACAATAAAATAGTCATTCTGTTCCTAATTTTAACATGCAACCATACGTTTTTCTGAGATTGAGGTATGTGAGGAAGTCTGTTGTATGAGCTGCGTTCCATCTGAGCAGGGAAGTTGGACGTTCATAGTCAGAAATTTCAACTGGAATCCCCCCTGAATTGGGGAAGTTGGAAGAACCTCTGCAACTTTGATCTCCGAGTTCAAGATGGCCGAGCCCTAGATTAATAGAAGTGAAAGCTGTAGTTATGTACTGTTTATTAACATTTATGTGTTATTTGGTGTTTCATCAAATTGGCCGTGTGCACAGTGTGGTCCAGACGCTATCTGCGCACGTGTTGCTACAATGTTTGCATACGTGAAACATCCCATAACGCATTATCAGCTGGTATTGCTAACAGTGGCTTTGCAATTTGTGCTGGAAAGTCGTTGACTCGGGTGTGACGTCATTCTCAGTTCTGACTTCTGACCACTTAGGTAAAAGGTATGCGGCATGAGTGCTGTTTCTACTGAGAGTTGAGATTCCCTATGAGCCACTAAGGGCATGATCACCCAGGCAGATCTGTACTGTGCCTGCTTACGTTTGACCCCCTAAGTCCAGTTCATTTGACTAGTATGAACCTTGTGAAAAATTGGTGTGCAAAGAGAGTATTGGGGGCTGGGTGGATAGGTGGATCAGTATGGGTACGACTCATCGTAGATTTTGAGAGGGCTGATGAATGAAAAGGGGAAAAAAAAAAACATGTGAGCATGGAAAACTGTAAAATGTATTTATTCTGTGGTCAAACTCATCACCTTTACTCTCCACTGTAAAAAGAAAAACAGCGAACTAAGTGCCCATAAAGGTAACCACAGTTTAAACCTTCTTCTGTTCATCTGCTCAATAAACATAACCTTCTCGTTGCGTGCATAATGCTTGATTATCTTATTGCTTAGAACAGTGTAGCCCAATAACCAGTACGTATGGATGCTAGTTAATGTAGCCTGTTTGCTATAAGATTTTGCTGTATCATAAGATCTCTTGCGTAAATCAGTGACTTGAAAGAGAGCCCAAATATAACTAGCTATCATTTTAGTATTTAATTTTTTTTTAGTAATGCCTGATGCATGCAGATCTGACAGGGTATAACTGAGTTACAGCTATCGTTCAGACTGTTGGGTCCACATTTCTGATTCGACGGTTAGCGATGTCTTTAATAGTGTAATTAGTACCGGTACTAAAGCAATGTGATAGCGAAAAGCTTTCAGAAATGCAGTACCAACATACTTTATCAGTAACGGTATCTCATGCAACACTAGTCTGCACAAACTCTGAGATATTTGGTAAAATGTGGGGGTGTCTTCTTATTGGTGCAGCATAAATTAATAGAAATCACAGCATTTCATGCTTGATGAATTTGTGTATGTCCTTCTGCCCAAAACGACCTCAAACAAGCCATAAAGGACATTTAATCAGGAATTCCGTTCTGTGGAATAGAGCTTTCTTTCCGGTTTTCTTTGACGCATCACACAGTGATGACGTTAAAGTGCTATGTGGGGAGGGGAGGGGGGGGCAATCGTGGTCGGTTACGGTACAAGGCGACCGAGCCACGTGTGAGTACAAGCCAGCCTGAAATCGAGGTGATTATTAACCTGCAGGTAACGTGTGGATTGGCAGGGCGGAGCCGTAAGGATGGGGCCCAGATACCGTGATGCTTTACTCCAAGCGTCAGCGAGGGTAAATGTAGGCGATAACCTCTCACTTGCTAACGATGCAGGCAGGTGTCACTGCATCTGCTGTGTTGTAGTCAGAATTATGCATGACGGCTTATGGCTCGGCACCTCTGGGTGGTTTTTATTTGAAGGACGCAAAAAAACAAGGGAGGGGAAGGCGGATGCCCGTTTAAAGAAAGCAGGGGGAGGCCGTACTGCAGGAGCCTCTGTCAGCGGGTCGGTGCCGAACGCTGTTTTGCGAGCCCGGGTATCCTCACCCTTACTGAATTCACACAGTGAAGTGCTTGTAAGACAGTAGTGGCATGTTAATTAGAGGGCCTCCCCTGTGTGTTTAGCCTTACAGGAAGGCAAAGGTAAACGTGACCTGATGCTTCTGTTGTACGTCTGGCCTGCCCAGGATGCACGCCAGTGACAGGCTATGGCTGAGCTCCTGACCTCCTTATACTTCGCGGTCACACCTCATGTAGAGGCTACCTCAGTCAGCCACCATTCACAAATACGTCAGTAATAATAATGCAAAAACTATAACAAAAAATTATATAATATGTAAAATTTTCCGACAATTGAATGAATTTGGAACCAAATTTCATATGTTCCCCGGAATGAGAAATATTTGAAGTAGGATGTAGAAAATGCTGCTTGAAATGTGCATTTTGTGACGAATAAAGGAAATTTGGTATGGAGGGCTGAAGTAAAGTTGTGTCGTTGCAGACACGCCTGAGCTACCGTGGTTTTCGTTTTGCTTCGTGATCTGATCATTGGGATGGAATCTGTGGGTACATGAGGAGTAGCTGTATTCAAAATGTGTAACTTTGTTCAAGCTTAAGGAATGAAAAGCTTGTGTTGGTGCACTTGAGCTGCCTGGGAAGTGAACTGATGGTGATGATGTCTAAGAGCGCTCATGCCTGAGAGTCTAACAAAGATTTGTGTGTTGCTCCCATTTGTGGCCTAATTAGCATTAGTGTGACTCATCACATCGGATTTCACCTCCACGTCAGCTTTGTGTGATTAGAGTGTGGCCGTGATGCAGGACCACCCAACTCCAGTATATAGGGAATGGATCCAAAGTCCTTCAGGTGACCTCAGATGGAGTTCCCGCAGGTCAATATGGGTTGGCTATCTGCCCATTTAACGTTTTAGTCTGAGGCTTGATTTGGAGGGGCCCAGTGAGAGACGGTGGGCCCTGCCTTGTGTCTGGGTGAGAGAACGAGATGGGTGCCCATGGATGGGTGAAACTAGGCCATTTCCCACCTCCAAAGACGGGGTCTGACGCTGAGTCAGGTGTGTGCACAAATCCATGCCGGTCCTCCATCTTTGGGCTGTCCTATTTCCTGAGGTTTGGACAGCCTGGCCTTTGCATGTCTGTGATTGGACGCCGCCTTTTCCCACATGTATGCTGTCGAACCTGAAGCTGCTTGTTTTTCTGGGTTATCTGTACCTCACCAGCGGTTCCCGCGCAACGGGTTCGTGGGTGTGGGGGGGGGGTCATCTGCCAAACACCATCCCAATTTCCCTGATTGGTTGGCATTTGTTTCATGTTTAAATTTGTTTGGCTGCTGGTTTTACTATAAGGATTTACAGCCCCATGAAATATGAGACAAATGCATACCTCAGTCTGCTATTTATATATCAATGTCACAAGGACAACATCCTTAATAAATACCCTCCGTTGTACTAATATGAATATCATGAGTGTTGCGGAATTTTCTGTTCTAGGTGTTAGGCTGCCCCCTGCTGGTAGAGGTTTTAATGCCCCCTTTTCCCCACTTCCTGCACTGCAGTCATGAAGGACTTCCAAGAGTACATGGAGCCAGAGGAGGCGGTCCAGGGCTCTCCCCAGAGACGGGGCCCCGCGTCTGGGTCCGAGGACGAGGGCGTGCTGCTGCCACTGGGGGAGAATGTGTTGACGCATAACCTGGGGGTTCCGGTCCTGGTTCTCCTCACGAAGGTGAGTGACAATTAGCCACCTGATTGGCGGGGAAAGATTGGGGAAGTTTAACCGTGAAGCAGACTGCGATCGATAGATAAATTTGGATTCAAAGTTGTAAGTGCAGATGCATCAGTCCTTTTAACGGACCCGATTTTGAGCTGGGAGGGGCCAGAGTATTTGGCAGTCAAACAGTCGCTGTTCTGGCTTTGAGGTTGCAGAACCTCCTACTACATGGCACCTAGCCTGGCACCGGAGTCTGTGTATGGTAGAGGGGTCCTGTGGAAGCTGCCTTGGGTGGGGGCCTAGTGGAGGGGAAGTCCAGGGCTGAGAGTCTTCTGATCAGCTGCAGTCCTTGGCTCTGGCCCCCAGCAGCGTGGACTGTGAATGCAGCCCTTTATTGTGTGTTGCTGCGTGTGTCCTGACTTGCAGAGAACACCCTCGCCTCCCCCCCCCCGATGTCCCAGGATTCCACCACTCTGTGCCCCCCTGCCTCTCCCTCTCCCTGCGTGATGCTGTGACCCTCAATGCCTCCTTTACTGCCTCAAGCTTTTGATGGGACACAAGTGGTCTTTATTTCCCCGGCCTGTTGGTCAGCTGTTAGGGTGTGACCTCCTTTTTGTCGCTTTTCGTGTCGGCAGATTAAAAATGATTTTATCTCTGAAACCCTCAGAATGAGACAATTAGAGGATGACATTTGATGAATTAACATGGGTGTGTAATCAAACGGACACAATGGAAGCAAATTGTACAGATTTAATTTGTGGGATGACAACACATCTTGTGCCTACAGTTTAGCCCATCTGCTTGAAGTGTTGATATTTCATGGATGGGCTTTGTGTGTTTACTGAAGCTGTGAGATTTGCCATCCTTTCGTGCGGTCAGAAGTGCTTTTGTCGAGTCATGCAGGAACGGATCGTTGACCAAGGTCTCCCTCTAGTGGTGACCGTAAGTCTTGCTCCGTCGGGTGAGGATGCAGAGGGTGAAGGCTCGAGCGGCTCGCCTTTAGAGACGGGCCAGTGAGGCCTTGCTGACCTTCTGGGCCGTGACAGCCGTCCCCCTCTTTCCGCAGTGTGATGCCGTCAGCGTCCTGGAGAAGGAGCACGACTTCCAGGACGAGCACTTCGACTTCATGCAGTCCCACGTCCGACGCTTCTGCCTGCAGTGTATCCCTTTTTCTCACCTTTCCGGACCGCCGTCCGCCGCGTGCCTGCTGCAGTGAGACGGGACGCTGGGTTTCTTTTCCTTAAACGCACCTCACAGATGGCGCCGCTCTGATCTACACTTCGGTAAAAGAGGAGAAGAATCTGGACCTCCTGTATAAATACATCGTGCACAAACTGTATGACTTCCAGCTGACCCAGCCAGCGCTTGTAGTCGAGAAGGACTCTGTCTTCATGTGAGCGGGGACTGTTATTCTGAATGTACAAAATGTGTATGTCTGCTGCAGCATAATGGTCATTTTTAAAAGCGGGGATTGAAACGGATCCCGCTCTCCCCGCAGTCCGTCGGGGTGGGACAACGAGAAGAAGATCGCCATCCTGCACGAGAACTTCACCACGGTGAAAGTGGAGGATCCCTTCGAGGACTTCATCACCAAGCCGCCGGTGCGGAAGGTGGGTTCAGGGATGCGGGGGCCCGAGGGGCGGGTTTATGCCCATGTCTGTGCCCGGTTCTCAGCCCCTGTTGCTCTCTCTCCCTCCCTGTAAGTGCAGCTGGTGCATGACAAGGAGATGTGCGCAGAGGATGAACAGGTGTTCCTCATGAAGCAGCAGGTGAGGGCTGTCTGTGCCTCAGTCTGTGCTTCTAAATCTCTGTGTGAGTGCGTGAGAGTGTGTCTGTCGCTCTGTCTGTCTGTCTCGCTCTCTCTGTCTCTCACTTAGGCTCTGTCTGTCTCTC
>JABFDZ020000008.1:17588787-17607351 GCA_019775955.2 Pollimyrus isidori
GGGGCCCCACGGGCCCCCTGCACCCCAAGGGCCCCTGGGCAGCGGCCCCACTGGCCCGGTCCGTAATCCGTCCCTGAGTAGTAACGAGTAAGTAAGTAACAAATACCAGGCTGTAACGAATCCTAGGAGTATTCAGCCGTTCAAGGATTCGTTGCTGACAGTAACAAAATGATTGATCAAACGGTACTCAATCGGTACTCCCCATGCAGACTGTTGTTTGCGGCTATTCTGGCTGGCATGCAGTTGCAGCTGGTTTCCATTATCTGAAACCTGCGCTCATTGCCTGCATGCTGTATGATCCACATACAAATCTGATGGGCTGGGTCACTGCACTGACTGGCCGGGGTAATTAGTCGCTCATTGCCGTTATAACGACAGAAGATATACGTAGGCTACGTTTTAATGACGTCTGTGGCCAGCTAATTAACTAGAGCTTTGGCCGGCTGTCAGCTGAAAAAGTGCAAATGGTCATGTTCCTTAACAAGAACCCCGATCTCTGTTCTTGTTTGACAGCATATTTGACTTTTGACTTGACTGACTGCATGATAAGCCTATATAGTACGTAGCTGTTAGAATAGACCTATTGCATAAATATTCATAATAGAAATGACAACATTCAGATTTTAATATCTTTAAGATCTTATAATCTTTATTCAGTTGGCCATATTATTTATGTGGGCTGTCAATTTTGAGAAAGCAATCGTGATTGCAGTTCTTACAAGCAGCAATAGCAATATGCCTCAAATTACCCACACTACTGATTATACCGCGACGCTGCTCTGTAGGCTTACGGACTATATGGTACAGTACCGGTAGCAACATTCATTATTGTATGCATAGCCAACCCAAGTAGTAACGAGTATTAGAGATCATTGATTCGGTATTTCCAGTAGATGGCAGTGTGGACTTTAATTTTGACGTAAGGATTTCAATATACCACGGTATGCCATATTACTACACACATTAGTACCGCCTGAGTTTAATAACTTTATAACCAATAACACTGATTGTATTTTTTGCAATACATCTGCCCTCTCCTGGGGTGGTGGAATCCGCTATATGCATGCACCGACCGCTATACGCGTCCGCTGCCAAATGTAATAAACCTATGTATGCAAGCTGACGCATACGCGACCATCCGCGGGCCAAAAGCCGACGTGAAGTATGAACTGGCTTTTACAAGTTCAGTGGTTGAGACAGTGGTTAAAGTTATATCAAAATAGCGCTCATATATTAATATATAACTTGATCTGTAAACATGTTTTTTTTGCTTTAAATCGTTTATTTTTTTAAAAAAATATCTGTCACTGCAATAAATACAACAGCTAGTTTTCAAACTTAATTATACATAATTTAGTACAACATATTTTGTGTTCTTTTCAAAATATAAATAGTCAGTGTCATTGTAAGTGGTTTGCTTGTAATAGCGTCCACGTTGTAATATAATTGGGAAGGATTCAAAAGGAATTGTTAGTTGTACTGTCTGTATAGGAAGGACAAACACAGAGTACAGGTGCATCATTTATAATACAGTGTAAGGAAGCCAGTTAACCCTCCATCACACCCGAGCCAATTAAGCGATTACACAGCAAGCTAGAGTCAGTAGGTGGTAATGCACAGCGCTCTCACCCCATGCTATACTGTGTACTTAATCTGGACCTAGAATCGCCATGTAGGAATTTATCAGAGTTAACAAGTTCAGACAACCAAAAAGTAATTAAGAAATAGTTCATTCACTCGGTAAAACAACATTCACCAATCACACATCGGAACCAAGCCACATAGAACAAACTAAATCTAACCTGAATGTAAACTAAATTTTATGCATACAAGACAACACAAATGTAACCATGTAACCTTCCCGTCACTGGGGATAGGGACAGAGAAGCAGAATGGGTTTATGGGCTGGGAATTTGTTACGAGCTGCTTGTGGGCCTCTTCTGATTCACTTACGGATTGAAGTGGGACCATCCGGTGTGGCAGCCTGACAGCCAGTGGTCAGTTCCGACAGAGCCAGTTTGACAGTTTCCCCCTGGGGCGGGAAGCAACACAACTTCTGGTAACACTTTACTTAAAGCTGTCATCTACAATGCATTATACATACCTTCGTAATGCATCATAGTGATCAGTATAAGTATTAAGGATGCTTTGTACAGCACTATGAAGGTATTTATGCATTATGAGTAAAGTATTACCAATAATTTTAACCATTAATGTAATTTTGATCATATGCCTTAAATTTTTTTGTATAAAGTATTTATTTTGTGATGTGGCACAGCTGTTTGTGGCTGTGTGTCTTTTTGTTTACCAAACGTTTTGACCTCAGTTTTATCCAGTGTCTAACCAGTGAACATCTAACCAACTATTAATATTAAAAGAGTCTCCTTCACCAAACTGGCGAAGAGGCGTAACCAACCTACAAAAGCAGTGGCCTGTACTACAAAGCGGGGTTACTGGTTTATCGGGGAAACTTGCCGGATTTAAAGTACCACAGTTTAAATGGACTTCATATTCACTCACGTACATTTTTCTCAGACTACCTTAAATCGGAGAAGTTACCTCGGTAAGCCAGTAACCCCACTTCGTAGTACAGGACGCAAGACGGTACACATTAAGGTGCAATGCTCTGAAGTACCAAATCAGACCAATGGAAAACGTAGTCCATTTTACTTTTATTTGTTTACCGTGCAGTGGATAAAATCAAAGTAAAAACACGCCTCCTGACCAGTAGTCGTTTGTTACCAATAGGGGGCGCCCGCAAGCCAGAAGCGGCGTTCACCTGGAAGCAGTATTTCGATAGAGCGGAAACGAGTGGAGTCATGTAACATTAAAATGGTGTGATCGAGCCCGACTCGGTGTCAACAGATATGTTTTTGGGTTCTGTCTTTGGCTTCTATGCGACACTTTCCTGCCCATCAGCCGCAGGACTGACCAAATTTCGTAGCCTTTATAGCACATGGAAGCAGCCACACATAAGTATGCTGCCTTTGCATTACATGATTAGTGAATACGGAATACACGAAATTATGCTTGTTTGTCGTTGTCCCATATTTTCTTTGGGGACCGCGCAAGAAAATGTTTGCACGTTTGACTAGTAATCTAAGCTCTGAGACTTTTGTTGCTGCTACACTTCAACCTGTACATTTTGCCTTGGTGTTAAAAAGAGGGCGGCCAGCAGTAAAACAATCGTTCTTTTGTCGTTGCTTTATAAGATGACATAATATTGGTACAATACCCAAATAATAAATAATAATAATGATTTAAACGCCTGTATCTGGACGTCAAACTGTTTAGCAATTATAGTCCGGCCGGTAATTATATAATGTCTTCCTCTGAAGGGAAACTGCTGCGGATCGGCGAGGAGAAGAAGACCGTGGTGAGTAAAGCACAAGCTGGGCGATGTGCTACAAGGATGTGCATGCGTTCATTTCGCAAAGGCACCGGATTCTTTTTAATCCTTACCTGATATTTGGAGGTAAAACCGGAACTTGTCAGACTGATTCATTGTTTTATTTCCAGATTTGTATTGAAGGAAACATTGCCTGCGGGAAGACGACGTGTCTGGAATATTTCAGCAAAACTAGCAACCTGGAGGTGAATAGGCTGCAGTTAAAATAGTTGAATTTTTAATTTAATTAGTGGGGGGGAAATAACATCATCCAAGGAGGTGAAAAGCTTGAACCCGATGAAACATACCTGTACGGTTGTTTTGTACGTATATTTGACGCCCTGATTAGGAGCTTAGTCGTTTCGTTTTTTTTCTCCAGGTAAACACTGAACCAGTTTCTAGATGGAGGAATGTAAAAGGAAATAATACATTGGTATGTAATGTTTATGATGAATACATCAGGAATTAATTTTCTCATTCACCTGGAATATGATTTTGATGTTATCCTCTTTGACGGGCATGAAAACCCTCTCTAGTATTTATTCATACTGTGATTTCAACCATTTCACACTGTGCATATCTAAGTCTTCCTGTGTTCCTTTTGCTTTTCATGATTTACAATGTGGCATGTGGCGGTGCAGTGATTAGCATTGTTGCTTTACACGTCTGGGACCAGGGTTCGGGTCTGTGGCGCTTTTCTGTGCGTGGAGTTTCCACGTTTCCCCCTGTGTTGCTATGGGGGTTTCCTCCGGGTGCCCTGGTTTCCTCCCGCAGGCCAAAAGCGCGCTGAAGTGAGCTGCAGACACCCAATCGCCCGTAGGTGTGAAGGCGCGCGTGCCCTGCGATAGGTCGGTGCCCCATCTTGGGTTATTCCCGCGATAGGCACCGGAACCCCCCCGAGACTCTGCATAGGACGAGCAGGTATAGAAAATGGATGGGTAGAGTATGATTGAAAATGATGTATTGATCTGGTGTGGCTCTTCATGCAGGCGTTGATGTACCAGGATCCCATCAGATGGGGCATCACCTTGCAGACCTATGTTCAGCTTACCATGCTGGACCAACACCTTTCTGCTGTGGTGTGTAACCTGTGCGCCCCTAATTTACAGACTCTTATCTTCGTACGACATGTGTACCCTCATTTTTAAACTGCTGTTTATTCCTTCCCCTCCCCTAGTCTGCTCCCATGAAAATGATGGAGAGATCCATCTACAGCGCCAAATACATTTTCGTGGAAAATCTCTACAGAAGGTACTGCGCTAAATATGATTACTGGCCACTGGCTCAGTGTTGGGTACTAATGAGCATGCATGTCCACAGCCAACCCAAAAGCTAACCCAACCGTTTTGGTTGGCTTTCTTACTAGGCAGAACGAGTTTTGCATGCATTTTTTGCATGTGTGTTTCAGTGGGAAGATGCCAGAGGTTGACTTTGCTGTTCTGACGGAGTGGTTTGACTGGATCACAAAAAACATCTACATTCCAGTGGATCTTATTGGTGAGCACTGTAGTGATCATTGTATTTCACGCATGCTAAAAACACGGTGGTGTCATTGATTTGTAAGTGATTAATGGGCGAGTAAATGACATTTTTTGTAGGAATTGTTTTTGTACCTCAGTTACATTAGTTAATAAACACCACACAAGCAAAAGGTTGTGTCTCCATATTTATGCATCGCAAAATGACCGATATATTTCATCTAATATCACGATTTCTGGCATGGGGACCTGCCAGTGCTAATTAGCGGAGTAACATTACGCCAGTTTTATTAAACATTGATCTGGCCAGATTTAATAATGAACAGCGGCTCGTATGAATAAAAGGATGTGTCCCCCTTTTGAACAAACGATCCTCCAATAACTAATTTACAAAATGACGCATTCATCCTCTATTGTTTTTGGGTGGCGGTGTAGTTTCACATGAAATTGTGTGAGGATTTTACCTGAAAACTGTTTGCATTTAGAATAAAGGTTGCAGTTCATGTGGTGCGGTGGGAAAATGATACACAAAAGAGGTCAGGAACTACAAAAAGTTCCTGGTTGAGATGGCCCAAGAACCAGGTTCTAGAACTTTGACGTGAAGGTGCCCAGTTGCTTTGAAGAATACATGTGTCGAAGGCTTATATCGTTACTTTGCAGTCAAGCAGGTTTATGTAATAATTTTGTCTTTGTAATTAAGCAGCGCCCTTCAATGAAATGTCTGGAATCTCCTGCGTAAATTTAACTGGCAAAACAGCAAATTTAAATGTTCCACAGTGACTCCTTCCTATTTTTGACGAAGCTGGGTAAATTTTGTGTTCTCCCAGTATACCTGCAGACTTCTCCACAGACATGTTTAGAAAGGATAAAAGAGAGATGCAGAGAAGAGGAGAAAGTGATTCCTTTGGTAAGAGACAAACATTTACCTCTTCTGTCTGTGTTAAAAGGATGACTGTGTGATCTTTTGCATTTTCCCCCTTTGTCACACTTTTAGGAGTATTTAGAGGCAATTCATCAATTGTATGAAGATTGGTTGATTAACCAAACATTGTTTCCTGTTCCTGCCCCTGTTCTTGTAAGTGATCCTTATTTGTAAGGCATTTCCTTATTAATGCCTAAGTCATCACACTTCCCATTGTCTCAGTTCATGGATTTAGTGGTTAGTGAGTTTTAACTTGCTTCTAATTTCACCACATTGATTACCCTAGTAAAACTGTCTAATCTTTACTTTCAAAATATCTGTGTTGAACCACAGCGGGTTTAGGGTGCTGTGCCAATTCTTTCTGAATTGTGTCCCCCTTTGGATAAAAACAGCCACTAAATAAATTGTAAAGTTAAAAAGAAAAACATGATCTGATGCACATCCATTGATTCTTGCCAGGTGATTCCTGCAGATCACAATCTTCAGAAGATGCTTCATCAGTATGAAGAGAACAGAGAAAAGATTTTAATTGATGGCAAATGACTGTCGACAGGGAAACTCTGCAAACTTTAGCCTCTCCCTGTTTCCCCTGCCTGCCCCTCCCTGTGACTGAATGCCCGCTTTTGTTGGCATCCTAGTGATTGCGGTCTTTTGGGCATCCCAGTGATGCTGTCGTAAGTGTGCTTTCGCCATGGAGGGCATTTCCTTATGCCACAACACGTTTCCTGCTGAAAGCAAAAGCAAAGTGCTGGTCCATCTTTTTTTTGTTGAAGATTATCCTTTTTTGCTGTACGAGTCTTACTCATTCTGTAAAACTTACTTCAGTTAATTCCCGTCCTGTTTTTACAATAATTCACTAATACTGATGCTTACTCAGAAACTGGTCTCGTTAGACAAGACTGATTAATTAGTGTACATTCCATATTTACTGTACAAATTAAAGCTTAAATATCTTTCGAGGGGACCCCCTTTTTGTTCTGCTAGCCAGTTTGTTGTAGAAATGTTGTCAAACGTCAACATTACAAAATTTCTTTTGCTGACATACAAACTAATTTATTAAAACGGTTATTTCATGAACTGACTGGGGCCATTTGCCAACTAAATTTCAGCGCTTTCTTGAATGAATCCAGAAGTTCAATTAGTAGTGACGTAATTAACAGCTGTTACGACGTTATATGATGAGATGGTGGGGAATACTGGGGAGTGGTTTGAAAATATGTGATTGCAGCTCCCACACTAAACTGATACTGATTAATGGTGACTGTATTGGAGCTGTAAGCGGCCCCAAGTTAGGGCCCGTGATTGGGTCGTCAGATCCAATCTGGTGGTTAGCAAGGTGATGTCATTGTTGGGCCCTTGACCAAGGCCCTTAACCCCCAATAGGTCCAAGGACTGGCAAGCACAGCTTTCTCAACTATACATCACATTGGATAAAAGCGTCTGCTCAATAAAGTAATGAGATTTCAGCCACAGGGAAGGGTTTGGAAGAAGGACACCCACAAACAGTGTTGAAGCGGCAAGCTGATTGGCCGAGGCCAAACAGACCCCGCCCCCAAGAGTAATACTAGAAGTTTGGTTCTGCTACTATAGGCACACTGAGGAATTGGACTTCAAAGAGAGTTTCACATTAACGATGTTGTCCTTGTAGTGGTTATTTAAACTGTGTAGTACATAGCACAGTAACACTGCTGCAGTATAAACCTTTAATCAAAAACAAATTCTTCTCCTGAGAAATAATAAAAGCCTTCTCTGGGGGAAAAAAGTGTATGACATTTGGGAATTCATACTTTCTTTCTGTACATCGTCACCAAAACAAGGCGATTCTTTATCATCTTTTAGTTCAATGTTGGTAACATTTAAATTGCTCCATCAATCACATAAAATTACCCCTTTTAAAGCAACAGGTTGCTGAATTACCATTTTTAAGATCTGCAGTGTGTGTGTTAGCTTTTGTCCAGTCCTCTTACTTGGTCAACTAAAATATTATTTGGACGATGAGCCTCACCTGGTAACCAATAACTGAACAGTGATAACGAGATTTATGGGTTGTGTGCTTCACAAGCAGAGTTCACCACCCCCATTGTCAGCCCAGCGTGGGGGTGGTCACCCTTGGCTCTTCGAGAAGGCACTGCTCGGACGGTCGTCCTTCCTGTCGTTCTCCACCAGCACGTATGTCTTTAGCAGCTCGTCCTCAGACCGTGACCGGGGGGCCCCGCTGGCTTGGAGACACTGTGGGCAGGAGTTGAGTTCTCCAGAGGATTCTGCCCGGCAGTCTAGCAGGGGGGTCTGTGAGCCCAGTGGACTGGAGCTCGGTGGAATATAAAAGGACTGCGGAGGCTCCTTAATGCTATCTTGTGAGTTAGTGCAGCTGCTACAGTTGGGGATGCTGCAGACTGATAGCAGGGAGGGGTTGCACATCACAGCCTGGGTTCGGATGTTAGCGGAGTCGAGGGGCAGCATTTTACCCATCTCTTCCGGGTGGGATGTCTCCTCGATGGGGTACTTAAGGTTCTCGTCTGCACAACGATCTTTCATTTTCAAGTTTCCCATCCTCTCGGCCAGGTCTGACATCATCCAGTCGTCGCCGTCACGCGGTCTCCCGCCCGGCCGGGCCTTCTGGAAGCCGGCAGCTGCCGGCGGCATTTCCGGGGCCTCCGCGTCTTTCGCGGCAGTGTCCGCGGGAGGCTTCGGCGGCGGCTGGGGAGCGCCATCGGCGGGCCGCCGCAGCTCCGCGATTCCGGTCATCGAGGGGGGGCCACTCAGGCTGTCAGGGCCCAGCAAAGGCCGCCCGGCGCCCTCGGGGGGCCGCGTTTCCACAAAGTGCCTGTGATCTGCGAGGTGCATCTGAGATTTGCTGAAAATAGGCTGCTGCCGTATGGTGAGGTCGGGGTAGTTCGCCCGCATCTCCAAGATAGACTGATCGTCGCTGAAATGTGTTGCCGGGGAAGGTTCCACGACGTTGGGGCCTGGTCTTTCTGGTACTAGTGGGCGCCCATCAGGCAAAGAGGTCCCCGGGTCCACCAGAGACCTAGCCTGGTCTGAAGACGGGTCAGAGACATCTGGCTCGAGTGACAAATTCACTTCCCCGGGCCTGTCCCCTGTACATGTGGTGAAGTTCCCCTGGTTGAGAAGGGCTGACGATCTCCCCTTGAGGACTTCGACACATTCAGACTGTGACCTTTGACCCATGACCTCTAAGAGATACTCGCATTCCTGTCTGGCTAGGAACACTTCAAATCCCACCCTCATGGCTTTCCCGGGGTCGGCGTCCTTGCTCAACCTGTATTCTGTGTCGCTCTCCTGATGATATCCGATACTTTCAAGTATATTATTGGCAACGTGGTCTGGCAGTACTGCCTGTACGTAGTACACGAAGGGACCTGTAAACGTCTGTTTGAAAGAAAGAGCCGTTTTAACTCCTCTATGCAGAGGAACTGGTGCTATTAGGCGCACTGAGATATCTGATCGGTTAAGAGCCAGTTTCCCCCCTCCAGGCAGCATAACAAACCACACAGTAAGATACAGAGGGAAGGAAATGTAACATCTATATAAACTGGCCATATTCTGCCGAGTTTAAACATAAAAAAGTAAAATAACCAATAAATTCGCCATCACATGAAATAAGCAATAGGGGATATAATACAAAGCATGACAGGTGTAATAAATGTATTTATTCATGCGTAAAGACATGTCCGGAATTATTTGGCTTCACTTCTACCTTAAGCGTCCTGATCTCCTTCTTCCAGGGGAACAGGAAGGCGTTGACACAGTAGGTCTCCAGTAGCTCCGCGGCTTTAGCCAGCCCGCACACGGCGCGCCGGGGGTCCTGGTCGCACTGCTTCAGACATTCCCGCAGCACCGAGTAGAAATCGAAGGTGGTGAAGCGCTTCTCGGCAGCGCTTTCGGACAGCAGCCGCCGCGCCTTGTCCGCCACCGGCGTGTCACCGCACAGCTTGGCGTCGCCGAGCGGCCAGGCGGCCTCGTAATATGTCACATATTCGCCGAACGCATCCCGCCGCGCCTCGGACATCTCCGCGCCGGCGTTCCTCATCGTCATCATCATCATCATTATCATCACCGCCGCCAGCCGGCCAAATGAAGGTTTTCGGGATGCGATCGCACTGATATCAGGAAACGCGGAAGCGACGCAAGCGGCCGCCGCAGGGACCCCCCCCCCAAAAAAAAGTCCCGCCGGTGCTTTTCGGAGCTGCGCTGCCGGTTATGTTTTACGAGCCTTTCGACGCGAACGAACCTACAGATGAGCCG
Organism: Pollimyrus isidori; assembly: GCA_019775955.2. Taxonomy (NCBI): domain Eukaryota; kingdom Metazoa; phylum Chordata; class Actinopteri; order Osteoglossiformes; family Mormyridae; genus Pollimyrus; species Pollimyrus isidori. The sequence continues at coordinate 17,598,842 of JABFDZ020000008.1, forward strand.
AACGGACACGGCATGTCAGCGCACAGGTGGCGGAGGAGGGGAAAGCGAAAGGGCACGAGCCTCTTCGCACGGAGGAAGTCGTCGGGTTAGGGTTGAAACAACCTAGAGCTACTGTAAAAAAAACTGCAAATCCGTGGCATTCATAAACACGTAACGGTGCCATACTTTGGCAAAAATCTGCACAAATGTTTCTACTTAATAATGTCATTAAACCATGTAGCATGGTCGATAGAACATACTTCCAAAACAAAGCCTTAGCCATCTGGGTTTCTTTTAAATGCCCTGACACAGTATTGGTACTTTACTGGCCCCTAGTGCCATTCAGGTGTAATTACATCTTTGCAACTTTACCTACTGAACTGTGGGGGAGTTTAATGTCCATTCCCATGCTTACCGGCAGATGGCGCTGCGATGATGGAAAAACCCATCTAGCCCGAAGGTAAAGCTGATGGGTCATCATTGATTGAGTCGTTTCATTGACTAAATGTAACATTTTATTTCATTGTTAAATTAATGTTCACATGTAGGAATACGAGTTAAAACCAACAATGATCCGTCTAGGGCAAGAAAATAGTGTTCTCATAATTCGTGTAATTCAGAAACATATTCTTGGGCTGAAAATGCCATTTTACACAACACAGAAAATGGTTTTGTTGTTTTTCTTTGATGCTGTGTGATTCTTTCAAACTCAAGATGATAAACATGTACATTGCCGCTCCTTGCCTGTATTGATTTCGCTTTAACATCACCTATGGTAGCCATATATTTTGCTTGCAGTAAAGATGCCACAGGGGGCAAGACTGAAAGAGAGGTGTCAAAACAACGTAAATACACACACACAGCGTATTCTGATAATAGAAAGCAAATGGCAGCATGAAACAAAGCGAAATCCCAGACATTTCAGACATTTTTAGGTAACAAAACAGAGGACAAGTCTGGGAAAAGAGGATGCACAGTCATCCTAACATTACCTCTAGTTGTGTGCCTTATTGATGGCAGCATTGCGATACAAGTTGCCAACCTTCAAAATCGTTATTTATTTTGTTGCATTGTCACGTGTGATTTTAAATGTTGGTACATATTCTGTACTGGTATTAATATTTCATATTCAAAGCCTTTTCATACGAAAGTCAAATGCACTCAAGGCAACACTTGCATTCGATGTATAATACTGCAGAAAGAATTGGTTCTTTACGGGAAACTAGCTGGGAGTCACATTAACTGCTTCTGTCCGCTGACACCAAGATAAGCGCCCCAGTCTCCCATATATGCTGACACTGAACCAGGCTTACCATTAACTTTTACACACCAGCTGAGTCAGTCCTTCCCGCATGTCAGGTAACATTCCAGAAAGTGCCCTTTCCTCATTCCTACTCATTGGCTTTGCTGCTTAAATATGTACTGCTCAACAATATCAATGTGGACGACTCCTGCAAAGCAGCCATATACCAGATAACCTACCATAGATAACCTGTCGTTCTGCTCCCCTCCCTCAGTGACGAATGGCATTGGTGTTTGCTAACAGTCCATTTTCCGTGACACAATTACTGGATAAGATTAAGTTTGAGAGGAAAATTGGATTGAAACAAAGCCTGACTTGCAATCAGTGGATTTTGGATTGAAGTACAGGGACCCTAGGCCAGGGGTGGCCAATTTTATCCCAAAGGTTGTTTATGCAGGTTTTTGTGGCAACTCCATAATTAGATTTACAATTAAAAACCTGATTGGCTGAAGTGTTCTCACACCTGGATTTGAACAGCTGACATAAAAACCTGCATAGACACTGGTCCTTTTTGGATAATATTGGCCACCCCTGTCGTAAGGGGACGCCAGCGTGTGGTCATTTAACAAGGCACTTCCAGAGCCAGGATCTGGTCCCGGGGCTGCCAGTTTTGGTCTCTGGCTGGAGTGAGATTATCAACTGGAGACAAGTCTGAACACACATGCCCCCATATTTACATGTGTACAGTTTTATTACCTTGTAAGTACTCTGTTTGGGTTTATAACGGAATAATATACATTTGAGGATTCCTTGCGTGAGTGTGAGGGTCTGAAAGAGTGAGTCTCACGCCAGAAGCGTGAACATTGGCAACACGTGGTCCGATTGTTTGCTGGGGCTCCATGTTATAGCCTTGGATGGGCTATGCCTTTATCCACCCTTCCACAGGTACCTTTTATGCAGTTTAACATTATTATAATTGAAAGTGTACTGTACGACTGATTTCAATAAAATGATCTTTTGGGTTTCTGGTACTGCATTGCGTGGTTAAACACAAACATTCAGTTACAGTGCCCTGGTCTGTTGTAGTTAATCTTTATTGATTGCAAAAGGTCACAACGTGTGTGTTTATCATCCAGTCTGTAAAAGAGAATGAGTATAAATTCTCATGTGATCACACCTGGTTAAACAGACCGACGGAAAATTAGAATAATACATTCAAATTTAAAGGCATATTACGCTACATTTATTATCGTATTCTGAGTATTGACACCATAACCTCTTGGGTACTAGCTTGCGTACAGAGACAGGTTTCTCTAAAAGACATGCGACCACATTGTCACGTTGACAACCATGACCCCTGTCACTGAACACGATGGGTACTTCTGCAGACTACAATTACCACACACCCTGAACACGATGAGTACTTCTGCAGACTACAATTACCACACACCCTGAACACGATGGCCGCGGCAGCACGGACCTCTCGCTCTTACTAAAAAATCCCATCCCCCCCCTGCTCGGACCGTCCTTCAAATCATTTATTGGTTCTGAAGCGGTAGACTGGAAGGGAACACAGTTCCTGGGTTTATTGACCTTAGGATGCAGTAGACAGGACTCCATATTCTAATCATCATTAAAGACCTAATTTCCTGAAAGCACTGCCTATAGATGCAATTAGCTCCAATAATGGACGTCAGACTCTGGGCAGAGAGGCTAATTGGGGGAGGGGGGTGCATCAGCGCAGACCATCTGTTCTGTCTCATTTACGTTATTCCATGGCACTGCCGACCTGGGAGGGTGTGGCTCAGCATTGGCATCCTCACCAAATGCATTAAATATGGCCACGTTCATATGGCAGGTCAGGGACAAAAAATAAAAATATATATTTTTTTGTTTGCGTTCCATGTACATTCTGTGGCCAGTTTATTAAGTACACCTGCTTGTTAATGCTTACAGCCTGCTGCTCCCAACAGTAACTGACTCATGAGCTACATTTAGCCGAATGTTGAATGTGGTGGGTGTAACTGTTTCTGCTCATGGAGGTTTCAGATTCTCCGAATCAGCTACATTCTTGGGATTTCGATGCGGTATGGTGTAATAAACAAAACCACCCAATCGATTCTGTAGCCAAAACAACTTAGAGAGTTATTGAAAGAGGTCAGAGGAGAATGGCCAGAGTTGCTAAATCTAATAGGAAGACCAATATGTGCAAAAATAACAGCTCATTGCAACAGTGGTCTGCAGAATGCCTTCTCTGAATGCACAACTTGTTCACCCTTAAAATGGCCTGTAGGCAAAAGTGGATCCTACCCAGTACTACCTTGGTGTGCTTAATAATGTGGCCACTGACTGTAACTGTCTGCGTGATATAACTGGAAAAGAAAGCAAGTGATTTATTATGCAGAGGATGAGAGAGGAGCGAGGGACTCAAGTATAAACCATAGATGTGATTCAGGACCAGTGAAGATACCATGACTTGTTATTACCACAGGTCACGACGCAGGACGCCTCCTGGGGTGTGTTGGGGATTCCTTTGACTTCACTGTAAGTTAGGAAGCATGTCCATGGTGCCACTGGCCGAAGTCGGCACTGTGCAACGTCTTAACAAGATGTTTTGAATAAATCTAGTGTGATCCAAATCATAGCCTAAGATAGACTTCCACAGCTGATTTTTACAGATTGCACTTCCAATTCTCTGACACACGCTTGAGTGTTTAACTGCCTTTTTTTCATAAAAAATGTTTTTTCTTGTCTGTAGGTCATATTTGGTCCATCTTTTTCCAGTCTAGCATGAGACACCCCCTTGGATCCCTGTGAGGATGTGACAAAGTCTTGTTCCTGGTTGCTTTGGTGCTAAGTGGGGAACTTGCACTGACGTAACAGATAACAGAGATGGCTCAAAATCCTGATGCTTACCATATCAAATACAGTCAACTCTTACCATGTTTCTGAGAACACTTTTGCATGTAAACTCCAGTGAACACATATAGCTGTATGTCTCTGTTAATACATGGTGTCACTTTTTCAAAACAAAGGGTGTGTCTTGGATTCTTAATGCAATCGTCTTGGGGTGACGATGCAAACTGTCTGCATTCTTTCATAGCTGTAAAATATAAGACCCAATACTGTCATCAAGAAATAGTTATTGTTAAAGATGTTTTTGTGACAAACTGACAATAAATTAACCACGGTAAACACAGTTATAACTATATTTTCACATTACAAGCCCAGATTTTAAAAACATTTCCAAAAGCCTCAATTTAATGTTGAGTAGTGATTTAAATATAGTCAATAACCTGCAAGTCTGGCTATAATTATAACTTATTTTTATGAAAAACAATCACAAGGTCATTTAAAGAAGGGAAAGGGAATAATGTTGCATATATAATAAATAACAGTGAGTTACATGAACTCTTTGTCCGGAATGAGAGGATTCTTTGCCCTGATTGTGAACAACTGCTGTTATTTACTTGGTCTAAAGGTTTTCATACCGCTGCAGAATTGCATCGCTGCCACCATGCTCTTGAATGTCCAGGTCTATGAAAGGAGTCTGGTCGTGGTCATTGGTCACTTACTGTCCAGTGAAAGAATGCTTAGGAGAAATGGGAGGTACTGAGAATGGTGACATTTCTTACGATTCATTTTCACTCATGTTTCCTGAAGGCCAGTGTGGAGATCTGCCTGGGTGTTGGCGAGATCTCCTAACTGTGTAATTAGTATGAGCCTGCTACTCTCGTCAGAAGTTTTAACAGTCTGCACTTTATAGGCATCATTTTCTGAGAAGTTAATATTCGCGAATGGAAGCCTCCATTTCATGTTAGCTCTGAATACAAAAAAGCTATTCAACCCTGGACATGTAATATATAAATACCAAGGATGTTAAGTGACTCATCTGGAAGCATACAGGAAATCCAGCATGCTAGGAAAGAGCAAAGATCAGGACTGTGCTAAACGATATAATAAATAAAGAGTAAACAAATAAGTATACTCTTGCATATCAAACCAAATTTATGATTTTGGTCTTGATTCCTCATGGGCAGTAGAATTTTATACCTCCTTGTGTACTTTGGTGTGTGTGACATTAAATGGTGGTCTTCGTTGATAAAGCCTTGCGATTCACTTGCGTGTTCTCTGTCAGGCTTTGGTGAAGCCAGGCTAATGCAATCGGCAAAGCGCACGAATCTAACATTAATCACAGTCATCAATAGTGTCTCCTGAACAATAAACCATCCGCACAATTGTCTGCTTCCTAGACAGCAAGAGCAATGACCTCCATTAAAACTCTCAGGAGAGATACTTCCATCTTTGCGTGTCACGAACCTGAGAACACGACCGTAGGGAAGAGCAGGGAAGAGAATCTGGGTCCTGATTTATTTTTCAAAGGCTCTCTCTCTAAACTGGGAGTCATTCCGGTGTCACAATGCTTGTTAGGTTTAGGTAAACGTCTCTTGCTATCTTACTATCTTGCTCTCCCTAGTTCCTTCATCCAGTTAGGAAAGAAATACGAAAACAAAATGTTGAAATGACTGAAAAGTTATTCTCCTGTTTGACTATCGCACATTTACACTGGGCAAGTCACAAACAGACAGAACGACATTTTTATGCTAGTTCCACTGATTTTGTACTAACTTCCTATGATTTTCATGGGCTGTGATATCAATGTCTTCAGTTTTCGTACGTCCTACTTTTTTTTCTTTTTAATTCACCAAACTACCGCTGTTTATAAAGCCTACTAAACAGACTTCTGAATTGGATAAGCAGTTACAATTATCTGTCTGTATGTGGGTTGTGTGATGTGTATCTTATCAAAGACAGAGTGTTGAAGACGGTATAAAATGGTCACATTAGAAGGCTTCAGTTCCTCAGTAGCCCTGTGTTTGTCATGGCAGTGTCCAGTGTGGCAGTTGGCGTCGGAGGCTTCCAAGGGCATGTTCGTCTGTGTGTGATTCGTTTGTATTTTCGTGGAGGTGGAGGAGAGGAAGTCTCCGTGAAGGCTTCATTTCAGGCTAGTACATTTGTGCTGTTCTCCTGGGTCTGCTTCTTCCGGATGGCTGGGGTTGCTCGAGTGGGGAAAAACAAGCTGGGGGTTAGCTGTTGGAAACACAGGAGGTATTGTGCTTGCCTTGCCCACATCACAGCGCAGCCTAGAGGATTCCATGTGGCGTGGCTTGCTGAGCCGTGCTGTTCGCCGACGTGTGTTTGGGCAGATCCATGGGGATCAGAGGAATGTGGCGGTTATGTCCGTCGCCTGCGATGGCCTCGTAGGGAGGCGCGGCCTCCGCTGGGAGCGCCGCCAGGGCCACGGAGGCGACTGCTTGCTCTGTTGCCCCCTGGGGTCCAGTCGAGCATGGGAAGGCCCTGCCGCCCATTGCCCAGGAGGCTGCATTTGGGAACTCTTCCGCCTCCAGGCAGGAGTGCACCTCCTGCTGCCCCCTCCACCGGCACGGGTCCGTGAGAGAGTACGGGGGTGGGTCGTCAGTGGGAATGTAGATCTGAGTGGCTCCCGGTCCCACACACTCCTCATAGCTGAAATTAGAGGAAGTATGAACAACGATAAGGAGAACGTAGAACACGTCAACGGTACCGCTCAACAATATCTCTCAACAATTTCGCTCAACGATATTACTCTTCGGTATCACACACTGTACAGCACCTCCCACAGAGCTATTGATGTTTCCTGAGCCTTTTAGGACACATGCCAAAATATCTGGACCATAGTACTGAGAAATAATACTGTTTTGTGCCCTGAAGGCACGACGGTGGACTTGAGCAGCTGATCTAGATTTGAAACTACATGACTAAGCAGGTGCTTGCAGTGGTGGTATGTTTATAACCACTTGAACTTTGCATTTGTGTGAGGCTCCTGACATTTGGGCCCCCTATTGGCCACAAACAGTCACTACACTAAATACAACGTTAAATAAACACGTTCCTTATGTAGGAGATGTTCTGCTAACCAGCTAGCTAGTTATGGTCTCCAGTATATATATTTAGTTTTTGAAACAACACTTGGGAGGCCCTGAAATGAATGGGGCCCCGGAAATATCAAAGCCGTCCCTGGGTGGTTGCTATGGAAGAACAGGCAGCCAGAATGCCCAGCAGAACTATACATTTAAGATGTCTAACCAAGTTTTAAATGCCTGTGCGCCATCACTGAAAGTCTCTGGTGCAGAGCTCTCCAATTTAGGAGCAGAGGAGATGCAGCTGAGAAGTCAGACCCCATCAGACAGAGGTGATGAGGATCCCAGGGTGTCTCTGTTGCTCCTGTCACCTCTGGGCCAAATGGTGAGAGATTTAATGAGGAGAGAAGAGCTTTGTGTGCGTCAGCTATAATTAGATTTCCATTAATTGTACACTTCACGTGCTTTTTTAACCTTCCCAGCTAGGGGCTACAAACTTCATTGTACACTGAAAAATGATCTTGTCATTTACCATGTAGACTATTACACGTCGCTTATAAATAACATAAACTGTCATATTTTGGCCCTGCTGAAATTGTTTAATGTAATTTATTCTAAAAGCCTAGAAGGGCATCTGTCACTCCAACCCACTCAGGCTTTAATTACAAGGTAATATCACTGACCGCTGGACAGTTTAAGTGAAATCATTGTGGCGAAAGTATGACTGGTGCACTTTCGAGGGGGTACTTTGTGAGTCACAAACGAGAAGAGCCAATTTGTCTGGCGGAGAGTATGAGGCTGTGGGTGGGGGGATGGATTCACAGTAGTAGCCTTTTGGTGTCGAGGCGCTTAGCTGCAGATTAAGGAGCTGTTCCGTTGTGTTGCCACGGCGGCGAGCCTCGCCGCCACGGGAACAACTGTCTCCGCTCCAGGGTCAGTCTTCCCACCATCTGCTTTTCAGGTTTAATTGGGAGATTCGGTCTCCCTGTCGTCACCCCGCGACGGCAAACTTCTCCGGTCTCAGCATTTTTGTAAAAGCCCAGCTGCACTGGCGTGGGGTATAGGGGGAGGTGGAGGGTGGGGTGGCTGGCAGAACACATCTGTGTATCTATGATACGCCATCGTCACATGACCATGCGTGGAAAAAAGCGTTACAGAGAGTGACATCTCGCTTTTGGGGCAGGAGGCAGACAGCTTTCCTATAGCACTGTGCGCAGTCTCTGTTTCCCAGGTCAGTTTCGACATGACCTGCCCACAGGAAATGTTATGGCGCTTTTCCACTGCGTGGTACGACTCAGTTTGGCACGGCATGGTACGGTTCAGTTCGGCTCGGTTTGCGTTGCCACTGCAGTTTAGTACCGCTTTAGAGTGGGCGGGATTATTCACGT
>JABFDZ020000008.1:17607393-17620103 GCA_019775955.2 Pollimyrus isidori
GCAGTAATGAATGAATTTTCTCCGGCCAATCAGTGACCAGCAGAGTTTACACGTCACGTTTTGGTAACGGTACGGCTGGCTTGGAACCTCGGCTGAGGTGGTACTAAAAAAAGGACCAGGTACCAGGTACTGTTCCCAGTGGAAAACCCCCCAAAGGTGAGCCGTACTGAACCGTACCGTGCCGTACTATGCAGTGGAAAAGCGCCATTAGCTTCCCTTACAGAAAGATGCCCCTTGTGGACACCCAGAGAGTTGTGCACCTGATCATAAAAGAAAAATGTTGTGTTTTATATTCAAATCCATCCATCCATCCATCCATCCTTCCACCCATCCATCCATCCATCCATTTTCTGCTGCCTATCCGGGGTCTAAAGGCTAGTTCACACTTCTCTGCACAAGCATATCCACTCTGCGAATGCGAACACTGAAACGTTCGTACTTCTCTGGCCAAGCTAGAGTACTCTGCACATGCGCACAACGTATTTATATCTTTCTTAATAATAATAATGTAAATTATTACTCTGATATTCGCTGCACATACACCACAGCAGTGAGGTTTGTGTCCCTTTCTCTATGTCTTACAAATTCAGAGACCCAGCTTTGGTCGGCTGGCTGGAGTGAGATTCTCGCACACGCACGCATTTGCATGTTCGTAACTGTGACGGCGTTATTAAGTCGTCTGTAGGGCTGACCTGGGACCCCAACGCTCATCAAAAGCATCCACGTCGGACGCTGGTGACTCGATTACGCGCAGCGTGTCCGGAGATGTGCGTACGCCACTGTGAGGGCTGAAATCTAGAGCGCAGCAGCCGTTTGTCTCGCGAAAGTGCACGATGATGTCGAACTCATCATAAAGGTTTGAGTGGACACGTCCGCTAGGAGGCGTGAGGAGAAGTATGAAACAGCCTTAAGCAGGGATGGGCAGAGCTCCCTCTCACCAGCCACCTCCTCCAGCTCCACCTGGGGGACACCGAGGCGGGTCCCAGGTCAGCCGAGAGATTTAACCTCTGCACCATCTCCTAGGTCTGCCCCGGGGCCTCCTCTGGGTTGGACATCCTCCTTTGAATTAATAATGAATATATAATAAAATTGAACGAGTCTGTTATTGTAGCTTTCACGGCAGAACACCTCAGTCGTTACGGAATGACGAAGTTCATATTTGGCCCTCCATCCACAGTAGGCGCCCGGGCATATTGTAGGTGGGATTTAACTAATACACAGAGCAGTAGAGGGTCTGGATACTTTAAGAGCTAACAGATGAGTCTCTGTGAGGAGGAGTAAGCAGATCTGCCCGTGTAATGTTGGCACGCGGCGGCACACGCCTGCGGTTGGCATCTTGGCGTCGCAGTTTTAACACCCCGTGTCTTAATTACAGCAGAGAGTCACGGATGACTGTCACAGCGTGTCATAAGAAAGAGCGCATTGGCGTGTTTTCTACTCTCTCCGACTGATAGTTTATTCCCTTTGCACAAAAACAGTGCAAAATCCTAAAGCATGACTCGATTATTTCATCTGAGACAGCAGGTGGTATGATGATTAAAGGTTATGTGTCTAGGTTGAAGACTCAGCATAGGGACTGCTTTTGTACCCTTAATCTAAAATAATATAGATGCTGTATACAATATGTACATATGTACAATATTTTCAAGTCAAAAATACTTTGCATTGGGATGTTTGCTTTTGTTATAAATAATTATTATAACCATCATTCATAACTATTGCCTTGCATTTGTGATGCTTTTCCCCCATGTACCTTTTATTTGAACGGTGCTACACCAAGGATCAGAACCCACAACCTTCTGGGTATAAACTGCACAGCTACACACATTCAGAACTATAAAGGTACTGTGCCTGCTGCTGAACCCACTTTGTGTTTCTGCCAGGGTCCTCCTCTGCTTGTCTGAGCAGCTATTTACAGACCACTGGAAAGTCACCGCAGTCTTTCTAATACCAGCTGCAGTGTCGCACACGTGCCCGCGAGTGAATCTGCTGCTTCAGCTCTTACCCCCCCTTGTCACTTTTGCCTTTGCTAATTTAAATGTGGCCGAGGCGTCGGCCCCTTTACCCCAAATGCTTTGCGTCCCCAGTGACACTTTGTAACTCTGCTTTCTCTTCCCGGTGCATATTCAGCACTATAGTTTTTCTTCACCGACATCACCTTGTTGGCGTGAGGGCCTCGCCTTCCGAGAATTTTTTTTCTTGTACGGTAGATAAACTGGAAACAAGCGAAATGGATCCAAACGCTGCCCTCCAAGTTGTGCGCATGCTGAAGTCTACATGATGACTCATGTGCCGTTTCCGGATAAACACTTGCAAACTTTTGCACCCTACCAAACTTCCTGGTATTAAACTTTCCTCCTTCGTCAGGGAAGTAATTGTTGTATTATTGTTATATGTTATATTCTGCTGACTGTAAGAATTACTGCATGATACCTGCACACCCTCATTTCGTTGTGCACGTGTGCACAGTGGCAGTGAAGCTGACCTTAACACTGAAGCAAAGGAAGGTGAAGCTCATTTGTATTCAGCTCAGATCAATTAGCCAGCAGTTTGATTTGAGCTTAACTGAGCTTCCCCACCTTGATCTGTTTTAATGTTGTTTTCTTATGTGTAATACTGAGAGAAAACAGTTGAGATAGTTGAGTTAACCTTTAGTCTGACACAGAAGCTGTCATCTCAAAGGTCTCTGTGAAAAACAGAGATAAGCCCACATCACCTTGGTCTAATTTAGAGATGTTGAAAATGACCTTTGTCCTTTTCTTTATTGTTGATCCATTTCTTACAAACCCGCAAACAAAGTGAAAATGACTCCACACATCCTTCAATCAATTCACCACCAGCATTGCACGCCGTCTCTTCAGTTTTTCTACAGTTTTTAGCAAAGCTAAATTGTTGGGATACCAGTCATGAAATGGAGCCCACAGTGTGTAATACTGAGAAACAGGAAGTTGTCATAGAGAGTGATCCCGAACAGACGAGCCAATCTTCTCTTGCCATATCCTGTCCCTGCTTTCTCTGGTGAGCATTGCTCCAAGATAATGGATCCACTCCGAACGAGATGTCTAACAACATCCACACAATTACTTTGAAACTGTAGAAGGTTAGCGGGTGCTGCCTTGCGGGCGAGGCAGCCAGTTAGCCTTGAGCCTCAGAGCTTTCCTTCTCCTATGACTACCAGGACAGGACATAAAATAGCCGTTTTTCAGTTTTGCTCCATTCAGATTTTTAACACTGTTCGTTGTTAAATGTTGTTTTGTCCATGTTTTGTCCCTTTAATACCTCCGCATTTCTATCAATTGCCAGTGTTTAAAAATAAAAACATTATAACCTTTGAGAGCAGAATTTCTCATCCCAGTCCTTGGTGACCCCCAAAAAGTTTTTCCCTCCTAGCTCCTAGCACATCTGGGACGGAGCGATCATGTGCCCTGTCTGGGGCTCCCTGAGAACTGGCTGAGGAACACTGTTCTTGGGGTTTTCAACCCCCCAGTTCCGCCAGGACCATAATGTACAATGATGAAGTGTTGGTATATTCATCTGGTTTATGCAACATAAACATAATTTAAGAGGGCCTTACTTATTCAGTACGAATGGTTTATGTAATAGCTTGCTCCTATCTCTGGCCTTTTGGGGATTTCTGGTGTATGAAAGGCTTAAATACCCCCCCCAATTCCAGCTGTTTGTCCAGTGCAGGCTTGTAGAGTGACAGTATCACACAGAATGGCGATGTTGAGAAGCATACGGCTGCACTCTTTCCTCCAGGGAGGGTGAATATCTTGGCCAACCTTAAGCCTATTACTGGATTCCCCTGACTCGCTCCTTCAGCCTCTGACAGGCTGGTACGCGCTTGGCAGTCAGGACACAGGTATCTCCCAGGCCCAGAATGTGCAGCAGTTTCTGTGGCACAGGAGGGATTCTTGGATTTTGCTGAAGTAACTTTGCCTTGATGGATATTTTTGCTGCACTGTGAGAATCACCGTGGCGATTTCTCTCCAGGCAGCTGGTCAGCTCACCCAACCCCTTTATATATCGCTCACAGGGCCTGTTCCTGCTTGTCTTGACACTCTCACCAATGTGCATTCCCTATTTATTGTCCAATGGTAATATGATTCGCTCTGATTTTAAGAGTCTTCTTCACACTCAGTGTTCCCAGCAGGATTTAAAAAATTCTGCTTATGATTTGGTTTGAGCTCTTTGAGGTATTAGGAAGACCAGTGTTAGTGGCAAACTACTGCATTAACCATAGCAGGGATTAGTGACGTCACCATACCAAAACTTCGGCTTCCTGTCGAAACTAAGTAATGAGTTTCGATCATTTTTTAATATCTTTTCACAAAAGGGGAAACACTCTCAAATCTCATGATTTATTCCAAAGAAAGAAGTGTTTAATGATATTGGGGTCAGTTAAATTTTAAGCATATTGGTCAGAAAAACAAGTGGAGGTTTATTAATATTAGCAGTTTGAGTCATAGTGGGGTGATCCTGAAATGGACCCACGTGTCACATACCGAAAGAGGCAGTTAGCTATTCATGTAGTAAAACTTTTTTTCTAAATGCTGGTATTGTACTATTAAAAAAAATCTAGTACTTTTCACTTTACTGTGCAACCATAGAAATGGATGCAATGGCACAACTTTTTCGTACTGAGTACGAGTTCTGATGTTGGCTTTCTGGTGCTTCCTGCATGATTAGTTAGGCCTGACTGATGTCTAGAACATAATATGATATGTGAATTTAAACAGTCTAGATACATTATATTGAGATCACTGTCACACACATGCAAACATACACGCCACCAAGCAGGGCTGATTAGCAGCACTGATTCTCATTTTTTAGTCTCTGTGGAACACGGCGGTTTGAATTTAATTAAGATTTTTACACCACATCCCCCCTCAAGTATTACGCTCTTCCTTTACTACCATAATAACATTATGCTTGATTGTCAAGAATAATATACTGGGTAAGACGTTCTGTTATTCTTATTTGCTGAGGCTTATTGTTTGACATTTTCTCTCCTAATGTTTGCCGCACGTTGGGTTATTGCAGAGTGCTGCTGGTGGCTCCGTACTCTTTATTTTTAGTTTTTAGGTTTTTATCAGGGCTGACAATTGATTAAAATGAAAAATGAATTAGTCGCTCATTTTGCAACGAATTAATCACAATTAAAAACTTGTTTCTCTTCTTGCGACTAAAGCTTGTTATAATGCTTATCTAAACAATCACCGAATTAATGTAGAATAATCAGGAAGGATGTACATATAACAATGTAATAGGTCATGAACGACAATAGCACAAAAATTTCTTGTAATCATTTATATGATTTATGTGGTTTATATGGTTGCCCCTTAATGCACGGCGTGATGATGTCATGAATTGCATTGAGTTGACTTTAAAGTGTTACATATTTAAAATGAATTAAATCATGACAATTATTTAATTTTAACAGCCCTAGTTTTTAATCTGAGTGCTAATGTTCTCTCAGCCTGTTTTCGTACCTCTCCTTGATAGTTTAATCGAGCAGCAGTACGCTCTGGTTAACTTTGAAGTACTTCTACAATGAAGTTTTGCGTTTTTTTTCCCCTGGATAATGACATCGGCGTTATGTGGTTATAGGCATTGGCGTATTGTCACGAAGATGGGCAGGCATGCATGTGATCATGGTCCATCCCTTGCTTTAGTACCAGCTACCCGGAAGCTGTTGTGAGCTCCTCTCTCTCTCTCTCTTCCTCTGCTGATCACCTCTTGGCCATTGTCTGCCATGAAAAGGAGGGCCTGGACCACATCCATCCAGAAAGGAGCACAGCATCCCAGCAAAAAGACCCCTGGCCAGCATACCCTGAACCCCTCTGGCAGGCTGTTCTGTTCCTGTTCTGTAACAAGGCAGAGGGAATATGCGGCATGATAATAAATGTATGCTGTAATGGGAACGGAAGCCCGCTCTGGCGGATATGAGGAGCAATTTCGCCCTTTCCCCAGAGCACAGATGAGATGGATGGTGGCCTGTAATGGCGGGGGCAGTGATGGAGAGCTCCCCCACGCCCTCGGCTGACTTCCTGCCGCTCCCCCCCACCTCTCGTCTGCCAGAAGCATCGTACTCATCCCCATCTCAGTCCCGTTTCCCACTTACACCTGAAAACCCACAAAAAAAAACATACACACTGATCTCTATTTCATCTATGGGACTTCAAACAGCAGAATTTTTCTCTCTGATCTTTTTTTACCCCAGTATGGCCGAACATAATGATTTTACAGCTATAGTTTGATGACAGATTGCAGTAGCAATGGTACTAATTTCCTGATAATCTACTCATTGTCAAAAGTAACGAATGGCTCTGTATCAGAACTTGTGGGATGGGAATAAAAGGTGTTTTTCACACCCCTCTAACTACATCTTCCTCTATTAGCCCCCAGGTCTTTAGATGTGTAACCAATGGATCGATTGTAGAGCTCTGGAAGGGGAGGAGTGAGACAGCCATCGCTGTGGAAATGGAGCTGACAGATCTGTCCCCAAACCTAATTACACGCTATTCAGGAACACGTAATGGCCTGTGATGTTGCAGAAATATTCCATATACTTCATAATTTGCTGTTTAACATGACAAGGCCTGTTCTTTCGAAAATCTCCGGCTTGCGATGGAAAGGTAATTTCACCCCCTTCAGATTCACTTTTGCAAGCCTGCAGGATCCAGGCTGTGCATCCTAATCGAACTGTCATATAAATGTAAATGATAGTGTGACTGAAACAAGTCAGGAGATGTGGCTGGATGCTGTGCTGTTTTCATTGGTTCCCACACCTTGGCCCTTTCCGCTCTTGGGAATTTCCCCAGAAGGTTTTTCTGTTTCTATGTACACTACATTGCCAAAATATCGGGGCACCCCTCCAAATCACTGAATTCAGGTGTGCCAGTCACTTCCATAGCCACAGGTGTATAAAATCAAGCACCCAGGCATGCAGGCCGCTTCGACAAACATTTGCAAAAGAATGGGTCGCTCTCAGGAGCTCAGTGAATTCAAGCATGGTACCGTGATAGGACTCCACCTGTGCAAAAGGCCCATTCGTGAAATTTCCTTGCTACTAAATATTCCACGGTCAACTGTTAGTGGTATTATAACAAATTGGAAGCAACTGGGAATAACAGCAACTCAGCCACGAAGTGGTAGGCCAGGTAAAATCACAGAGCGAGGACAACGCATGCTGAGGCGCACGGTGTGCGGAGTGAATAGCTGCAAACCTCCAAACTTCGTGGGCCGTTTAATATTGCAATCAGGCAATACAGTGTATTTACAAAAGAGAGGCAGCCTGTAGCTAGCCAGTCAACAAACTGTATCTCTTGCTACCTGCTTTTATTCTGATGGGTACATATGACTGGTATCTGGAATTAGTTTAGTTTGCTGAAAATATTTGTAAAATGAAGATCATCTGGTTGTTGTTTGGTATTCATCTCTTGTTTAACCTACGATGATTAGATAAATGGGAATTTGGAGTAACCGTTAAGGTGTATTGTACTGTAAGTCAGTTGAAATATGGGTCTGTAACCTTGAGAGGTAATTCTGAACGTAGATCGACGAAGATGAGCTGTAGCTTTCCTGAATTTTTTTTTTCTTTTTGAAGGCTTGGCTCAGTGCTGGAGGTCAGATGTCCTCTAGCTGTTTTGGAATAAGTTCATGGATTTCCTGTTCCTGCAAGCTCTCGACACCGACGGGCTTAGTATAGAATTAAACAACATGTAAGTTAATTTGGCAGCGAGTGTCTGACATGTAGGCAGGTGACCTTCCATCTGTCTTGTAGACATAACAAGCGGTTTCAGGTTTTTTTTTTGGCCAACTGTGTCTTTAGATCACGTTGTGCTCTTGCAAGTCCCTCTCTGGCACACGGAAGCCGGAACACAGACTTACCACTCTGGGTTCCAAATCACATGGCATTGACACATTGTGATGGGAACGGCCTGCAGATTAGCCTTGATACGCGATGGGCATCTGCATATTCCATGTGCCAGAGATCCTCATTTATAGACACAAACAGGGGTTACTTTATATGCTACGATAACATCACCTGATTATACCAGCAGATTAGCGGCGGTGAGTAAACACAGACAGGCGGGGGGCTCTCTTACTTGGGTGGTGAGTCTGGGTACAACACGTTGACCTGCGAGAGGGATTCCATGTAGGAGTCGAACTCGAACACTGGGGGGAGCTCCTCGATGCATGTGGACCTCAGCTCGCCGATGGACCCACCATAGGAATATCCATCTGGGGCTGTGCACACAAGAGGCCGATTACCCTGCGATCCCACACCCCCTTTTCCCACGCCTGACGCGAGGGTCTTTGAGCCCGTTTACTCAGCGTAGATTATCGCCTGAATCGCAAGGACGGGGCAGGAGCGAGTGAAGGCCGAGGCGTGTTGGGCCTTCTGCTGATCTCTGGGAAATCGTTCTTCAAAGTCTGCCCTGTGGTGGAGAAGGCTTGGGCTTCCACACAAAGGATACTGGAGGCCTTGATATGATATACAGCATCATTCATCGTTTATTCCCTTTTGGTGAGGATTGGAGCCGCCGTTTAAGAAAGCCTGCCTGTCTGAGCAAAAAAGGTTGTGGGGAAAATCTTATCTCAGTTATGGTGCCCTTGTTGTTTTGATGGCCTCGCTGCCTTTGGAGTTCTCAGGGCACATGACTCCTGACTGATTCAAGCTGGGGTCTGATGCCGGATTGTGGCTCAAGAGATTAAGATACTGTGTTTGTAATCGGAAGGTTGCTGGTTCACATCCCAATGTTGGCAGATTTTCTGTGTTGAGCCCTTGAGCACGACCCCAAACCACTGCTTGTTCCAGGGTCTGTCTCTGCATTCTCAGAATGTATGTTGCTTTGGATAAAAGCATCTACTAATTTAATTTTATGTAATATGAGGGACTTAAGAAAAATACATCATTGATTCACTACACACAATGCACTTACTACAATCAAGTTACACAGAGTGTTAATAAGATAATATCTGAGAATTGAGGGGTTACAAAGGGAAGTCATTTTTAAATCTGAATGCTTGACTCTGAAATATTTATCATAACCCATTTTATTCTTGAAGAATTTAGGCCTAGTTTCCTCAAACTTGTGTACTACCAGAAAAATGCATTTATAAAGGAGTTGAAAAAGTTCCCAGAGCAAAGGCTTCTGGGTAGAATCACCAAGCTGAATGAACAGGACTGGCTGTGTAAGAGGCAGCGAGGTGGGGGGTTTTAATGTTGGATCACAAGTCTGAAGTCAGCTCACCGTAACTGGCACGCAGGTGGGGGTTGCGTAGCCGGCCATCCTTCCTCAGGCTGCCCACGATGATGGTGACGCAGGACAGAAAGAGCACCAGGCCGATGACGATGCCCGCCACCACCAACGGGGACACCAGCAGGCTGGCCTCACTGCCACCCTCCCGGCAGTCGGGGTACTCATGGACTGGGCCGCTCTGGTTTGAGCTCACTTCTTACCCACATGGGAGCAATGCGGGAATGACAGCCCGACGAGGGAGAGAAACAGAGCGAGAGTGAGAGAGAAAACTAATACATCATCTAAGCATCTCCATACATGACATAGAAATGAAATCACCAGTCACGTTGATATCGAACACTGTCACATTAAATAAAGAGTCATGAAAGTGATGAGTGTGTGATATATTACACCCATCCATATCTGAGGCTCAGGCAGAACTTCCATCCTCTGCTTGTCAGAGGGACATCCGTCTCTCACGGTGCACTGGACTCTCCTCCTCTGCTTCTCAGAGGGGCGTCCGCCTCGTCTGATGGACTGGGCTCCCCACCTCTGCTACTCAGAGGGACATCAGTCTCTCTTTGTGAACTGCATTCTCAGCACAGAGCTCTCTTTGAGTGCCTGTGGTATTTCATACTTAATTTTGCCCAATTTCAATTTCCAATGAACCATCAGGTGCTTCTTTCTCCATATTAGCCTCGAAAACTGACATGAAACTTCAGTTAACACCAAACTAGACCCCTTTGCTCTAAGATTAAATTGAGAGTAATTATGTAAATGCTATATATATATATATATATGTTGTACTAAACATTTAATAGTGAATTTACATATTTTTATGGAACATTATGGAACTGGATTGCCTAAAAATCCTTTGTAATGGTCTTGTCATGTACAGCACTGCAAAATACATGTATGATAAACAGGTACTTAAAAGTATAACTGGAATTTCTCATTACTCCGCCGCTTAACTAAATCAAACCATCTCTGTTATTGTATGGATGGACACGTTGAGTAGATTGCCCTCTAGAGGCGGCTTGGAGCAATGACTGTTTAGTGCCTTGGTAGCGTCTGGCTGGAGACGAAAGCGGTTAAGCAGAGGAACAGACCGCTGTGACGGACGGCCGTTCAAAGTCATGCATGCCAAGAAATAAAGCTCCATGGCGAGAATGAGTCACACCTTTCTGCTCAATGCCGCAAGCCAGTGACCCTAGAAACATTTCCCTTGGGGGAAATTATGCTATTTTATAATTAGCTGTTATGAGTAATTTAAAGGTATGACTAAAACAGCATATGGGGTACAAGGTGTCAGTAGATTAAAGGTCAACATTGTCAGTGTTTACTAAGGATACGGTGCTGGCAAGCAAAGTTATTAGTTATGGGCAATTAAATATGAAGTAGAGTCACATAGTAGGGACAAGCAGACAGTACTGCTGGTTTATGGTCTATCACATATAATGCTAATTTATGGGCTGTTTCTCCATAAGGATCACGGTGCAGCCAAAGTACTGAAACCATCTGTCAGTCAATGAAACAGCTGCATAAATTTACTAGTATTTTAAAATATAAAGGAAGGAAAATTATATGAGAAAACTTGTCCTATAACCATGTCCTATAGGGGAACTGATTAATGTCACTAGTTACTAATCAATTTTGTAGGGAGACTGATTAATATGTGCAGTTAATAACTGATTGTATATTGTGACTGACTGTCAAGCAATGTAATTGTCATCCCAAATTCCCAGCATTGCTGTCACGTGTGTGAGCGTTAAAAAGCAAAGACGGGGTGTGAAAAGGACTCAGTGCCAGTCATCTGAATGTTGCTGGTTCTAATCCCAGGCTCAGCAAAGTGATTGCACCATACAATCCTCGTGCAAGACACTTATTCCCCAATTGCTCCACGGACTAAGGTCCCACTCAACAAATGTAAATGTGTGGTACGTTGGAAGCCGATGAGCCGTGGGTCTCCCTGGCTGGTGCCGGACAGAGACCCCTCACTCCGCTTACTTTTTCACCTATTCTGCTTTTTATTCTTGCCGGTTTGCACACCAGTACCTGCAGTAAGGCAGCGATGTCAGAATTTAAATGATCCCACCCGTGGAGAGGGAACCACGTTGGCTTCTTACTCACAGAGCTGGGAGGTAATTAACAGTTCGTCGGACATGTTTGTTACATTTCCCAGCTAGCACTTTATATGCTGGGTATGAGCCCTGCCTGGTGAGGTACCAGGTCATAATAGCATAAAAATGATATTTGACATGTGTGTCGAGGCTCTTAAGCTCCTGTGCGCTGCCTTGATTCCTATACCGGCTCGTGGTCGATGTCGTTCGGTCTCATTTGCACCTGTCCTGCGGGGAATGAGTCCAGGTGAGCAGGCTGATTATGATGTACCACTTGCTCCTTCAGAGAAGCCATGACCGGCACCCATCGCCGTGGTGATCCGCCGTCGTCGGCACGGGTGACTGGGATCCTGAAAAGTCTCAGCGGCTGACGGACGCATTGCTTGTTTCAATTACGCCAATTTCAGGGCTTTCTCTCTAATTTCCTCACCGCAGCGGAAGAGTGTATGGTCTTGTCCGGGACACGTCTTAATAATCAGTCATACCAGATGTGAGAGGGGTGATAACGGCCGTTCTCGCCTTTGCGGGGAAGCCCAAAGCTCGATCCGGTTGTGAAATTGGCTGTAATTGTGATTTAGGCTCGGCAATTTGCTGGCCCCTTCGCTGTAGGGGAGAATTCAGCGCTCTGCATTTCCATTTATGGGCTGTGAGGATTTCCCTTACTCCATGCTTAGCCCGTGTGTGCAGCTCCTGTGTCCTTCCTGGGGTTTAGACCCAACACCCTTCTCTGCTTCACTCTGACATTCTGCCCCGCAGTAGTGACACGTGAGGATGGCTTGTATTCTGAAAGACACGTGACTGTGCGCACCGCCGGCTAGCTGCGACCCGAAAGAGAGCCACGGGGACCTCAACACACAGAGAACATTCTGGAAGTGGGCAGTGACAGGTGGCTTCAGTCCCACCAGACCCCGCTTGTTTGCATGGACGGTGCCCCCTGCAGCCATGGCACCCTGGGACCCGCCACGGCCAGCAGAGTGGGCTGTCTGGCGCAGACTCGCCGTTCCCCTGGAACAACATCCTGTTCTGGCTTTGGGGTGGAAAGGGAACACAAACAAACTGCCCCTGAAAGTCGCCCAGCGCCCGTCCTCGTCTGGCCTGCTCTGCCACCTTCCCTTTACGCCACCTCTCCCACTCTCCTGCCGCTACCTGCGTTTCGGCTGCCATTTTCCAAATGAGGCGGCCTCAATCTCTGGCTCCCGGAGACAGCCAGCTGTGTGGAAGCAGTCTCCCGTGGAGTTTAAAGAGCGAGAGCGATGAGCAGGTTTCCGGGGGGGGGGGGGGGGGGGGGGGGGGGGGGGGGGGGGGGGGGGGGGGGGGGGCGGGGGGGGGGGGGGGGGGGGGG
>JABFDZ020000008.1:17630053-17673926 GCA_019775955.2 Pollimyrus isidori
ACTGAGGTATAGATAGATACTTACAACAGGAAATATATGGACTGTATCTGTAATATCTGTATACCGCAAAAGGCCAACAATCAAATGTAAAAAGCTGACGAATATACAGTGATATACAATATATGGTCTATTTAATTATTCCAGTATATATCTCTTATCATACAGGCACCACCCAACCCCTTTACTCTGACCCTGACTGGTATATATGGATGGGTGTATCTATTGTGCAAGAATGCCACCTGCTTCGATATAAGCTGGACTGTGAAAGAATATGAAAGAATCTGCCCCATTGTTGGCGGAGTCCAGCTGCATGCACTGGTTATCTTTTTACTGGCTCACAGTGAGCCAGTTACAAGGGCTCATTCGGCTGGCAATGGAGTCTTAGACTTCACAACTTCAGCCTCCACTGTGTAACAGATCCACTCTTTTTAGGATAGTGGGAAGGCGTGAACACCTTTTGGGGGCACGAAGTGTCCACCGAATCTGTGAATTTCACTTGTGAAAAAAAAAACAAAACATGTTTTAAAATGTATATGTTTATGTCATCAAAAGCAGGCACAATGACAACTGTAGAGCAATGTTTCCCAATCCGGTCCTCGGGGAGCCACAGTCTCCCATGTGTGTCTGTGTGTCCCCAAGGACTGTGTTGGGAAGCACTGCTATAGAGTAGCTAGCATTTGTCACGTGACCTCAAGACAGGATAGCATGGACAGTGCCGAGCCTCCAAGGCTTTATGGACTAAGGGGAAGAGATGCAGATGAGTGCTTCGTCTTTTCACATGCATTGTAAACCAGTGATCCCCCAGGCTCTCACAGCGGAGAATCCCCACCCTATAAATCATCCTAAATCACCTTAGTGGAGCAAGCTGGAAATTAGTATCTATTATGCCGGTCAGTTTTTTAAAATGACTAAGGAGATTAATTTGTTACCATACAGTCTGCAGAGGTGAACACAGGTGAAACCATGTAGAGAGTAATGTATGACAGTCTGGTACTCATGGGAATAGATCTGCATCCTTTGGTGACAAATAATATAGTAGCAGGTGGCTCGATGGGAAAGACCCAGCCCTGGTTAAGATCTGCTTCCTGGCCCTTTTCAATCCAATGCAACATACAATGCAGGGTCAAGGTGGACCCTGGAGCAATTGGGGTTAAAACCCTAGCTGAAAGACCCAACAATGACATGACTCTGCTGACCCTGGGATTTGACCCAACAATATTCCAATCACAGGCACAGTTTTCTAACCTGCTGGGCTGCACTCCACCCTATTGAGTTTCTTCTGTAAACAGCTAAAAATGGGTAGGAAAACCTGGCTGGGCTACACAACTTACAGTAGCTTCTAGGCTATGGGCAGCTGTTCTGGGTGGAACTCTGTCTGGAAGGCTTTTGATGAACCTGGATGCTGAAGCACACCTCACTGGGTCAACGGAGAGTGTCAACTATAACAGAAGTACTGAGGGTCCCTCACTAGGTCCGATGCTCAGAATCCAAGCTATGACTTCATTCTGCGTCATAAATGAATCGGAACCAAAATGGAGGGTCCAGTCAAAGCTATTGCTATGGGCAACCGTGATATTTCAGGAATGAAATAGATGACTTATGAATTATATATCACAGCAGTGGCGGGAAGTCATATTAACCAGCTAAAATCTCTTTGGCAGATGACATTAGTGGCTGCAAGCCATGCCGCTGATCTCACATGAGGGAAATGGGCTTGCAATTGTGTTTTAGTACATACAGTGTTTTCAGTGAATGTAAATATGTCTAATTTTACATTGTTCATTAAGACGATGCTGCAGACTATGCAAAATGTCTTATCTGATGTGAGTGTGTGTGTCCTTCTTTAAATTTATCGTGCCATAACCATGCATTAGAGAGCACAGGTGTGAAATCTGCAGCCAGACGACCATGTGCTGCCTCTAGTTAGCAGTGCGATCATGAGTGGGGAGGATCTGTCTCCTTCTGCAAACAATTTAGAGAAAGGTCAGATCGCATTAGCGACCATCACAAATGTGCCGCGTCTGGGGGGATACGCAGTTACCCAGGAAAAGGCTGGGAAGGCTGTTTACCGACTGGGTTTCAGATGCGAGCAGAGTGACGGACAGGGACATGTCCGGACATGTTTGACTTCTGCAGTACAAGGTAAGAGTACAACACACACGGACTCCTGGTTAATATGGGCAAACCTTGGAGGAGAACTAAAATGTAAAAGTTTGAGCACAAGCCAGCTATAAGGCTGACCACGAAAAACCTACGGTCGCGAACACGTCTGCGCTTTTGTCAGCGACGATTCCCATCGAAAATGATGTCAGCCACATCGAGCAGCCAGCTGCTTAAATGACACAGCTAAATCAACCCAAGACTAAAGAGCTTAGCCGAATTACACCAAAGAGGCACGCGTCACATCTCTCGCAGTCGCTAATCAACTACTGACAGTTTGTTTTTCTTGAGGGGCAACACTGACGGGGTTTTCGAATAAATTGAGATTTTTTTTTTTTATTTCCCCATATCTGCTGTAATAAGGCTTGTCAAAATCATTTGATTAACATAGCAAGATGAAAATGAGTAACCAGACACGTCAATAAACGGTCTCGGTTCTGTCTGAAAGGATTAGTCCACAAGGCCGCTGCAGTAGGGCTGAAATTCACCACGTCGAGCATAGATGACAGAAGATGAAGATGGATGACTCTAGTGCACAGGATGGCAGGCGGGAATCACCCAAGTCTCCCTTACCTGAGCAGATCAGTTTCATCAACATGTGATCCCTGCCACAACCTCTCCTATTATAACATCGCAGCCAATCGAACAGGCAGTTCCCAAAGTTTAGCTCCTCCTTCCTGCACAGAAGGGTGACTTCCTCATCTGAAAGGCAGAGACAATAGCAGTAAGGCTCCCCTCTTTATGTTTATGCACCCAGTACACCCATTGTTTACATAACCGATTGGCTTCCTATAAGACCTCCATGTTCCTTAGTCTCTCCAGTTCGTGGGCGTCCAGTGTGGTGACACATACATCCTCTTTGCTTATCCAGTGTAACCAGTTACAGGTGTCTAGTAGGATTCCAGAACTGACACCCACCACCTGTGGACTCCCAGAATCCCCCGTGAGTTGTGCTGGGGATTTCTTTCACCTGACATGGAAGTTCTCAAACCAATGCATGTGCGTCATTTATGGAAATCTGTCCATGAAGGCATCGAGCCAGAGTCTGACAGTATCTCTGAGAAAACCAAGAAATGCCTGAGCATACTCTGAGTCATCTTTAAGAGTCACTGCATACATTAACCGTTGTGACTCCTCCGTGAAGCAGTTCCTGCAGTGCTGCTTCTAGCTACTGATTTAAAACAACGTAGCGCTCTCGCTAATAGAAGCTAATGACTAGTGCTGCTCGTGTAATGCATGCAGTGGACTGTGCGTGCCGATGTAATGCTTACTTACAGGCTTCGGAGTAGTTCCTGTCAACTTCGATTGGTCCTGAGGTGCTGGTTACCAGGGGGAGATCGAGAAGGAGTGCTTCAGAGGAGAAGAAAAGAAAACGGGACTAAAACAGGCCACAGTATATGCTCCAGACGCCTTTGTTTTTCTGTGAATGGTTGTGCACTTGCCTCTCCCAGCAGCAGAGCAAGCTGATGTGTCATTTCTGCCCCCACCGGGCAAAAGCACTGATTGGACAAGCCACCCTTCACCATGGCAATAGCCTCCCTTACTGCTTCAGTCAATAGGAAAGGGAGCTTGAACATGGAACAGCACTCAATCTGCAGCCAAACTAACCATCGGCTTTTTAGGATAAGACAAACAAGGCTGTACACCTTGAGGGATGTATGAGTGTGAGGTAAGAAATGTCCAGTTCTTCTCCAGTATGGTAAACAGTCAGCTTCTCTTTGGAAGAGAGAAACTAATCATCACTATACCCACTACCTGCTGATAATATGGGTCATATAAGTTGGTCCAGTCAATTTATTCCTAAAGTGTGTAAAAAAAAACAAAGCAGTAGCCGAATTGGATAGATTCCACGTTCCCCCCTTCAAACTAATAAAACTTTACATTTGCCTAGTGATTATTACAGCTATTGCCCAAAGACAACGATAACAACAACCGAACACGTTATTCTCATCCAACACCCAGAGTACCCCAAAGCTACCAAAAATGTCAGGGGTTTTAGCGGATAAATGCAGCAATTTCGCGTCACACTGCTGCGCTAACTAGAGACAGAAATAAGTACAGTAGTATACCGCACAGTTTCAAAATAGGTGAACACTACAGCTACTTTAGAGAACAGAATATTTATATATTTATTGTTAATAGACTGACAATGCATTACAAAGAAGGAAACTGCATATGTGTGCATAGGAAACATGGCAAACATTTTCACAAATCGTACAGTATGCATTCGGTGGATGGAATATCCAGCATTAATCATTAAAATCTTATTTAAATTCGGAAGCACATGGATGTTTAGTATTAGTACTACCATACATTAATCCATGCATCAGCAGTATATCACTTGCCTCCTAATATGAAACAATCGTATGATCGCAAAATGACTAAAAATGTCACCTACCCGCGCCGATGTACAATATCCCCATACGATTGCGGTTTGCGACGACAAGCTCTGGTCGACTAACTAGTTTAAGGAAATGGGTTTCTATGGGTACCGTGCCATGAATTGTGTCTCCTGGACTCATTGTTTATTTGTAGCCGTAAGGGGAAGCCAGGCTCCGAGCGCCGCAATCTGCAGCATCAGGCTGCCGCTTTCCTCTCCCGGGCGCCTGTGTCGTCTGCCGGTGGACCACTGCAGCTCCTCGAAGACTTAACCTCCTAAAATAACATCTCCGATCGAGCCCACCGGGACCGCGTTAGGACGGCATGTTTACACTGCCATGCATAATAACGATCTTTGCATTTTCATTAGGCGACAGCTTTCCCACCAGCATCCTTGTCCACTCAGCCTTGTGCTACATTTTATAGATCTGGATGTTTCAGCTCACATGACAGGCAAGCGGTCAAAGAATGACATAACTAGAGCAATGCCTCTCAAATAGCACCACGAAACCGCTCCATACGATTAAATGCTTCTGTCAGCCCCTTTGATTTTCCATCAGAAAGATTATGCTCGGTAACAAAGTTAACGTGAATATCCGTGAATTTTCCTGCTTTTACCCTGTTAATAACATACATTAAGATTAACATCAAATAGCCTACAGAACAGGTGTCTGTGCAGAGAAGAATGGCGATTAGGCATAATGATTTACCACTAGAGAAATCAGGAACTAGCTTTTCTTCATTAACAACTTATGCTTTAAAGTCATAGGCATTATCAATTATTTTTACTCTATATATTATTTTTAAAATGAATTAAGGAACATTCACCCAGTGTTGTTCACCATTTGTATAAGCAATTTAAGCATGATATGTGCTTTCTATGTGTATAAATCTCCATGTTAGATGCTCGTACACTTATAAAATGAAGTTGAATTTAATATTTTTACAAATGTCTTTGCGACTCCTGCTGGTGAGACAGCGTCATTTGAATCAAATGGTTATTGCGGCCTATATTTCGGTGGCATTTCATGTTACGCGCGTCATTTCGAATTAGTATTAAAAGAATTACAATGTACATTACAGTAGTGTAGATGGCATTTAATCTCCCTATTCAGTGATTTTTCTACGATTATTTGACACTTTATCCTATAGGGTGGGATTATATATAAATAATCTAGGTGCAAAAGACTAAACTTAATTATAATTTGCTTTATAATTCGCGTCGATCGTTATAACCAGCCAAGAAAAGCAGCGTTAAAATAACTGAAATAAATCCAGCTCTACACATTAACCCTTTGGACTTAAATCCAGTCCAATAAAAATACATATTATGATTCTTCAGATGTTACATATTTTACAGATTTTGAAACCTGGGGTGTTATTTAGTAATAATTACACTACGCCTACGTTTGATGTAACATAACATAACAGAACAAAAAAATTAAGTTAAAAAGATCCTGTTTTTTTTTTGTACTAGAGAAGCGGCCCATTTTGCTGTTTTTCAGGTTGTTCCAGGTGTACTTTATGATTTCATCTGAAGGTTCATTAATAAGATGGCTGTGATGCTGCTTTCATAGTCCTAGACTCTTACTGGTAACTTGGATGCACAGCAATATAATATAACAATATGGGCCTTTCATATACATGAATAGGCCAATAATAAGCATAAATAGGTATTACATTTTTTAAATAATCAAGCCCTGCAATGGTTTGGTATTCCTTGCCTTGTGGCTCTTGTTACTGGGATAGACGCCGTTCATGACTCCGTGTGCGGCATATAGATCAGACCATGCTTATCCCAGCCACGTGAAACCCTCCAACCACCACCTCCATTGTGGACCTTTCCTTCTAACTTCTGGTCACTGTATGTTGTTCTTTACAAAGCCGACTTCCCACCATTATTTTGTGTGCATTTTTTTTTAATTCCCTGTCAGGGAGACGCTGATGGTTCTATGGACATTTTACCCACTGGAGCAGCTGGGTTCACTGTGGGAGCTCAGCACCGGCTGCATGGTCCCCTCGTGCCCCCACTTCTGGGAATCAAAGGCTGGACCATCTGGCCCAGAGGCCAGGGTGCTGCCCTGCAGGTGATGTTAGCATGTGGAGGTGCATGACCAGAGAAGGTCGCCACTGTGCCGTGAAGCCGTGTCCTGCTCAAGGTAGAACTCTCTTCGCAAGGGTAAGAACTGGACTCAGAGCATAATCTAAAACCCATCACCCACTGGCGGCTAGTACCAAGGTGGCTCCATTGGCCCTTGTGTATGCATTTATCTATAGTGGATGAATTTGGTGTGAAGAACAATAAAAGGAATAGCTTAAAAATCTTTGTAAAAATAAGTTATTGCAGAAGCACTGCCACTAGAGTACTAATCATGGCACTGTTTTTTAATGACTGGCACAATCTAAAGAGATATATGCATACAGTTGGGGTAATAAATGCAATTAGATTTTAAAATACTACAGCGTCACATAAAAGTACAAAAATGTTGCAGGAGAACCAATGGAAGCCTAAATATATGCTGAGGAGAATGTTTAGCCCCTTTTGATTGTATGATAATTGCCTGATGAGGCATTATTTCCTCAGAGCAGGAAGACGCTGCCTGTGGTCAGGCGCCAGCACGCCTTCATTCCACCTGAAGTAACCTGATGACGTCGGCTTGCGCTGGGATCGCCAGCATAAGCCAGCGAGGACGGGAGACAGGCCTGTCCGACGGCTCTGTGCTTTGCGTCCGCTGCGTGCGGCATTGGAGCGGAAGATGCGAGTTTCCCTGGAAAGAGAACAGGAATGGGAGGCTAAGGGTGGTGGGGGGCGGCAGGCTGGCGCCATGTTGTCCGTGTCCTCATGTCTTGTCTTCTGTGTCCCCTCGCCAAGATTCCCTTTTATAGAAACTCGCCCCGACGTCCTCTTGCGTGCTGCATATGCTGTTTTTGTGAATGGCAATGTGTGTGTCCATGTGCTTGGTATTACATTCAGATTCAGATGCTTTATTGTAATTGTTGTTTCCGCAGCAACAAAATTTAAAGGGGCACCCCCTCCGGTATCTCAACATCGAAACAACAGGCAAATAAGTAACAATAAAACAAAATAAATCCAATAAACAAACAAACAATCTCTCATCAATAAATCTCATAAATAAACAAACTCTCATTGGCTGGTTTCATTACATCACCTGAGTGTGAATAAGAGGCATCAGGGCTGTAACACTAAACCCATTTCACTTTGGTTTCTGCCATTTTCCCAGCCCTGTTACAAGACATAAAACTTGGGGCATTTCAGGTACTTGACATTAACTCCTCATGCATGCGGAAGGAGGAGGCCAATGAGAAGTGCCAAATGATTAACCAGCTGTAATGAAAGGTCTTGTCAGGGGAAGACTCCGGCTGGTGGGACGACTTCAACAACACCCGTCGCTGAGAAAGGTTTATTTGAGTCAATCTGCTGTCATTTGTTGCTCGTGAGCGTGTAACGTGAAAGGAGAAATGCCAGTCAGTCTGAAGGCAACATATGCTACACATGCAAACACGAGCACCAAGGAATGGGAGTATGCCAAATTCACATCCCAGCCAAATTCACATCCCAGCCAAAATCACATCCCAGCCAACTGCAAGTCACATGTTCTTCAAGCTGAGAATCATGGGAGTGACTAGAAAAACCAAGCCATATATTACTGGTGCACGGTCAACTATTCCATTATGAATCAATTAGAAGGATATTGAAGATTTTAATATTCCCAAGTGATTTCCTAAGTATGAACGGTCTGCGGTAATGTTGCCTAGTTACACATACATCTCGATTAAAAGGCCTGTGATGACATTTAATTTTCAGACCAGCTACCTGAGCTGTGTAGTATCTTAGCATTTTAATTTCATGTACTACCAACAACACACAATGGTAAAGTAAGTAGGAACTCAGGTTATCTGCACAGAAAAATGGAATCGAACAACTGCTCTGCTTGTCAGACTACAAATATCTGTGTGTGATTTTCCATTTCACTAGAGGGCGTGTGACACAACGTAACCGCACATAGTCCATTAACCAATACCCATGCAGTTTTGTATCCAGTTGGATTAAGGATTATAAATAAAGCATAAATTACAGGTAATACTGAGCTCTGATAGTGGTGATATTGCGCTCATCTCTTGTATTTCAATATTGTTTAATGAGATTTTAGTATTTCTATAGGTAGAATTACCTCTCTTACTGATTATGTATTTGGACTGATGCTCTGTCCGTTAATTAAAAAGAAGGTGAAACAAATAACAGACCAAAAATTAACAAAGTTTGATAATGAGAGAGATAGATACATGAGGTAAGTATGTTGGGTCTGACTGGTGATTGTCAGGTCACATGACGTCAGGGTTAAGCACTACGCCACCCGTGTTTCAGCCATAGATAGTGAGATGTAAGCTTATATATATGCAGTGTTTATGTATCGCAGAATCCACATTTTTCATTCCCAAGGTAATCCATTGTACTGGAGGCACCTACAGATAAATAAAGAAAGGCCTTTTCCCAGTGGCATTTAAAAGGTGATTGTTCAGAGGTTTCAGGAAGTCCCGTTTAGGGTTCATAGAGGCCTTGGCGGGAAGCAGAGCCTCATTAGAGAATTTCCTCCAGTGTCTAAGGATAAGTCATAGCCATTATCTCAGCCATCTGTTTCTGTCATTCCTTGGCAGTTCCTCCACTGAGAGTTTCAAGACACAAGACTTAAACGTTCTTATAAGATTTACATTTTGCAATTGCTGACGTTACCCATAAAACTCAATGCCCCATGAAACTCAATTTGTTCCAAAATTTGGCCACTCGATCCAAACTCATTGCCTGATGATCCGTTATTCTCTATAGGTGAGCTGCCAAAATCTCACAGGCGAATAATTACAATAGGTGATATGATTGTTGCTACATTTGTTGTTTAGTTCTTGTTGTTTTGTGGCAGTAGGTGGCGCTGTCGCCCCATACCTCCAGGGCTGTTTATTTCTCTTTGCGAGTTCTCTCTCTGTTTTTTTGGGTTTCATTCTGGTTCTCCTGTCTCAGTCCAAAGGCATGCAGTTCAGTCAGCTGTCCTTTCTAGATCGTACATGGAGGGTCTGACTCCTTTGATAGACAGACATCCTGTCCACAGCTTTCTGAAATCTATGGTGTTTCATTCAGGTGATAAGAAACTCAACCGGCAACTTTTCACTTAGCCGTAAATTTTATTTAGAAATGATACTGTATTCATATAAAATTACAGTTAAAAATTAACTAGTTTCACACAATGCAAACATTACAAAAAATATTTACGGTGTAATTTTAACAGAAGGCACGCATCGCTTGCTCTTACAAAGCAGTGAGACACAGTGTTTTTGGAAGCGGTTCTTCCGATTTACACAAACTTCATGAGGATCACAAGAAAGAAAGGGACACACAAAACACCGGGTGGTGAAGTTCTCTTGGTGAGACTAAGGGGAAATATTTCAGAACACATACGTACAGACAAGTATTCTGAAAAGACGCGTAATTACATACAGCAGATATACAGGCACGCTGTCAACTTGCACTGAGGCCGATAATCTTCATTATGCACCGTTTTCATGAGCGACACCCATAATACACTGGGGCTGCTGTGGTTGTAAGCGGTGGCATATACTTTCAGAGGATATCAATAGTGTTCATTTAAGACATGAGGCACAAGAATTGCCCAAATCCATCATTTAAGGATCGGCCTGAGTGTGATGTGTTTATTTATATGTGCTACAGACTTAACATTGCATTTGCATCACGGTAACAGGGACACACCAAATTCTTTCTATCAGTCGCAGAATTATGTTAGTACACAACACATTTTTTTGATCAATGAAACACTGCAAACTCAGCTTTGATTTTAAACCGAACAACCTATTCAACTGCGTCTTTGAAAAGCAATTTTAACTTGGTTGGGCTTAAATAGTTATATTAAACATATTTGTTACATTTATCATATTTATAACAACAAGGGGCTGATGGCTGAATGTTTTTTGGGTTACACTATACCATACTGCTTTTTAATTTTTTTCCCAGGGAGAAAACAGGAAAATAGCTACAATGTGTTAGACTGGAAAGATAACAGGGCAGGAAGCTGGCTTCCTCACACATATATGCAGGAAGCTGATTCCAGTGTTTTGTTTGTGTTTTTCGGATCAGGCTCCGTGCTGGAGAGGATGGGCCCGGGGCCCTCGCTGTATACAACCAGAATGGCAAAACTTCCACAAATTGTATCTATGGCTTATACCGCCAAATAGTGAAAGAGTACAATATAAAATAAAATTAAACTAACGAGAAAATAAACCCAAATGAATAAAAGAAAATATATAGATCAAAGACGAAATTATTTTTCTTCCCAATATGTAGATGATATATAAACAATATGCTGTGCACCACTATTGCAAAATTTCTTATCCCATTCAATTTGTGTATAAAACGATGTTTTGCTGGATCTCAACACTCGGAGTAAAGGTTAAAGTTATTCGGACTGTATTTCTGTCCTCAGCAGAGCTTTTCTGTTCGTCAATGCTTCCTGTGACAGTTATTAAAATCTTGTTTGATGGTCCTCAGAGACAATTTTTTTGTCCTTCAGAACCAAACGCTGTTTCAAAGAAAGCTGGAATTGACCGCAAATCTTTCAACTCCACTGCGCTCAATGCTTCCGCCCAAGCTCCCATGGCTATTGTATGCGCTTCCTGACAAAGCTGCGGTCAACCTGCTCACGACAGACGCCAGACAAGCAAATGGGCACTGAGAACGGCTTAATATGAGGGTGGAGGCAACATGAGTTCATGCACATTTCGGTATATTTTGTGTGTGTATAATTTTGCCACCATTTATGGTACAAATAAGAAACAAGATTTAAAAGTTTGTTAAACTCACACAAGATTTACATTTTTTTCATTTTTTTTTCCTCCATAAATTCATGAAAAGGTTTTTTTTTTTTACAAATAACGACTGATAAATCCAATCTTGCTTATTTTACTGACAGTGAGAATTCAGGACAAACTCCATTGAACAATTCTAGAAATTATTAAATCAAAGAGAATACTGAAAATGAAATTAAAAAACAAAGTTACGGGAGTAAATCACAGAGATAAGTACATCATTTAAACTCGGCACACTGTTGACAGTGTGAGCCATAGTGATTCTGGTGTCATTCTGCATTTTATCCTGGAAGGTGCGGTGAAGCTTTTGTTCTTTGACTGAAAACTGATTAAAAATGACTTTTTCTTAAAAAAACAAAAAAAGCCTCAGAGTGACGGTGGCAGTCAGTACGCGTATTGACTTTCAGAAGGTTCTATTCCGTACAGCTCGGCCAGTGTCTTAAAGCGCGGCCCCCAGTCATTGAGGACATCGTAGTCCAGGCTGCCGTCGTCGGAGCGGCTCTCCAGTGAGCTGAGGCTCCCAGCCAGCGAATCGGGCCCCTCGTACCCGTAAATATGGAGGGTGTCGTAGGGGCCCCCATCCCTCTCCTGGTCCGCCTCGTCCTTCTTTACCTCGATCATGCCGGCCATGTCCCTCCGGGCCGCCGGCGGCGGCTTGTTGACGGTGGCGTAGACGCCGGGGGCCCGAGGCAGCGCGGCCCCGTCGCTCCGCGCGGAGTTCAGGACGGAGACGTCGTAGCCGTTGGTGTCCATCTCGCCGCCGCCTTCCTCGTCGTAGGACACCAGCTGCTCCCGCATCTCCCCGTTCTTGCCCAGGATCACCACGGATTCCTTCTGACATCGTTTTCTCACGACGAAGAGGATCACAATCACTGCGGCAAAACGGGACAAACCTTTTATTCCAGCCTCACTTCCCTTAATCAGTTTTCGATTAAATAATGTATTTGTTTCTGGAGATAAAAAACGAAAAACAAATATAATTTATATATTTATATAGTTTCCATCATCTTGTCTGAATCTTGATTAGATTTGATTTGATTTGTGGGAAAAAATATGAATATGTTAAATATGAATATGAATTTTTCCAAACATAATAAAATTAAAACGTGGAATGTGGGTGAAATGACTATATTTAAAAAACAACGTATAGAAATCAAGGAACTATTAATACAACAAAATATTTCACAAAAAAAGTCCAGATTTGGTTTAAAAATGTAGCCAGTTTTTCTGAGACATTATCGAAGTTACTCACTGGTTCCATGTTTGTGACCCCAATATGTAACATATCAAACACTGGGGGGCATCGAAGGGGTATGGATACCCTGGCAGATACCAGAACTATAGGGGTCCTTGAACGTTCTACATAAAATTGAGTTGCCATTATATTATCTCTTAAAAAAACAAACAGAAACCAAAAGAAAATCTGTTGGTCATACATAATATTCGTATCAGTATTCCATCCATCCATTTTGCGTAGCTGTTCGTGGTGCGCCCAGAACCCATCCCAGTAAGCACAGCCCATAAGGCAGGGGACGCCAATCATAGTGAGACAAACTCACACATTAGTGGCAATTTAAAGATAATACATTGTATAATTGAATATGAAAATCGATCTCCTGTTGCTAATTAACATTTCCTTCGGTAGGTGACACGTCAGGTTACATCCATTTACACAGTGGGGTATTTTCCTTCTGCAGTTCAGAATAATGAGATTGTTCATGGGTACAAATGCACATCCCATCCTGAGATATGAACCAGCAGCTCTGGAGTCTATGTTCTAGGCCAGCACCCCGCCTGCTATTCCAGTGTCTTATCGTTACACCGTTCGTATCTACCGCCATGTACCAGCTGATTGGGATTTTAGAGGGGGAAGATTTAAGCACCAACACACAGACGGGGCTGAAGATGGGGGGAAAAATAAAATGTGACACGAACGAAAAAATGAAAGAGAAAATGAGAAGGAACGAGAAAAGCCTACCGAGAATAGTGAGAATGCAGAGGATGATGGCGATGATGGCGTGGAAGCTGCTGCTGTTTGCCACGGGAGCTGCCTTGCAGTAGTAGTTCTCCCTGTTGGAGTTGCAGCTACACACGGGGATCTGGATGGTTGTGGTGCTGGTACGGCTGGCTGGGTGGCCTCGGTCCTCCACCGCCACCACCAGGTCATACAGGGGGTCATTCTGGTTGAAGTCCCCATGACGCACAGTGATGTTGGCAGTGTTGTCTGGGTGGCGGGGAAGCAGGGCGCAGAATGAGCGAGCGGCTGTTTCATCATCGGCGGTTTAGGGACAGTGAGTGGAAGGTCGTCGGTTCAATTCCCATTGCTGGCTGACTGACATTACAATCGGGCCTTAATGGGAATTTGTAAAATAAAAGCCCAATCAACTGTTGCAGCAAAAAGATGTATATCAAGGGGTCAGCACTGTAATATTGTAAGACGCTATGGTTAATTTTGGTTGGACTATAGTCTTGATCAGGGGTAGGCAATCCACAAAGGGCCAGTATGTATGCAGGTTTTTGGGATAACGATTACGTAAGCTGTTCAAACCCAGGTGTGAGGATTCTTCAGCCAATCAGTCCTCTAATTATTATCTAATTAGGGAGTTGCAGTGAAAACCGGCAAACAAAATGGCCCTTTCTGGATAAGATTGCTTACCCCTGGGCCCAGTTTTTCAAAAGTAATCCACTAGGATTTTGGATAACGGATTGGATCAAATCTTGAAAATGGGTTTTTCAAAAGAAAAAACGGATTACATACTTTTTTGTAGGATCTGGATCACTTTGATCCAAAAAATCTGGATTAAACTGATCCCATCAGAAGGGTGGGTTCAGCGTGTATTCCATGCCCAAAATTTAATGAAAACCTTAAAAACGTATCAAATAATAATATATTTGGATCATGCAGTATCTTACAAGATATCCTATTCATTCTTAAGGTTTCAATTTTATTTGTTCATCCGTCAGGTTACAGTGATTAGGTAGGGTTTAACGTATTCAGCCTCCCCCAAACAGCTGTCAAAATTGACCAAAAACAATACATTTTATTCTGTCACTAATTGATATACAGTGGGTACGGAAAGTATTCAGACCCCCTTCAATTTTCACTCTGTTATATTGCAGCCATTTGCTAAAATCATTTTAAATATTCTTTTTTCCTCATTAATGTACACACAGCACCCCATATTGACAGACAAAAAAAAAAATTCTTGAAATTGTTGCAGATTTATTAAACAAGAAAAACTAAAATATCACATGGTCCTAAGTATTCAGATCCTTTGCTGTAACACTCATACATTTAACTCAGGTGATTTCCATTTCGTCTGATCATCCTTCATTCATTCGAGTCCAGCTGTGTTTGATTATACTGATT
Organism: Pollimyrus isidori; assembly: GCA_019775955.2. NCBI lineage: Eukaryota > Metazoa > Chordata > Actinopteri > Osteoglossiformes > Mormyridae > Pollimyrus > Pollimyrus isidori. The sequence goes on from JABFDZ020000008.1 coordinate 17,644,854, forward strand.
GGACTTGATTAGGAAAGCCACACACCTGTCTATATACTGTAAGACCTTACATTAAAAAGTAATGGGGTTACCATAACTTTACATGGTGAGACTGTCAACATACCCCTGTTATCGGTGACTGTGAAGTTGTAACTTGGTTTTGCTAAATGTATAGTGAATATGTCCTTATGTTCGTCTCTGTCTGTTGCCTTTACTCTTCCTATTATCTGCGAGAGAGGAAAACGGAAAATAATCGATCACTGCTGCCAGGCTCTTGGATTTGCTTAAATATCACAAATATTAATAACTTACTGTTCCAGGTTGGTCAGCCTCACATGCAAAAATCGTCCCTTCCGCTACTAGCACTGGGTCATTGTCATTGATATCCAGCACAAGAAGGTTTACCCGTGCGTGGGATTTAAGTCCTGTTGAAAAGCAACAAGATGTGTGTTGTTATGCTTCCCTCTGTGTTATAGGATGTGTTCTCAGCAAGTCTCTGAGTATATATTGACAAAGATTACTTTGTGGAGTTCCTAACCATTAGCACAACAAGTAATAATAATTTAATCATTAAAAATAAGGCAAAATTAGTGTTACTCTTTGCTTATTTCAATTGTTTCAATTGTATTGCCATAATACCTTGTATACTGTTGGAAATAAAGTTTATCCCTGCACACAGAAAAATTAGTCATATCCCTCTTCTAACATATCAAAGCTGGCACGTGTCAGACGCCCAGACACAACCTGACAGGGGAAATAGTTGGGGTACCACCTCTTGGATTTGCCTCCACAGCAGTAACGGTGAACTCCAGTCGATCAACAAGCTCCCTGTCTAGGTCTTTTGCAACCGTCATTATACCAGTGGTAGAATCGATGGCAACAGGACAGTTTGGGTCATCTATGTGATATCTGCAGGAAAATGGGTTGCGATATAACAATTGATTTTTAAAAATCAGTTCATCTTAGTGCATATTGAAAACATTCTGCTGAGGCATAAAATCAATTAACTTTTAAAGGTTTGTCCCAATTTGAAACGCACTTCTGTACGTCTTTGACTAATGAGAAAGTTACACATTTTAATACACATAATAGAATGTCATATGTATATTGTCTCATACATTACATAATATGTAATTTCATGGTGTTTTCCCTTGTTTTCCTGCTATAGAAAACTGTCAATTATTTCTGGTCAAAGAAACGCCATGAATTCACAAAAAAGTAGGCAATAGGTACACGTAATAACACAATTAAGTTATAAAAACCCTGAAGAATTTTCAATTTTGGCCAGGGTTAGAGGTGACTAGTGGAAAAAATCCCGCTGCTAAGCTAGCTGCAATTGCATTTGAGCGGTCACCATAAGAAACTAAACTTAGCTGCCAAACTTTGAAATCACAAGAAAGTGCTACAACCAAATCGGTGCTATAAGAAAATTTGAAAATATGCTTCTCAAAAAAAAAAACAGTAGTAGAAATAATTATTTTCAGAATATTGCATGGTTTAAAACCCGCGTAGAAAACATACCGTATGGCGAAGTTGGCTTTATCAGGGTCTGTAGCTGAAACCTTTCCGAACACGGTTTTAATCGGACTGTGTTCTGCGATGCTGAAGTTGTACATTCCCTTGGAGAACAGCGGCGGCTCATCAACGTCGATCACGTTGATGATGACGTCAACACTCTGAAGGAGTTTCTCATCTTGGTTGTCAGCTGGTCCTTTGAGGTTATTTTCTTTTACATCTATTATGAAGGTGTATGTATCTTTTTTTTCATAGTCAAGTTCCTGTGGAAATACGGACATTAAACAGGGAGCTTTGAATTACTTCGGCAATGATACTGATGTTGTTCAGAAGATATATATGATATTTCATAAGCACGCAGACCTGCATCAAAGTGAGGACTCCGTCTTTCATATGGTTTTTAACTACCGTAAACACATGAGGGAATTCAAGAACGGAAAAGACTGGGTCTTTATTCTGCTCCTCATCTTTGTCTTCTAGTTCCATTATTCCAATTTCGAAATTTTGCTTTGCATCTTCTCTGACGTTAAATGAATATTTTTCTGTTGGTTGATATTTTTCTGTTGAGAGATAATTCCAGAATAAACATCAACTTCCAAACACACTTTAAATAATATCAGAATGCAAATAATTTCTTAGTTTGAAAAAGAAAGATAATACAAATTTTTGGTTTTTTTTTCTGGAAGAAGTCTTACTTTTCTTGAAGATGGCCATGTTGTCATTGATATCGAGCACGTTGATTGTCACCGTGGTTGTGTTAATGTTTCCAGTGTCCATGTTGGGCATGTCTTTTGCTTGAACAGAAATCTTGTACATGCTCTGTTTTTCACGGTCTAGGTCGTTGACTATGGTTCTAATGTCACCTAAAGTGGACAGAATCACTTTAACCACTTTCCTGATTAGAGGGAAGAGATTTCCTAGAGGGATTAGCCTATTAATTTGAGTGATACTCGATGGAAAGTATGAATAATATTTAACAGTAATCTGAATAAAATCTCTTGAAATGGAAACTACAGAGGAAACTTTACTATTATATATAGTAATAAATGATTTTTACATATTTTCTTATTCATATCACATGAATCAATTTTGCAGTATTAATTTATATTTTAGATTTATATTTATATATTTTTTTTGTTTTCCCTCATCCATCCACCCATCTATCCATCCATTAATATTAATACTTTACTTTTTCATCACAAATGACTGATTTTAGTACATTATTTCTGCATGAAAACTCATTTTATTAAATATCTATTTATTTTGTTTTTGTCTAAATCTACTGACTCTGAGTAAAGAACAATATTTCCAATTATAAAAAGATACGTGTACCACAGAGAATCATGATTAAAATAATTATGTTAAATTAATTGTTCATATTAGCAGTACATAAGAAGATGTGGATCTGGTTCATGTCTCACCTCTTTGGTCAATGGAGAATAATTCCGTCCCATTTAATAACTTATATTCAAGCTTTGCATTTGGACTTGTCGGGTCATCGTAATCAGTGGCAGTCACTGTCATCACCAGGGTTCCTGTACAAAGAAAGGATTTGGTTCTTTAGCCTCTAAATTTCAGTTTGTAATTTATATTGAATTATACCGAATGCCAATGGTGTGAAACGAGCTTTCCAAGTCTCCTTTACCTTTTGGAGATCTCTCCACAACTGATCCTTTGAAGTCTTGTAGAAACACTGGACTGTTGTCATTTAAGTCATGGACCTTGATTTCAAATTCTTCCTCATTATCCACTTGCTGATTGGTTATAGTGTCAATAAGTCTGGCTCTGAGCCTATACAAACTTTTTTTCTCACGATCAAGCTTCACCTGGGCGTAAACATCTCCAGATGCATCGACCGTAAAGATTCTGCCCGCACCATCTCCTTCAATTTTATATATTGTGTGGCTATTAGATTTATTTGAATGTAGCTGAAAAAAAAAGGTTAATTTTTATAATGCGAAAAAGAATTATTGCCCATAAAAATGGTATAATAGTATAATAGTTGAAGAGAATTTATCACCTTGCATATGATTTTACTGGTACCTAAATATTATATTGGTAGTAAATGTTATGCGGGTAGTATAAAATGGTGAAGTCGTTTATTGGTGCTTATTGAAAGATGAATGCCAAATATAGTGTTTAAAATATACTGTGTTTGTTGTCTACGCAATAAACAATTATAATAGATGAGTATATCCAGCTGATTGTGGTGTTTACCTTGGTAACGTGCTGTGGGGGGACATATTCCTCATTTACAGAGAAGGACTTCCACACCCAGTGTCGCTTATGTCGTCGCAGTGACAGGGAGGGGGGCTCACTCTTGTCGCCAGGAGAGGCCAGGCTGAGTGTCAGTCCAGAGAGCAGCAGCCATGACATCGGCAGCATTATCAGGCCCCGGGCAGATGGTCCCATGCGCTGTGAGGTCTTCTGTGGGGTGAAGCGGACGTGGAACCGTCAGGAATTCCCACACACGGCAGAAGCGTCATGGTGGGTGGGGTCTAAAATAAACACTCTCTCTGTGGTCGGCCAGACCTTCAAATGTTAGAGCACGGAGAAAACAGGGCTGTCTCAACGCAGCCTGAGATATATCCAAGGCTGGAAATCAGCTCACTCACGCTGCTGAAGTGATTCATTTAGACAAAGGGTAAAGACAAACAAGTCAGCACTAGCCTGCTAGCTAATAAAAAAAAATGCTTTCTGGATTATGTGTTTCACTGAACTAGCCCAGTTGGCTAGGAACAAAAATTCCTAAATTCCATCCCTGGACATTACACCTACGCATCGCCTTGTACCTGGACACTATCCTGGACCCCCCCCCGAGCCTGGGCCCAGGACTGCTTCTCCAGTTTTCCCAATTACAGGAATGGAGAGTAGCTGTGGGATAGTACCTTGTGTACAGTGTACATATCACCTCCCAGTTTTAGAAGCCTTCAGTCCTAAGGTTCTCATTTAAATGCCTTTAAGACTCCTATCAGAGCTAACAAAACAACTGTATTATATTTACACTAGTCTGTTGTTTTAGGGGAAGGGGTGGAAAATGCATGCCGTTTTAACATACTGTTAACGGTGGCAGCTGGCCCACTTTGGATGAGGTCAAAGCCTTCAAATACGGCCTCCACTGACCAACGGAAAGTGGAATCATGGAAAAAAATTCCAAGTTAATTCTCCGACAATTGAGCACTACTGCCCCCAATAGGCCAGCCTACTTATCACTCTGTTCAGTATTGTTAGTAATACAGTTTCACAGTGAGCTGAAAAGCTCCACATTTAACTGCAGTTTTACTACAGTCATTTGATATAATTTTGATTTCCAGACAGAATCATAAGGTAGATAGATATTATGTGGTGGAACCTTTACACATTGCGATTGACCTCTGATTGATCATTTTTATTTGATTTCTCATAGTCTGCAAGAACAACGTTAATTTATAAATAGTTTTAACATATGGCTTTCTGTGGAAAATGATAATATATGTTATGTATTGTATATCTTGTAGAACAAAATTTTCTAAATGCCTGTTTCAAACACTTAAATACTTAAATATAAATTATTGAATATTTACATGCCCGTATTTATCATTTACAAATTTCCAATGAGAAATAATGGCTACAACCAGTACAGTATGCTGTAAGACAGTAATACTTTTAATAACACAGAAACGTTCCAAGCTGTTATAATATTACAATGATTATGATTTTCCTCTAGCTGCTTCCCATAGATTTTTGAAGAGAATTCTAAAGTTAGATGGATTATAATGAATAAAGATTTCCCAGGTTATCTTTGGTTTAAAGATTGCAACATGCTTTAGGCATTATTATTTACAAATATGTATTCTTGTAAATACAGAGAAATAAAATGTAAAAGAAAAATTGAGAAAATACTGTAGTTTGATAGAATTATAGAAGTCATCATATTACACATTGCTTGGCCAAAAAAATCACTGTTTGAATTTAAAGTACTTAAGAGCCAATGATTGGATCATTATTACAGATCAAGGTTATGCAGCAATAAAGTGAATTCAGTTGAGTACTTGATTCTACTGAATGACTAGGTTATCCTATCAATCGATTTATTTCTTTCGTAATGGCATGGGCATATTCCAGGATGATAATGCCAAGATTCATTGGGCTCAAATGTTCAAAAGAGTGGTTCAGGGGAGCATGAAGAATCATTTTCACAAATGAATTAACCACCACAAAGCGTTTACCTTAACCCCATAGAAAGTCTTTAAGATGTGCTGAAGAAAATTTTACAGAGTGGTTCAACTCACCTATCACCAATAAAAGATCTCGATGAGACATGAATGCAAATCTGGATTAAGAGATTTGTTGAGATGTTGCACAAGCACATGGAAACGCTGCAGTGATGAATGTGGAGCATAGTCAAAACTAAAGGTGGTTCAATGAAATATTAAAGTGTGCAACCTTTCTTTTTTAACAAGGCAGTGTATGCAAAACCACCCATCCATCCATCCATCCATCCATCCATCCATCCATCTTCCAACTGCTTATTTCAGTCAGTCTGGTTGTTGGTATACATAATCATTAAGGTGTAGGACAAGGTAGACCTGACATAGGATGCCAGTCCATCACACGGCATTTATAAGAACATAAGAACTATACAAACGAGAGGAGGGCATTCGGCCCACCAGGCAACACAAGTGCAAATTAGAGAAAACCTTTCAATCAGACTAAACGTCTTTGGACAGTGAAAGGAACCTGTATTACCAGGAAAACCCACATGAACACAGAGAGACCATATAAACCCCACACATGGGACCAGTATTAGTTTGTGAGAGAAACCCAGGGGGGTCATGGTGCTTAGGGCACCTAACCCAAAGCAGATTCACAGTACACGTGGGTGGCAGTCAGTGGGTTAGGATGCTGTTTCTGTGATCGGATGGTTGCTGGTTCAATTCCCATGGTTAGCAGAGTGATTCTGCCCTTAGCTCTTTGCTCCTGAGACTGTCCAACCCTGCTTTCTCAAAAACGTTTGTCTCCGTGGATCCGACTCAATTATACCCCAAGCATGAAGGTCACAATGCGAACCACTGAGCCGCTGCAGCACACTCGGCTACACTGTCTGCATTACACATTCAAAGTGACTTAAATCACTTATTTTTTCTGTTAATTTTCACCCACATAGCACGATGTTTAAAGGGGACACCTTATCAGCCGAAGGAAGTGGAAGCACAATACTACTGGGAAATAACCGGTTACCATGCAAGGTTGCCATTATGCTAATTTGTCTGTTTTACCACACCCCTTCCTACCATTCAGTCTCACCCACCATTCTGCCTTCTGCCACAAGAAGGAAGGAATCCATCTTGTAAAAATAGCATCTTATCTACCCTACTAAGGACAATAAACAAGTTTTCAAAGTAAAAAATGTGCAGTTTTCAATAAGCGTGTCTCTTTGCATTGACTTGATGGGGGGCTTCATCACTCTTCCCAAATCAGACCTAAAAACCTGAGCAATGTTGAAGACACAATGCCGCACGGCCTCTGTCCTCAAGGCAAATGCTCTTTTCTTTTTCAGCAGTTTCCCGCTTTTTCTGCTGGGAGTTGATGCCTTTGAATAAAAAGCTGGAGAGAGATGTGAGCCTGTCGGCCGCTGAAAGTGGGTGCCATATTTCGTGATTGTGGGACTGCGGTGTCACATCCAGAGCCTCGATAGACACAGCCGGCAGAGACACACTTTTAAGGATTGAAAGTTAGCTAAACATCTACGCAAGCGACATGCTCCACAAATATGGTTTGGATTAAACAGATCAAATAAATCCCAGCATTATTTTTGTAACTAAGCAGCTTGGGTTTATGAATGAAAGCCTTTTATCTCAGTTCCAAGCAGAATACAACTCTGTGAAAATGTAATTTGTGACGTGACAAAATTAACAAACATCTCGTGCATATTTCCAGTAATATTAATTACTTATTATAATAAGAATTTGCGATTCAGTGCTCTGTGCCTGCGACTATTTTCATGGTGTAATTTATTTGGTTAAGAGCTTTTCAACACCAAAGACATTGTTTCTCAACTTGTAGCATTTACTATTCAATCTAAGATAAGGTAGATATAAATGAAAACTTTATTCTTTCATTATATACAATAATAAACATATAAATAAATAAATCATTAAAACTACAGGCAACACTTTACAATAAGGTTACCATTTGCCACTTAAAAATGGTAGTAACTCATTAATAAGAAGAAAACTTGTTTATAATTGTCAAGTAATGATTTACAAAGTAACCTACTTAATAACCTGCTTATAAACCATTCAGTCCCTTAAGGGTAGCCTAATTGTAAAGTGGCACCAAAATAGATATATTATGTACAATAAATAGTGCATTATTACTAGTTCTATGTCGTATTCAGCATAAAAAGCTCTGTATTGTACTGTAGTGATCGGCTGAGAAATATTTACAGGTCATTTTGTCTTTGGTGCCTAAAAAGTCCAAAAGATGATATTGCATCATCAAAAGTGTTTCTGGCAGTAAAGGGGGAATTTATCACATAAAGAAAAATGTCAGACTAAATTATCTATTTCTCCAGATTAAAATGAGGTCACCACCAAGATTTTAACACATTATTTATCCTGTGAATCCTAATTGCTTAATTTTACATGTCGCGGAGAGTATCTCATTCATAAAGGATAATTTCTGGATGACTGTGGCTTTAAAAGGCAAACAAAAAACTGCAGGAAAAATAAGAACTATCCAAAAATAAACAATTGAGAGAAAATAATCTGTCCAAACAAATGGATAAATGATCTATAAGGCTCCCTGCGTTTACATTATATGACAGGCTGGGGGTTTGGGTCCGTTCTTGTTTGAGGATGATGTGGTCTAGTAGGGCGGTCTCTACAGTACACCGTCGCTTGCTGTTCAAGCTCAGGGTACTTTTGTGCCACCTGTCACATTTATTTAACCCACGATTCTGTGTGATAGATGGTCTGGGGTTTGAGGTCCCTCTCTGTGCCTCCCTTCAAACTCTACAGGCATTTACAACATACTACAGTCTAAAACTGGGACATATTCTGGATTCACCTCAAGCGACATTCTTATTTATCCAAACTTTATGTGAAAATGTAAATAAACTTTAAGGAAATACAGTTCAATTATTCCTGTACTACCATATTATCCTTATTGTTCATCATATAGCATTTTTAACTTGATAACTTTTTAAGAAAATAAAGCTTCAAAAAAAAAAAAAACAATCATCATACATAATTATAAATCCACAAGTCAATCACTTAAGCATGAGAATGATAATTTCTTACCTGAAGGTGATTTTTGTTTTTTTTTTTGCGTCACCTCCCTTGTTTCAGTCCTCAGCAAGCCAAGAAGCAGCGGCGTTTTAGGTCGGTCCCCGCGACGGTGTGTGCGTGAGGAGCGCAGGGCAGAACGTACAGCTGTGAACCTGCGTAAGCCCAGACCAATAGAGTCAAGACTTGTAAAGCTGCCCAGGGAGAGTCCGACCTCACCCTCACGGGAGGGTTTCCTGTTATTGTCCCACTCGTGGGCTCTGCGAGTGCTGATGAGAGCGGAGGAAGTCTGATAAACCCGAGCTAATTGCCGGCTAGGAATTCTGAGCCATGGGCAGCGGTAGCAGGGGATGAGACGCTGGAGCCGCAGCTGACAAGCAGGGAGAGAGGTACAAGGATCGTTAAATCGCTGCTCCGCGCCTGTGATGACAACATGGGAAAGGAAAGAAAGTGAAGCGATTCATTATTTATACCTACGGCACAGAGATTATGATAAACAAGAGTTTTCCCCCCATAGTGGTATAAAATTTTTCAGGAAACATCAGAGTATCCGATAATGGAATCTTGTCTAAGCCGGTAAATGAGATGAGAGGGTTTTTCTAAACCCCTTAGTCTATGTCCCCGGAGCATCAGCTGTGATGTGGGTAATCTGGCCTCGAGCTTGACGGATGTCGTGCCCCACTGGAGGGGCAGCGCTGGTACGGAGGGAGACAGTGTCTTTTTTAGGCTGTTTAGTCTGAGGGGGTTTACTTGACAGGAGAGCTACAACAAAAGCAGCGGAAACAGAGGCACGGGAGGTAAATAGTCTTACCGTGTCAGGACGTCGTAAGTCAAACTCAGTTCGTCCAGATCTTCAACGATCATGACAGTGTAGTATGAAGAATGAGAACTTTTCTTCAGCTGTGTCTGTAAGAATTTGCTATTGTCTTGACCACCGTCGATGTGTTTAGGTATGTATGAAAAAGTACTACAAAGCAGAACACGCATTTTAACGTTTGGCCAGGTTAATGTCCCTGCAGTGACTTCTAGTGCTGGACTGGGGAGACCCCAGTGTCCAGGGCTAGTTTTGAAGCCCAGTTCAGCCCTGTTTCCCACGGTCCTATATGCTGCAAGGCATAGGGCATTAGGTTAAGGTTCCCCTTCTCGCCAAATGACCCACTCACTTTCATTTCCATAACTGGGACGTACTGCATTGCTGCTCAGTTTAACTTTAAGTTCCCTCTATTTCAGGGGTCTTCCGCTGGCCTGTGCGAAGGCGGTCAGGTGAACAAGCAGAGAGAGACTGATACCGCGTGACTCAACGAAAGCCCTTCTAATCACACCAACCAAAAGCAATTAAAGGAAGTGTGCCACTCTGGAAGATAAAACCACTAGATAGGAGTTTTTCTGTAACTGTCATCTCCCAAAACACACCCAAGCTGCCTACATGATAAGTAATGGGTAACTCAATCAGTGAGTGATCTGCACCATCCTGAGATATGGACACGGCGACCAGGAGGCTCAATGAAAAGTGAGGTACACACTTTAAAAAAGAATTCTCCACCACTAAGCCATCCACTATAAGTGATTTTTCATTATTTGTTTAATAAACTGTAACTTCATTATAAAACAGTTATCGTTCCTCCAGCTTCCTATTAATATAAGGAGTATGAAATTGCTTACATATTGATATTACATTTCGAAATATAAAATTGTGTTTACTGTGCCTTTTAATTTAAATTTTGCTTTGCATGAAAATGCAAATGAGTACGAAATGCATTTTTCAAGCATCTTGATTTTGCTTGACATAAATTAAGCAATTAATATCCAGAAATATGTTGCAAGAGCAGGTCATCGGAGTGCAATGGAGTGGAGATTTTATTTCCTTTTCACATCACCGAGCCCACTGAACAGGAACTACATAAAGAGGTTTTATACCTAAATAGTTAGTCTACATATTACATCATATATGAGAACTAACATTAATGGTAAAGGTGTTAGACGTTTTTACAAGTTTACAGATACACGTCATGTCTTCTTCAGCAGCATGGTTTTCATCCCCAGGCTGACATCATACCCCCGATTTAAGATCATTTTCTTTGCGCAATAAGTGATGGAAAGAGACACACTTAACGGACATTCAGTTTCTCCGGTTTTGACCATAGATGGAATACTGGCAGAATTCCTGGTGGTCCTGTTGTATCTGTAGGCAAAGAAATGCCCCTGCACTATAAATTTGTGTGGACAGATGCAGCCTCACAGAAAATCACTTCAATGCTAATGAGCTATTGCTAAGATATCGATGATGCAAATGTGCTGTTCACATGGTGCTCTGTAGGTTGCAGAGCGGGAATGACAAAGGCAAGGTTTACAGTGATAGGAATTTACACAGAATATGGGTTCCACATGTATTTTAATGTGGCATTAACTTGACTTAACTTGGTCTGGCTGACAGAGGGACCCAGAGCCTGTCCCAAGCAGCAGAGCACACAGGATTGATATAAGCCTCGATGGGACGCCAATCTAACACAAGGCACAAACACACTAGTGTGATCATACAGTATGGGCATTTTAGAGGCACAAGATAACCTAACTACATGTCTTTGGAATGTGGGAGGAATCGTGGAGTGAAGCCGTGCGTCACAGGAAAAGCATGCAAACTCTACACACACACACACACACACACACACACACACACAAGTGCAGAGACCCAAACCACCACTGTGTTCGAGGCAACACAACAGCCCAGTGAGACACCGTGCTGCCATAATGTCTTCCAAAAATAATACAAATAAAAATAAATTGATTGATCTGATGAAAGTGAAAGTGAGTGTTGTTTAACTAGCAAAGCTACACAAAACATGACTCAGTTCATCCTTCAGTTGCTCACTCACTACTACTCACTCACTACTACTCTCTCACTACTACTCTCTCACTAGTGACAGCTGAATGTTACATATTTTTGGGATGTTTGACATTCTGGTAGTAATAGATTGGCCAACTCAAAAGCAGGCTGCCACTAACAGATATCACAGAGGGGAAAAATGGGGACATGAAGGTAGAGAAAGAAAATCTGAACACGTTCCCATGTCAAGAAGAAATCTCTGATATAGGCTTTAAGTTTCTGGGGAAAATGGAGACTTTAGTTATTAGTTGGACATTGATGGGACTGCAGCTAACAGAGGCTGAATTCTAAAGAACCGGCAGATTTTGCTCAGTCACTCAAAAGCCAGAATTTTACCATAAAAAAAAAACAAGGTCAAAGACCTTTGACGTGCTAGATGATGGGATGCACGATGAAACTATTTTTGCACTTCTTTGAAATTGCAGTTGGTTCATCCTAAATTGTTGGGTTGCGATTAGCGCTTTCCTGAATTGTTGGGATGTGATAAACAGAATCTGACTGAAAAAGAAGTGTAGACTGTTTTTTTTTTTTTTTTTTTTTTAGTTTTTAGTGAAGTTTCTGTATTTTAAAAGAAGTTTACTATTTAGTGTAAATTAGTTCAATGAATCCTGAATTGATACTGAATGTCGTTATCATGCTTTATTTTCATAGTTTTCTTGTACTTCCTTATCACATATTTTTTCAATAAAAATTTTAGTGCCTCATAGGGGTTAAAACTGCATAAAATAGAAGTTTTATGTTCTTGTGTCGTAGGTAACTGTCTGTTGTCTTACGCAACCCTTCCCCGTTTTTTCCTGACTTGTAAATCTCCAAAAATCGAACTTAATAAATTTCAATGTTTTGTGCATCTATTTTCACCGGATGGCAATAGAACATCAGAAATAAAACGTGGGACCCGTCACCAAAGTTCCGAAATAGCTACACAGCAGGCAATGTGGCAAGATACAGAGTTTCAAGGAGACTGTTGAGGTGGTGTGGGAGAGAACCCAAGTCAGTGGCATTTGCATTCAAGCTAACTGGCTAAATAATAAGACGTAGCTGGCTTCCAGGTTTTTCATATAGCAACTCTGAATAGTTACAGTATACTGTACTATGTAAATAAATACAATGCAATGTAAATAATAAATCCATTATAGAAAATAAGTAATATATATATCTTGTCCATGTACACTGCTATCCACATTAGCAATAATGGTAATGAATACCACAAAGAAGTGTTTTGACATTTCTGAAGTTATGAAACCTGAAGCAATAATCTGAAAAATGAAAAAAGCAACTTAGTTTTTTGATCAAATAGATGCAGGCGATGCTTTCAAGTTGCTTTGCTTATGCTCACATATAGAATCCATTCATTCACAGCATATTCCCTTCAGGGTTCAAGACTTGAGAGAGTTAATGTTGCCGGAGAGTTACATCATTGTGCAGTTTTCATCCTCTACACCTTCACCCATTAAGAATACTGGCACGCTTACTGCATTATGGGTAATCAAAGAAGAAAAAAGTAACAGAGTAACTTTTATAATGCTAATGAGGTCAAACAGTTCGGCTATTATAGCAACGTTACAATAATTTGAGTTATTCCGGGTAATGTCATTTATAAAATACAATTTTTGTTGGGCAGATAATTTTCGCCGCTTTTTATTGTACATGTTTGGTTAAGATTTTTAAAGAAATTGTTTAAGCATGATTGTGCTTGCCACATGAGACATATGTCTAATGGTAGAGGGAATCCCCAGGTGTGGAAAATTCTTTCCAAACTTGGTATGAAACATCATTCACCAATTTATTTATTTTATATATTGTTATTCATTCTACTGTTCTCCATGACTCATAACAGTATATGTACTGTAGCAGTAATTTGAATAGCATGTGCTTGCATCAACAGTTTCATACTTCAAAGAACTTTGGGAATAGAAGTCATGTGGTATCTCTTCGGATAGTTATAATCAAAAATTCCAGTTATTTCCGTTACATCATCAGCTACTTCCTTTCAGACCCAACCTAATTTGCGACTCATGTCCTTTTTTGAATCTCACTAGTTATAAACTGATGGTGTTGCTCACGATAGTTAGCCGGCAAGTGGATTTTCATTCCACCAGCCGATTGCTCGCAAAATATTTTTTACGGCTAATGTTTTGAGAAGGGAGTGTGCCCTTTGAAACAGCCAGACTGTCTGTGTAGTGTGAGAGGATGCCGGCTCAAATGTCCTGTGTCTCACGCATCTTGCTTCAGCTTCCAGGAGTCGAACTCCTCCATGGACCAGCTGCTCCAACATTCCAACTGTCATTTCCTCAGAAGGAAGATCAAGGTTAAAGGTTTCACCAAGGGAAGTAGCTACCGTTTCAATTGGAGGAAGTCATGACAATCAAGGAACAGTCATCACAGGCATATGATACAAAGTCCCTGCTACTGGACTTCTTGAAACGATGTTTGAGCACGGGAAGGGGTAAATGTAAGATATCCACAAAATGTTTTGATGACTGACCTATAAAACAGACTGCAGATGTTCTTTTTGCAGGACAGAAAAGACAACCTTAAAGTATTTATATGTTATATAATGTCACTTCTCATTACATGGGATTATCTTTACTAGCAAATAATCCGCCATGTTAAACTACCCACGTCACTTCCTATTTGTAATGGTACCTTTATGAGATTTTTGTAGGAATATTTTCCAGTGAGTCAATATGCAAGTGACTTAACAGGAAGCGGAGTTACTGCACTATTATGGAAGATGGAAGCTCTTGCTTTACTGGCCTTTATACCCAAAACGTCACCGATTTTATTTGCCTGACACTCATGGGAGGGTTTAGCATAGTCTTTGGCTTTGAGACCCAATACTCTGGCCCAGTCATCCAAGCTACACCAACATGTGCTCCTCCCATCTGCTCAGAGTGATCCAGAGTGGTAGGCCCGGCATCTCCATTCCTATACTGTTATTAAGTCATTTATTTAATTTATTAAGTTATTTATAATTATTCAGTTGTTTTGCAGATTCCTTCCTTCACATTTCTGCGATGCGCACAGATCCAGCAGCTTCAATGTCTCCCTGACCCCTCTCAGCCTTTACAATTTAACCCAATGCCACATACTCAAGCCCTGCCCTGTCCATCCTCTTGTGGGCTCCCTTGCCGTTTTACATCGTTAATAGAGAGCGAATTCAGCCCAGCCGCAAATCCACGCTACGTCTGAACTGAGCCTCCAAGTGTTTGGGGCCGCACAAGCCCACAGGAGTTACATACTGACTCAAATAAGAAATTTAAATTGGATTTTCAGCTCATATTCCACTCCTTGGGAACAAATGATTGGATTATGACAGGATTTCTGTGACCAGATGTGAATAGGCATGATTGCGTTATTCTTGCATCAGCGCAGCTCCTGACTTCAGTTGAGTCTGAGTTTAGCTCATTGCAGAATGCAGTTTCTTCTTGATCGGATATCTGCATTTTTTCAGTAGAAAGTCAAAATATCTTGGTGAAATACATTTATAACTCAAGAACAAGATGTAAAGCAGCTTACCCACGATTCCACATGCTGCCTCTCTGTATCCCTCCGCAGTGGCTTGCCGGGTGATTTACTCTCAGCTTCCCTTTAAGATTTGTAATGGTTTGCTCTTTTTTCCTTTTTCATTAGGCAAACGGTCAATGGGGTTTTTTGTGCGTGTTTTTCTTTTTAATCCTTGCAGGGCAAAATCGTGTTTAACATCTGATATTAATCAGCAAAGTGTTTGCCAGGTTTTCATCACGCTGTACATAATTTAAGTGATTGTCATTGTCTGCGTGATCTTCCAGAAAGCATCTGCTCATTTCTGCCACCACTTATAGTAATTTATACAGATAAATTACGTTTTGGTTACAAGCCAGCTATGTTGTTGTCAGAAATTGAAAGCTCTTGCATCGAATCATGAACTTCGGCTCTCATTATTTCATTATATCAATGGGCCTACAGCTCAGTAGTATTGATATATTTTGTAGGGTGAGATCTGAAGGGTCATTTTATCATATCAAGTTTTAATTTTGAAGATGAAAAACATATTAGTCTTCACTAGCAGCTGTTGTTTGTGAGAGGGGAAGCCATTTTCCCCAGCGCTCACTGGAGTTCACTAAGCAGTACTGCAATCAAGCACACGCTCTAATTCACTTATTAAAGAATACATTTTGAAATAGTGCTGCGTGACTTATTTAAGCCCTTCTCCACAACTTTGCCAGTAAGCCTTCCATTTCCGGTACTGTTAGAACAATCTCATTTCTCAGGAGTGCGGCTCAAAGCAAATGTGCCATTGAGTGCTTCAAATGTTGTTTCCGGTCCAGCTGTAAGCGCTAATCTCTGTCTTTACTTGGTGGAAATGAGCTGATGGCTATAGGTGCAGATGATGTTAGGCATAGAACGTAACCTGGATTTAGGTTTAATCTCAATAAGTGTGGAAGTAAGATTGGACATTGGTAGGCCTGGGAAGGGAGGCATATCGGGTCTGTTATGGCTTAGGCCTTAGGCAAGAAGAGATTGTTTTAAATACCACGTGACTTTGCTTCGCGATGGCTGCCTGCAGTTGGCTCCGCAGACGCTGAAGAGAGCTCAGACCCTGGAGAGGCAGACAGTGGAGTAAAGGGGGGGAGAAACTGGTGCAAAAAGAACCATAACTTCATAAAATATTTGCAGTAGACCATATATAATATTTTACGCAAATGAAAATGTATAAGTAATCATGTTAATCATACTAATCATATGTTGTATTTGCCATGTATTTGCAATGATTCAATGACAATACGTCAATGTATCATTGATCAATGGAACACCAAAACAGTAACAGTGATTCAATGTCATATGATTAATATCTATACACGTATCTCAAGTAGAGTCTAGAAGTCGAGGCCGTCTCCAGTAAATTGCGTATAATGGGTGGACTTTACCTTGTTACTAAGACGAACCAATGAGGCAGGAGAATTGTGTTCATTTCAGTTTGGTTTGATGATGTTTTGTGACCAATCAGGACCTAGAAGTCCTTATTTGGAATTGGGAGTTATGGTTTATCTACTGGTTGCTCTGTGTGCTGGGTGTGACTTTGTACCAAGTGCCAGAGTGTGATGGGAGAGCTTTGCTGAACTCACTGGAATAAAAGAGATTTTCTTTACTCACCAAACTAAGAGATCCAGACTTAAGTGACTCTCTGTGTTATCACAGAGGTTGATTTATATTTTTTCTACTACATAGGCAAATAGTGTATGTGGTTTACCACTGTCCCTTATAATTGCCACTTGTCTGTGAAAAAATAATAAAAAAAAACTTCAAGTACACTATAAATAAATCTGATAGATAATACCTAGACTTGAACAATCAATGCACATTTAATGTTAAATTGTAATGGTGCTCAGTGTGTATTTATTTAACTCCACGGCCACGGGCCACAAAAAGCTGAAGAAGCACAGTGAATCAGACGTGATAACGGGATAAGAGAGGATGAAACGCGGGCGGTAACGCGACATTTGCGCGTCTCTCCCGGTGCCGGAGTCCGGCCACTTCGACTCCGTTTCCACAGTCACAACAAAATCCATGTTCATGCATAATGAACAGCAGAGAGTTCGGGGGTAAAAAAAAAATCGAATCCCATTTTCTGTATGCATTATGTGTCCTTGTTTCTGGGTGTTAATTATAAAATACAGATTTAAAAAAAGCTACAGAGAAATGCCTGTAGCGAAGAAACAATAAAAAAATGTTAAAAACAGGCACATTAATAACTTAAGAACAATGATGAAAAGAGCTAATATGAACCATAAATCCAATGAAGGTAAATTCAATTTATGTTACAACAGTAATGATGATAATAAAAATTAAGTTTCTTTTAACTCAACTTTCAATTTTCCATCTGGTCATTGTACTGATTGTGTTGGCTTCCATTGGAGGCAGGATCCCCTTTCAAGCTGCATTTGCTTTTTATTGATGATCAGTGAGCCACCGGAATGCCAACTGGATCAGTAACTGATCTGCGACATACCTATATGTAGCGGTTCCACATGTTTATCAGCTCTGAGGTTAATTACGTTCTGCAAGATTTCTTGGGTTCTTGACCTCTTGCAACTATTATTAGACAACCCGAAACAAGAAGTAAAACATTCAGAGAATTGTAATACAATGGCCCTCCATTGCGAAAAAAATGCTGTATGGCTGATTTGAGGAAACCACAAGTGACACGAGTGGTTATTTCTGGTCATTTTACGTTCGCTGCAGACCCACTGCAGTTTTAGATTTTCTCTAGTTGTATGCCTCATTTCCCAACCTTTAGACTCCGCAGTATTGAACCGATGACATTAACAACAGGAAAAAACACAGATGTTAAAATCAGGATTTTATCGGTCCGTTAATCTTTTTTTTTAGTCTATTTTCATCTCTTGGTTGTTTGACAAAATCCACTCCACACTTGTCAACATGTGCACGTTACGAGCGGGTTATCAGTTTTATTCCAGATTAAGCATAGCTGCTAATCCACTTTATAAAATCTGATGAAACCTTTTCAGAGAGCAAAGTGTCACTCTAAAGGGATTTTTATTGTTCCAGTGTACAGCTCTAGTGACATCACCTAAGAAATGTCTCTTATTCGTAAAAAAAACACAGGTGCAGCGATACTATGGGAAAAGATCTCCTCACGGTTCCCTTAAAATTATGCATTTGCATTTATTTATAATTACAAATTATATTTATAATAATATCCAGCCATCTATCCTTCTATGCGTCCAACTCTTTATCCTATACAGTATATCCAAGAAAATTGCATCTATAATAATAATTATTATCATACAGAAAAAAACACCATAACAGCCTATATTTTGAAAAAAAGCATTATAGTCACGTGTTCAGGAGGATCCATAAAAAGGTCTCTTTCCCCATCTAGTGGCGGAACTTATATCTTTGCATCCTTCGCAATGGTCTTTGAACATGTGAAGGATCAGTGAGACTATAATCCTATTCTACTTGCAAATGAATGATCAAAGTCTTCTTAAGAGAGAGCCATGATTATAATTCAAGAGTCAGATCTTCCTTAATCAATGCGGCGGTTTTCAGCTGCCGTCGGATCTCTGTGCCTCAGATTGGAGGCTTTCCAGATGACGGTCGCTTGCCTTATTTGAAGAGGCAGTGTACTGCAGTGTGTAATTATCACTGATGCGTTTATTTTAGTGCCAAGCGGCAAATTGAAAATTGGACAGATTCGCGGGGCTGTTATCAGCAGAAATCCCGTGGGAACCAGGAGTCCGCATGGCAGAGTCTGGGATGTGTCACGCGTAGCTGGAGGCGCACCACACCACAGCCATGTTATTGGAGATCGCTATGGGGCATCGCTAATGAGACTGCCTTGATTTTGACAAGAGGGGCCTGAAAGAGGAAAACCAGATTCACTGCGTCCAGGGATAAATTCATAGTTAAGTTTCAGTTACAACATTAGAGTGAAGGTGATTGACTCAATGCACATGTTGAATAACTAAATATGTCCCTCCTCCACAGCGCTAACACAAGGTGTGTTATAAAATGTGTACCGTCAATTGTGGATACCAAGGTTTTCTTAAGAATTTCTTTTTGGGGATGTGTCAAAAAAGTCTGTATACTGTATACCACAGGCTCCTGGATGGTGTGTATCTATTCAGCAAGAAATCGGTATAATGATATTATGAGGAATTTTTACATTTGATGTGAATTGGATGGAGGGAGACATTGCCTATGGGTTCTTTCTCTGTTGTCTTCCTCCTATGACTTATGAGGTGATGAGATGCTCCCCTCACGCTTATTGTGCAGCATCAGGTAGCTGTAAATGCCCTGTACTCTAAAGCAGTGTTTCCCAACCCGGTCCTTTGGGTCCCCCACAGACAGTCCACGCTTTTGCTCCATCCTAAATCTCAGTAGGGAGTTGGCAGGGAGCTGGGAGGGAACAACAGCACAAACTCTCTGGGGGTCCTTGAGGACCGGGCTGTGGAACACCTCTCTACAGGCTACCTCTACCTTGTGCAATGGACCATTATTTTCTAGAAAGAAACCCCTCCTGACGAATAGACAGTGTTGGGAAAGTTACTCACAAAAAGTAACCCGAGATAGACAGAGGTGGAAAGTTCAGGTCCAGAGAGTATAAATCCAGACCACGGTTTTGTTTCAACCAACCACTTGAGCATAAAGAGTCACAGTCACAGAGACTCAACTGGTTACTTGAAACAAAACCTTCGTATTTGTACTTTCCGGACCTGAACTTTCCACCTCTATCTATCTCGGGTCAATTTTGTGAGCACCTTTCACAGCACTGGGAATAAAGAATAAATGCACCTTCTACATTCCAATGATGAGCATTTTTTAAATTTTGGGTGACATGATGTGTAAAATAAAGCAGAGAAACCTATTGGAAAAAATGTACACCGATTATGGTTCTGTAATCAGTCTAAGCTTTTATGGTGGCACAGAGGCTCAGGGGTGGTACTGCGGCCTCACATCTTTGGGCCGTAGGTTTGAGGCCATCTCTGTGTTTGCACGGCTTTCCTCGGGGTACTTTGGCATCCTTCCTCCGTGCAGTGAGGCTAAGTGGTGTCCCAAAGTCATCCACACGGCGTGAATGGATTAGCATCCTGCCCCGCGATTTCCCCCCTGCTACCTGCTCTGTGCCTCCCGCGATGTGCTCCAGGCTAACCTGGACACCACGCTGGGTAAGTGGTTATGAAAATGCACGATAGAACCTTTTAAGTGCTCTGAGCTGCTCTGTAGAGAACCGTTAGCTACTGGCGTGCGCCCATTCATTGAGGAGGAGGCAGTGTGCGACTCTGTGCCCATGATCTGAAGGTTGGCAGTTCAAATCCCATGGCAGGTAGAGTGATGTCACTTTTGGGTTGTTGAGCAAGGCCCTTAACCCCAATTGCTACTGGGACTGTCTGGCTCTGCCCTCTTAATTTTATGTCGCTCTGGATAAAAGTCTGTGCTAAATACCTTAACGCAAGATGTTAAAAAGTAGCACAAGACTCCAGTAGGGTCCCATGCTGTGCTCCTTGCGCCACGCTGCTCACTAATAGGCTTTGTCAGGTAAGGTTTCCTTTATTTGCATTTATGATTAATTTCTTTGTTCAAAACTCACTCTGTAATTGCGAGTCCCTCTTTCATCTTGGGTTTCCACTTAACTCATGGCAAGTATGCCAACAATCTGGACTCCCTGAGCATACTAATTAGACATGTTTGAGCAGCTGAACTGTAAGATTCACCACTGCCATTTTACAGGGTAAGAGCGGTGATATATGTGTGCCACTCATGGGATCTGAACCCATGACCTTCCAGATGTGGCCACAGATGTATGACCTATTGAACGGCACACTATGCTTTTGACATACGGTACTACACTAAAGTCTACATTTTATAGTAATTATAGACATAAAAACTATGAAATAATGTATACGGAATTATACCCTGACAAAAAGAGTACTATACAAAAAATTTATATATTTTTTGGGGGGAGGGGCCTACTCTGTAGGTTGGGACTCAAAAGGTTACCAGTTCAAATCCCAAGATTGGCAGAGTGACCCCACCATTGGGCCCTTGAGCAAGGCCCTTAATCCCAATTGCATCAGGAACTGCTTGACGCTACTTTCTCCTTCACTCCAGTAGGTGGCCACCTGAGATCCTTTTTGAGCTGCCCTGAAGGAGGTCACACATTTGCTGAGCTGTCATTGGTCAAACTCCTCCAACCATTTCTGCCTTGTTTAAGTCAGGTGGCTAGGTCATGTGATGTGACACTATCACTTTCTTTTGTAGGCAGCTTGGCGTCTCCAGGCTTTTGACTGATGCTGTATTTCTGTGAAGTTTCTGGAGCTCACAGACTGCACAGAACTACTGTGGGCTCCTTTTTAAATTATTCGTGCCTGTAAGCCTGTATGTTTATGCTGGAAGTCTATGTATAAAATCCCTGAAGGATTAAAACTTAAATAAAATAAATGCACGGCAGGAATCATGGAACATCAGTACTCATTATCTGCCTGTCTTCACTGCTGTGTCAGCCTGTCATTCATTTTCATTCTTCAGAAATTGAAATTTTTAATCACTGATGATTCTTTGAATACAAAAGCAGGCCTCCCTTGCCAGCTGACAAAGAAACCAGAGGCCCTGGACTAAGTTATACTTTTCTAAGAAGCAGAAATGATTCCTGCCTTAAAAGATGTGAACTAAGTTGTATTACAAAGCAGATGCCAGTGAGGGATCTAATTAAATAAAAATTGATAAACATAATTAAATCAAAATTACTGTAAAACAATACATTTCTACAAGTAATGCAATATGCAGTATATGCAGTAAGTTAACTTACTGAGGTACAACTCAGTCCAAGCATAATTAAGGATTGCAAAGTAGCTTGGCTTTTAAATCAGTTAAAATGGGAAAGCTATATATTTAGTTACCTTGATGAAACACATTTACATTTAGTATAGTAATACTAATTAAGATGTGTTTGAATTACTCTTACTGTACTTTCTGTGTAGTCTGATCATTGTAGTTATACGTCTTGGTTGATCTTTTGGTCCATTTCGGAATGATTTTGCCACGTAGTCCTTTCTTCAGGACTGTGATGGACAGCTGTGCGCCGTGACAAGTATAAATGTATCTGTCTAAGCACATTGGGCCAAGTCCAACACAACATGTCCACAGAACTTTTATCTGTGGCAGAGGACATGTACTCCCCCGCTGATCTGCCCTTAAACTGACCCTTTAAATGACCACGATGAGTGAGTAATTAGCCTAAAAATATGACGGCATCATTAAATAATTACATTACTACCGAAAGTACTTATCCTCGTATTATAAAGCATTTTTTAGAATTCATTGAATCCATTTATAAATAATTGTATTTACAATATGGTTTACAAAGTGAAACTGCGTTTGGTATTGTGTGGTAATGTGTATCAATGCAGCGCATGATTTTTCGTTTAAGAAGCAGAAATGCTCATTCAAAAACAGGAACAAACCACTCAGTAAAACAGATCACCATTTTATATGCAAATTAAATAACAGGTTTGAGCTGATATACATCTCACATATTCTAATGGTGGGCGATGATTTGTGTAATTTGATGTCTTATCTCACATGATATTTTACTATCAAATACTGAGAACTGATTATATACCAAAATGGAACAATATGTTCTTGACCTGTAATTATCCGCGGGAACATTTTTATGGCAGATCAAAAAAAAAAAACAACTATTTTTCATATTTTCAGCATCTATTTATTTGCAACTTTGATTACATTTACATTTTATTCCCTAAGCTAATGATTATTCCTGGTGTGACGGGTGTATATGACTAATGTGCCAGACGAAATGGACTGTGGAACAATTATTTATTTGTATACATTATTTATTTGCCTGGCAGCCACTGCTGTATAAAGGAATGTGGACAGATTTTAATTTTATATACCAGGGTATTTTCCAAAACAGTTCAAATTTGGCTTAAAGGTGGATGAGGCTGATCCTTTCTTGGCATACAAACCTTTTTCAGACTCATGCCAATTTCCTTAAGCACTTTGTTAACTTTGCAGTGTGAAGAAGTTACAGAAGCAGGCAATGTGTTCTGAAAGTTGTGGCGATACTCACAGTACAACAGTCTATCCCTACACCACTGACAAAGTGAATTAATTATTATGAAAATGGGATTAATCCAATCCATAGCTGTAGACCATCAGCTGTTATTGATATATTGAGGTATTAATTAAGTCTGCAGCTGCGTGTTAAGTGTGTGTTCAGCCAGATTTGCGAAGGTATTTATTCCATGTGTGCAGAGGAGACTTTTCCTGCAGAACAAACTGTAGAGCGGCAGGAAAGGCAGGATTGTTACAGTGGATATAGAAGGTGCTGCATCACGTTTCCCATTCCAGGGTATGTCCATCTTTGGCCAGTCTTGGTCATGATGGCGACCAGAGGCTAAATGCACTTGTGCGCAAAGCAAGCCAGCTTCATCTGTCAGCCCAGGCTTAAACTCTCTCCCCACTTCCCTGGCACTAAGACAACAGAATCCAAAATATCGCCTGAGACTCCACTGTTCCACATCCGGGGTTCCTCGCCGACTTCAGATGGATTTCATGAGAGAGGAAAAAAAAAAATCTAATCTGATGAGAGCTCTGGTGTATTCCAGGCAAAGTGCGAGGGTGGAAAACAGGGATTTTGCTGTAAGTAAGAGCGGCCTGTTGAAGAGGGCAGGATGCAAGAGGGCAGGATCAGTTAGCAGGGTGAAGAGCAGTCAGCTCCTCTGCAGCCTCAGAGGCTTTTGACATCATGGAGCTCCCAGCCGCCAGTGCTCCCTGACATTTTAATGTGTTTTTCTTTAGCCCCCAAACACTTTTTAGAAACCTTTCACTGTATTTCTGCTCCTTTTGGAATCTACATGACACTACGGCGTGCTGATAGCGGTGTTTGCGGCACGATCTTATGTGCTGTAGGACTCAGAAATGTGCTTCCATGAGAATCTCTGCTAAGTATTTTGTATCATGAATGCTTCCAGGGCAACAAGAAGATATTTTTGGACATTTTTGTAAAGCAAACATTAAATAGTTTGAATACTGTAATGGTCACGACACAATGTGAATTGTGCACTGTTGGTTTCTAAACAGTAAAATGAAGGCATTTTTAAATATGTTCACCCTCTATATAATAAGAAATTTACACATTTTTGCAACGTTACTTTGCTTTACGATGTAATTTACTGGTGACGCGTTGTAAAGTTTAAAAATAAACTGAATTTGATAAACTGAGTACTGGAAACATACTCTAAATGCTCAGTAAGTCACTTTAGCTGTCTTCGACTGAGCTGTGACACATTGTGGGAAGGACAAGAGTCGTGTGTCACAATGAGAAAGTAAACTCTGAGTTTTACTGGTATGACAGCTCGCCCGTCTCAGTTAGCCGGCCAGACGTTCAATCCCACGGACTCCCGCGGTAGGTGCTTGGCACCGCCTCCGTCCGAGTTCCTCTGCTGCAAATTAAAAGATGGGTAATGAATTTGTGTATTCGCCGGTCTGTTTTCCCGGCGGGGCTGTCAAATCCGGCTAACCAATTTAGGGTCTCTGTCGCCATCTAAAAATCATAATAAAGAGCTAAACACGACGCAGATGTGCATGTATGCTGGCCAGAGACGGAGACGCATTAGCATAGGGTGTAAACAATTTACTTCATGCTACATTAAGGGCACAGTAACAGTGGCAAACTGCCAGCGAATGCCGCCGAGGTCTTGATTACGGACAGTGGGTGTTTCAGTATTGAGTAAAAAGGTTTATTTTTCTTTAATGCTGTCACAGTAGGGTTGATTTCAAGTAATCAGCAGAATGAACTGTTGCTGCTTTATGTTTCAGACCTGATAAAAGAGCTTCACAAGGATAAACATTTTTGTTTGATGGAGGGGTCTGCTTACGTTACACACACTGTTAAGTAAGGCACTGCGGACTGTGTATGGACATATTTTTCTGTCCACCCCTTTCATGATTAAAAATGTATAGTACTCTATACATCTTTTAAAAGACTTGCACTTTTTTGTTGTATAACAAACTCATATCCTTAATACCACAAGCTGAAGTTGATGCTTAAATATTTGGTAGGGCTTTTTGCTGAATTAACTTAATGCATAATTGCATTGGTCTTTAAATGAACTTAATATAGGTAAGCCATGAATGGAATGTGTTTGGTAATCGATTTAGGAGCAATAAGGCTCAGTTACTTTTGTTTTTTATACTATAATGGAGAAAAAAATCAATACAAATAATCAGACTTCATACAAATGACTTTCATGCTTCATAACTCCCAGCAGCTGGAATAATAAAAAGTTTCTTGTACAGGTTCCTAAGAAATATGGGCTATTGGTCATAACGTTATGGTAAAAATCTATAAATTCCACAGGTCTGCTATGGTTGGTGTTTGCCTTGACCCCAATGTGAGCATAAAGTTTAAATGTTATTGCTTCTTCTCCACTTTCCCTGGAATGATAAAACTACCATTCACTCACATGGCTGTTCTTGTCAGCAGCTGGTCAGTATGAATAAAAAAGAACTAATGATGAACCAGGTGTACATGTGAGTGTGCCCCGTGATGGATTGGCACCCCATCCTGGGTTGTTGCCTGCCTTGTGCCCACAGCCTCTGGGATAGTCTCTGGGTCCCCGGGGACCCTGAATAGGGCAAAATAATTCAGAAAATGGATGGATGGATGGAGAATAAAAATATAACGATGAACCACCAGCAGGAAGACAAGCTTCCCACTTCGGTAAGCATTTTAGAACAAGTGTCACTTTGTACCTCGGTACAATCTCCAGGTCAAAGAAAAAAAGAAGAGAAAACTTGAAATCAATAGCCTCATGAAATAAGTTCAGGTATGTCATTCCACTGGAGGAGCTGTGGATGCTTTCTGCAGATCTCTCATGTGAGAGTAAAGAAGGCCTTGCACAGGGGAGATGGGTCCCCCTCCCCCCCCCCTACGGTGAAGAGGAAGCCTCCAGTAAGCACACTGAGCTGGAGACATTTCGGACATTGATTTTTATCCTTTAATCATAACTGGACATTTTAACTTGATCTAGATCTCCAGGTGGGAGTAAGAAAAAAGGAAGATTAAAACAGGCCTCAGGCACAACAGTTTCGACATAAACCCCAGAGACTCAATGGGAGCAGGAATAAAATGAAAAAATAGTGTTCTGGAGAACCGCAGGGACAGCCAAAGGAAAATTTAGGAGCACAGGAGCTGTTGCACGGTGGTTCTGTTTGTATAGATTCTTCCGCTCTAATCCGAAACCAAGTGTTTTTTTTTCTGAATTAAGTTCCGGAATCAATTGACGAGTATCGACAGCGATAACTGCCGCACTGCCGTGCTTCTGCTCAAAGTCAAAGATCTTGACAGAAATTACCAGAAAAGTCTCAATCCTCGTTGCAAACAAATTCTCTGTAGTGTGCCTCTGAGATTCATCATCCCATTTAGGAGACCATTTATTCCAGGTCCAGATCATTTATATACTTGCATATGTTTTATGTGCTGTACTTGTTATTAGGTTCGGCTAATGCTTCCAGTAAAGGGGCATTAAAGTGCTTCGTGGTCGTTATTGTTATCAGGAAAGCTTAGAGAGATAATACATCACTGGCACTTAGCCGGGGAATCCGTGAAATGAAGTGCCATGGGCTTATGTACGACGGACACTTAGTGGTGCTGAATCTCTTCCTCACATAAGGTTCGGTCTGCATTGCATGATGGGATGAAAACTTCAGCAATCGCTTCTGGCAAGAAGGTGGCCATTGATAGCATGGGCTCTGTACAGAGAAAAGAAACCAGGAAATAAAACCTTATCCCCCATGTTTTTGGTATAACATCTCTACATATCCCAGCTGTGAAGGAACCTTGGTTCAAATTCTTTGTAAGGCATGCATTCTGGATAATTTCTGGTTGGGCTGATTGGTCAGCACCGTTTTGTGTTCACATTTCTGAAAGACTCATCGAATTGCCTGATTGCTTTCATATTCTGTCAGAACTGAGGTTCGCCTAACACTCATGAAAGGATTCAGAGGTATTTGCCCATTTAAAAGGGAGCATAGCTGGGCGCTATGCCATCTTCATTGGTGATATCCACCCACCTTAATGAGGGTTAATAGATTGGATGAGCTGCAGGAGATGGGGAGGCAGAGAGACTATGACCCCTTTCCGGGAACTAGCATTAAAATGCAATTAAGGTCCACGTCTGCAAAAATGGTCCCTGCTGCTCTGCCAGTTTTTCCCGGGTGAACCATCAATCAAGCCATGTTCGATGGACACGTGTATCATCTGAGGTGCTGGACCCCCAGAGCCCAGTTGTAGGTCCATGCCGGAAAATCACCTCCACCTGCCTTTACCAATAGCATGCAATATAATGACTGGGACCAATCGGGCACACAAACAATCAAGATCAGGAGATGAGAGTAAGTACGTGGCCAGTGGGAAACAAGCATCCCAGCAGGAATAATTTGTTTTGCTGCCTCCAATTATCAGTAACAGATTATTAAGTTTTGTCAAATACAATAAAGCATTCATTTCATAGTTAATTCTGTGCTTTGAAATGATTTGAAATTTGGGTTCCTTTTCACTGCAACCAATACAATGGTGTTTCACTAATGGATGTAGACAGGTCACTTCATTTGGTTTTCACACAAAATCTTTGGTTCATTTCAGTGACTTAACAAACTGACAGTGTTTCTCGCTTGCTAAACAGGGGAACAATGGGAAACTTTGTTGCACTAATAGACAAACTTTCTCATAATTGGATGATGCAAAGAAATGTCATGGATGGCTTTGCCTACGAGGGGAGACGCAAGGGAGCGAACGAGATGCCTTCATGCACACAAGAAAGCAGGTGGAGACCAGAACCCCGGTCTCAGAGGTGTGAGGCAACAGTGCTAACCACCGCACCACCATGCCACCCCTACCCCTTAGCTGTCAGGCTCAATTGCTCACCTGTGATGTGTATCGTTGACTTGATTTCTTTGGTCTTCCTCGAATGGACTTTGCTCTAGGCATCCTGGTCCAAAATATGTCCGTAAAACCCATCTTTCAACTCAAATGTCAAACTTGAGCTAAACCATCATGCTATTGATTTATAGGGGGATACCTGAAACACTGTAAATGATGTGAAAAGCATTTGTAGCCCTTGTTGACCCATTCCCTACTGTGCTTCTCTGCCAAGTGATGCTACAGATTTCCACAAGTGTGTCTTTGCACGTCTGTACTTCTAGACTTTTATCTTGATCGTCTATTGGAGTCACACCCCACTGGGCATTGCCCCATATGAGGTCCACCCAAACGTGCCATTAATGATCTGTCCCGCTGGCCGTACTCCAGGGAGACGGAGGTGAAGATATTGTGAGGTTTTCTATCCTGGGGATAGATTAGTCATACCGCTCTTTCTTGTATTGTCCGTGGCCCGATCTCCCACCGGGGGTCACATCGGGAACCCCCCCGCCATCACACTGCTGGACCCATTAAAAGCAGGTCCTCTGCTGGCAGAGCACTGGTGTGGGCCCGCATTCAGGGGGCCGCGTCCCCGGTGACTGGCCCTCCAGTTTCTGAGCTCTAATGCGGTGCGGGCATGTGCTGCCCGCTTTGATCGTGGCGGCTGTAGCTGCCGGGAATGTATGGAAGAAGCAAAGCGGGCAAAGCTAAACCTTTGAATGCATTTTTAATGCCCAATTTGGACCCAGAGACGGCGACGGGTAAATAAATGAAGATGGGGGCAGCTACTGACTGCTGGCTCTGCTCACTGTGGCATGATGAGACTCTCGCGTCCCCCGTGATGGGTGCAGGTGATGGATTTCGGACCAGAACCTGCACCTCACCCCCCCACCATCTCTCATCCTCACCCCCCCACATCCTCTGGAGGATTAGGACACCGCCCTGATTAGGCGCTTTCTCCAGGGCGGGGGGGAGGC
>JABFDZ020000008.1:17679694-17696555 GCA_019775955.2 Pollimyrus isidori
ACACACACACACAAACACACAGATGCCAGCTTTTGCGTTAAATTCGATAACACCCTGCCAGGTGTACAGGTGTTAAAAGAGTTGTTAATGACAGGTGGAAGGACACTTTCATATTTTTATCCCATCATGAAGCTCCGCTAATATTCCTAGGCGAAGAATTTAGCACTCCCCCACTGCTGAACTAGTACATATGTCACTGCTTTGGCTGAGCTTGCGTGCATGCGGCCGTTTAAAACCGTCCACGACCTTGCTCACGCTGCGTTGATAAAGCTTCTTTTTTGACTCACTGGCTGACAGATTAAACGTATCTGATCTTAAAATTGTGTTTATTATCATTTAAATTCCAAGTGCTATGGTCAGACCTCGGCAGCTAGGCCGAGTTGGATGGGATATCGGTCCCTACATATGCCTAGGGCCCATCTTCGTGCGGGTAAATGGGAATTCTGTATTCTGTGTCCTCCTTCTTGCCAGACTCTAACCAAGATGGCTAACCTGGCCCAGGATGTACACAGCTGGGTCTTATCCAAACCCCTAGTCCATCGCTTGCCTTCAATTGGATTCGACGTGCGTGCAAATCCCGCGTCGGCGGGCGGAATGAAAGCCAAGCGACGGCCACGGCAACACTTCCTCTGCGCGGTTTCTGAGTCTCCGAGATAAATGAACGCTTGGGAGATAGCGACCACATTAAGGGTAAAAGGAAGGGTCCCTATTTGTGACTACAAAGGGCCAGAGTGGCGCAAGAGTAAAAGCAGGCCTTCTGGGAAAGAATATGAAAGAGAGCCAAGGGGTTGTAAATATCCTGCGTCTGCGCTAATCGCACGTTGCTAACTGCGGGGCGGGCAACTCGGCGGACGAACGCCTCCGTGTCCTTTGATATAGGAGCTCAGATGGATATAACTGCTGACTGCCACTTTCACAAGGCCGCTGCACATGGTTTAGAGGATGTGGGTGCACCTCTGCAGCGATGGCTCACCCCAGGAGGGCCATTTCTCCCGAATCACACATGAGTTTTTCTAAATGTACCAACAAACTCTTACTTCCTGTTTTGCCGTTTTATCCAATGAAATTCTTCTAGATTCAAACAGGTAAACTTAAGCATAAGTCTTAAGCAGCAGATTAGAATCAATAATAATATTCGAATAAACAGATAATATAAGTTAATAAATTTAACAATTTCTACTAAAATTATCTTGCATGATGATGAAATGGCATCTACCGGCCAGGCGAGCATCGGACGTGACTGCAAAGATGAAAGTGTCTGCCAGACGCAGGAGGGAACAGGGCCTGAAGAAGGTATAGGGGAACAAGTACCCGAGAGAGAGAGCAAAGATCCTTTAATCTCCGGTGGAGGAGGAAGGAGCTGCAGCCAATCTCACAGAGGGAGGGAACACAGCAGCATCACAGGCTGAGGATGGAGTGTGTGTGGAAAGTAAAGAAAGAGGTAGGAAGGTGGGGAAAAGAAGGTGGAGTTTCTCAGCTATAGAACTACGGGGGACAGGAGCGAGTCTAGGATTCTTTAAGGTGGGGCCAGAATTTATACATAGGGGCCAACTTTATCATTAGGCAACGAATATATTTTGAGTGACATTGGAAGGGGAACTTCATGGCCCAATCAGCTTTCAGCTGGGGCCAATGCCCCTGTGGCCCCACCCCCATGTACACCCCTATAAGAGGAGAGGCATATCGCTGCAGCCAGGAGCCGAATGTCAAGTGAGATGGGCAATGTAGAGTGGGAGGGGCAATGTTGGATAGGATGAGCTATGTCGAGTGGGAGGGGCCACGTCGAGTAGGAGGGGCAATGCTGAGTAGCAGGTGTAATGTAGGAGGGGTTTATAACTGTTATCATATAGTGATAAACCCCTCCTACTTGACATTGCCCCTCCCACTCAACACTTGGGTCCAGGCTGCAATGATACATACTTGTATTAGAGGACTCTTATTGTTTAGAACCACTGTTCTTTTATAGACATGGCATTCTTCCTTCTCCCCTATATATGGTAATATAGTTACCATATATTTACTTACCCAGATTGCCAGTTTCTCTCCATCCATCGTCCTCCTACAACCCATCCTGCATTTCAGTGCAGGTGGTGTTTATTGTCGATTCACTTGTTCATCAAGTAAACTCAACTGCAAGTCAAATGTAACAAATATAATAGAAAGGGTATCCAAAGTTTATAGCTGTCCTCATGTCACTGGATTCTGGAATCTTCCCCAGAGAATATAATAATCCTCTCACTAGTTACTTTGCACCTTCTTACATTAATGCTACTTTTACATTGTTGTATGTCACAGATATTAGACTTGCTCTTTTCTCCCTGTAACATGGCTAAAAGCACTGCCTCTGCCCCCAGTCTCTAACTATGCTTTCTCATCCCCTTGTTGCCATGGGACTATGAATAGAGTTCTTTGTCCGGCAGAATCCAACCATTTAACAGCCCTCCCCAAGACCAATTTACACTGCTCATCACTCTGTAAATACTGTACACACACAACCCTCCCCCCAATTCCCAGAACCATTACCTACCAGCCCCCTGCTCTGGTTTGCAATTCATGGGATGGGGATTTCAGGTCACACGCTTGAATAGAGTTCCTGTTTGCGTGTTTGTTCTTATTTTCTTAGTGGACACCCTCACAATGCCATGCACGGCTGTTTTTGTAACCCCTAATTAAACGGTCGAGGCAAGGTGAACTGCACAGGGCCTCTAAGACTAAAACAGCACAGTGACTTTGGGATTCAAACCCAAAATGATCCTCATTTATCTTCTGATAATCCTATTTTCTGTTTTTGTCATAAAACTTCAATAACAATGCCATTAAAAAGGATGCAAACAACCAACCTTTTATTGCCGCGCCTTTCCATAAAATTATACAAAGGAATTTCTGTCACTTTGTAAGTCACTTTGTAAGTCTTGATGAGTCTTTCCTCTTGAATTGAACCTGGCTGGCAGACTAGCTTTCTGGCCAAACTGAAAAAATAAACCTACATTCCTTGAGTGTTACAGGAAACAAAAGGTAAATGTGGACTGATTTTTTATAGGCAAAACCACAAGGCTTCAGTGTGGTTCGACACAACTATATTGGTTACAGCTTCATGGGGTTACTTGTGTATTCTTTCATGATAGATTGCCCTCCAATATTTATATTATGTTTCCTTTGTGACAGAAGCTGTATTGAGGCTTAGACAACTGTGGTAAAGCCACCCATGTTCAGTCAAAGAGGCGTAAGAGTCAAAATACACTTGAAAGGGGTCCCTTTGTGTAAAATGCCACCCTCTGGTGGTGGAAACTGGATCTGCAATCTTCTCATTAGCTGTGATGGGGTTCCCTGCCCTTGCAACAAATCCCCTGGCTACGACTACGCATCACAGAGCCGTTCTATTGCTGCCACGTCTTCCAGAAAATGCAGTACGAGCACATATCGGCAGCTACCGGAGACGAGGAGATTCTACCGAAGGATAAAGCACAACAGCGAGGCTCGTGGTTAATGAAGCTGGCTGATGGGCAACACTCGTTGTCGTGTTATCAGTATGAAAGGCTGGATGCAAGATTTGCACCTGCCTATCAATGTGCAGGATGCATTTGTCATAACTATAAAAAAAAACACAGGGATCTGTGCTGATCTAGCCCCTGCTCAGGGTGCAGGAAGGAAAAGCTATTAGTCTTGGATGACAGAAAAAAATCCTCTGGGGCTTGAATCACCATTCGCGAGCCGCCGTTCAGCGTGTTAGGGCCCCTGGATGTGACTCACTTTGTGTATCGCTGTGTTGTAAGTAGGGCTGTGACTCACAATGTGTGTGTCCTGGCTCATTCGATAAGGGATCCGGATGTGCTTCAGTGCCTGCCTCTGTACCTTGTGTGGTATATAATCGTCTTTTTTATATGGTCCGCTGTTTGTGCCTCTCTGTGTTATTTTCCTTTATGACGGAAGCATGAGTTGTTAACTTCCAATTAACAACTTTGGCCCCACAGTACAGCTAAAGAATTATATTTATATATCGTAATAATAATAAATTTGTGAAGCAGAAGAACAAGAACATTATAAAATGTTAGCATTAGTTTGCTCATGAAGTATGCCCTCAATTACTCAATTAATTCAATGCTAATTTGCATAACAGATCACATAGCATAAGAGACAATTGAATACTGAGGTATGTGTGTAGTTGGGCATATTTAATGAAATGATAGTTAAAGCAGGGTCTTTTCTGACACCTGGTGTCCAGTTCGCAGTAACCTTAGGCACCTTTTCCTCCAGCAATGTTCTGCTCAAAGTGTTCCTGAACCTGGGCGCCGGACGTTTCTTTCCCCGTGACTGAACTTGTCACCCATGGCTGCTTGCAGCAATTTCCAAGGCGTTCTTAGGTCAGTAAGAGGCGTCTTTTGGAAAACGTCAACCTTCTTTTTCTTTTCGCCATTTTGTTTGTCCTCCGTAAAAAATAACTGTTCTATTTCGTGGAAGATCTAAGTGTTTTTTTCTAACTCTTGATAGGTGTCACATGGTCAGTTTGATGGCAATACATTTTTCCCATAAGCCCTTTGCTGGAGTCGAAAAACACAGCGACACAAACACACACAAACACACGCACACACACATACACACACACGCACACACACACACATACACACACACGCACATGCTTTGATCATCAGGTCACTTTTCACACACTCAAACAGAAAAATCATCTTTCTTTCTTTCTTTCTTTCTTTCTTTCTGTCACCAATGAGAACTGTCAAAGAACGCTTCAAAAAACATCAGGTCAATTGATTCAGCTCACTCAGAATCTGTTTCGGTGAACACTAATTTATTGCCTTCACTTTCAGCAAAGTCTAATCTGTTAACATGAAGACGTGCTGAAGCAACAGTGTTGGCGAGGAGCCGAATTGGATGTAGTGAAAGACAATAGAATGACAGGTGAAAATTGAGCCCAAAACTGTCCCGTGTGTTTGCCATTGCTTCGGCAATAGATCAGACAATATTTCACAGCGAGTCTGTCACTAGAAGTCTTATTTCTTGACAGAGATGAAAAATAAGAGTAACAAATTCAATTCAAGCAACGAATACTGAATCCTAGTAGGCTTTTTACTGGAAAGATGAAATGTGTGCGGACACTTGAAATATCAAACATGCTTAAAGAGTATCCAAATACGTTCTCTCACTGTAGCCCCTTAAATATATGCCGGGAGTCATCCTTAATAATTTTAATAAATGCACTACATGCTTTGCACAGTTTCCCAAGCACAGAGGTGCACAGATCAAGCTTCTCATAGCCAGAGTTCTTTTGGCTCAAAAATTTTTGATTAGCAGATGATATGTGACTAGTTGGTATGTATTAAATATTAAGCTTACTGGATACTGCATACACTTGAGTTGTGATCAGTGAGGTGCTGCAAAAGTCACCTGTAAGATCTAAGGGAACGTGATACAGTCCACAGTGGATTATGGGATGAATTCGATAAGCCTGGATATACTTTATTTGCCATTGGTACAAAGAATTCTTCGTTTTTTTTTGCATGTCCCATCTTGCTCTCCACGAGACAGACAGTTTTACGGGCACAGTTCTGGGTCCGAACCCATGTCACACATCCTTGTAGCGGTTGCTGTTAGGGGCTTTGATCAAAGGCCCAACAGTGATAAGACTACTAATGACTAATCAGCAGGCTGACTGTTAGAATAAAATGCCCTTATTGTCATTGCACACAGCAGGTACAATGAAATACTATGCTTTGTGGGAACTAGCCTGCAGACGCAAAGAAGTATTCTTTTCAGGAGCTGTGTGCTCAAGGAGACTATAAAGCTTAAGGAGATTAAATGTGCAGCTAAAGTCTTAGCATAGAAGGGAGTTTAGGGGGCACTAGGAGACCATCTGGAACAGGAGAGGAGGCAATCCTAGGATTTTTTAAGGTTAAGGGCATATAAGAGGGGTCATAACTTATGGAGAGGATCCAACATTGTCATTAGCCAATGTTGTGTTTTAAATTGTTGAGTGACAGGGGAAGGGGGACTCCAGGGGCCAATCAGCTTTCAGCTAATTGTTACCCCTTTGGCCAATGCCCCTGCATATGCCCAATCCCTGGACACGCCCCTGGACAAGGTCAACCTGGAACACATCTGTATTATAGTGGTGTGTGTGTGTGTGTATATGTGTGTATGTGTGTGTATGTGTGTGTGTGTGTGTGGGCGGGGGTCTGAATGTTTACAGCTGGATACTAGGGGAGGATACTAATGGGGAGACAGATTTGAGATGTGTAATTATGGTAATGACAGGCATCTTTGGAATGAAATGTAAGTTGACAGTGATATTGTAAAGACAACCAGGAAGTGACCATAAATCAAAAACTGGAATGAGTAACTGATTTTTGTACAGACTAATAAAGAAGTGAGTGGCTTTGGAGTATACTTGCAAAATGCTTTTTTGGGTAATTAATTTATCCTGTTATTGGATCATTTGCTATTATCTTACTGCTGAAGGTGTTTGGCTGAAATAACTGTAGCCTGTCAGACTCTGATACTGGGTGTAGCTGAGCAGATAATGAGATCAGAAAAATGTGCAGCTTGTGTGAGATACCGGTAATGAGTAAGTTCAATCTCCCCTTTCTTTGAGATGGGATACCAGGATTATATGAAATGCATGTGTGTGGCCGGATTTGCCGAACCGACTGCATAACATAACATCTGAACGACTCCTACCAGAGGCGATAAAATTATCCGGTGATAATCGAGACGTGATACGGAAGATGGCAGACTGTGACTGCAGCATGGCGGAGCTTGATATATCTATATTTTTTCTGTGCTCATTTAGGGGGGAAAAAAAAAGTTTCGGAAAACAAACGGTGAGAAATGGAAGCAGGAGATAGATTTGTGGGAGATGATTTTCCATAGACATTTAGCAT
Organism: Pollimyrus isidori; assembly: GCA_019775955.2. Taxonomy (NCBI): domain Eukaryota; kingdom Metazoa; phylum Chordata; class Actinopteri; order Osteoglossiformes; family Mormyridae; genus Pollimyrus; species Pollimyrus isidori. The sequence continues at coordinate 17,686,585 of JABFDZ020000008.1, forward strand.
AGCATACCTCTTCATACACGAGAGATGAGCAGAAAAACGTGGGAAAAGGCATTAAGTGGTTTTGCATGCTGGGCTCAGGCTGTTTTGTTTTCTGTCTTCTGTTTCACGGTTTCCTTTAGCTCTTTCGCCTTTTTTGGGATGGCCTATTAAAGGGGCCACAGTCCCTTTTTCTGTTTGGTTTTTGTTAATAATGTTTGGTTTCGCTTAAAGCCGCTCTCCTGTGCTTCGGTCCTAAACCTCCTTACTGTCGGCCAGGGTTTATCTTAAACCGATAAATCTTAGGGTATTACGGCATTATCCCGGCAGTGGGAGAGACAGGGTTATTTTTTGTATGCTGCTGTTTAGCTTAGTTTGGAAATCTTTAGAGATCAGAATAGATCTGCAGCCTGGAAGTTGCAGGGTAAAAATCCAGTCCTGCCAATATTAATGATTTTGCCAGACGACAAGTAGAGTTACGGAGGCTGTTTTTCAAGTCATGATTGCAGATCATTTGGTAAAAAAATATGACATGTTGTGGTATTCGGTATACATCGAGGAGAGGCAGAGCTCACGCAACAAATTCAATGGATCCATTTGAGGTTGCAGCAAATGCTGTATAGGGTATGGAGGCTTTATGATATACTTAGACTTTGTAACAAACTACTAGCATCCTGTGCAGTGTGCCCCGGCCTAGTGCTGCCTTGGATAGACCTCAGCCCCCACCCCACTCCCCCCGTGTCCCTGACCAGGGTAAGCAGTAGGAAGTCAGATGGATGGATGTGTAAGGCCATGACCGCGTGCTTGCATGCATGCAGAACTGACTTTCAGACAAGAAACAATCAAATGAAACATCTAGATAGGCCATTGTAATTAGCGGCGTACCACATGGCTCTGTGCTGGGACACTTAGTCTAATCTACATAAATGGCGACGATTCTGGCATATTTAACACCTTAATTATATCTGGAACTGAGAAAAAAAAAATCAAAATAGGCTGGTACAGTCGAAGAGTTACTAAAATGATCTAAATGGAATTACGGCGCGAACAGACTCTAAGCAGATGGAATGCAGCAAGGTCAAGCGCAAAGTGATTCATTCAGTAAAGAGCGAGTGTATACTGCAGGCAATAAATGGAGCTGATAGGAGAGAGATAACATCTGCAGCTTTTAAAGAAAAGATTTAGGCTTTTATGTAGATGCCTCCGTGCGTACATTATGTCAGCGGGAAAAAAAAGGAGTCACACAAGCCGGAGAGTAACGGTAAGGATTGCTGGGCGCCGCACATTACCGTACAAGGGCAAGTCAAAAGCGCTGAATGGCTTTAGGTACAAACAAAAGGGAGTCAAGAGGGGGCTTAATCCAAATATACAAAATCCAGAGGGGACTATAGATGGTCAGCCGTAGTGACTACTTTCACGTTAGTACTGATTTAAGAGCAGACACTGAACAGAAGTTTGGAGCCACAAAAATAATCACGAGCTAAAATGTTACCAGGGCTGAGATATTAAATTGTCAAGGTGGCTTGTAAGGCCCCCCTGCTTGTAAGCCCCCCCCCGCATCTCCGTGCCCTTATCTGCTGATATCTGTGTGCTGCTGCCCTTTCTCCTCAGCATGCATGTTGAGTATATCTCTGCCACCTCCCCGCTCCTCATTGTCCATATTCGTCCCTGCAGGATATACCCCCGAGAACCAGCCGCAATCCAAGCAGCGGTCAGTGCGTGCAGCATGCCACTCCGCTGGACACCAGAAGGTGAAATATCAGTCTGTACCCTGGGGAGGTCCGGCACGAAGCAGTCAGCTGCTACCCCCCGGGGGTCAGGTTATGGAAATGCTCTTTAAATCTCCTATGCCTTCAGGTTCTGGAGTTTTCTCATTCCACTATGGTTTACTGGTCGTATCCTTGACCTTATTCTTCAACGCCTTCCCCACTTACCAATGGGATCCACTTGCTTAGTTTACGAAACAGATTTGGCTCCATTGCATCCTTTCGAGCTGCTGTAGTAGTATGTTCATTTTTTTTCTCCCCAAGTTCCTTGAATATCTGAACACAAATGCCTTTTATTGTATCCATCCATCCATCCATCCATCCATCATTTAAGCGGGGAACATGGCTGCAGAGATAGCTGGGGAGCTTGTCCTTGGACTGCAGGAGGATGTCAGGGCTTTTGAACCCACAACCTTGGAGTTGTGAAGCATCAGTGGTAATCCCTGAACCTCCTCGCCTCCCACTCTGAGCTAGTTAATACATTATTTAATTTATTTAAAGCCATTTTATTCAATACACCTGTTTTTATTTGTAATTTGCATAATTTATGTTCTTGTTTAATGATTTTCCAGTTTTTCAGATTTTTTCAGAAAAGTCTGGCAGCTTCAGCAGAAGGGGCGCTATATAAAATATTTACAATTATCAGATTGGCTTGATGATTACTGTTTATTTTTAATAGTCTTTAATTCTTTATCAATTGCTTTTTAAGCTGCTCTACTTTGCCTTGGTCAGCATGTATTGTAATGAGTCATATGTATCATTCACCGAATCTGAGGTCATTATCGTATAAAGCCCTACTTTAAGTAAGCATACACTTAACAGAAAGTACTTCAGATTCAATGCAAGTGTAAACAAACACATGGACATTAACAACCATCAATTAATTTGTAATCAATAGTGCCAATATTCATACAAGCCCCTGGCTATTTGCATACTGTTTTTACCTGCTTTCCGTCCTGTTTTTTTTTTTTCAAAAAACGTGCCTGTTAATTTCATGCAATGTACAATCCTCAAAAATAAAGGATGGCCTTAGGAATCATGAGCCTAGGAAAATGCAGGATGACGAAAAATAAATAAATTGGTTTCTATCGAGCGCCTTCATCGTTACAGTATGTGTAAGCGGCCATTGAACAGCAGAGCCCGTATAAAAATGGATATTTTTAAGCCACATTAACACAAAAATTGGAATGTGCACTAACATCCTGTTATCATGGCTGGATGTTTCTGCCTGGCCACTTCAGATAATGAAAGACTATGACAGCATTACTAAGCAGGTGGGTTTGACAGTCAACTAAAATCCCGACAGAAGCCACTTTCCGGATGTGTGTGTGTATATGTGTTTATTCTGGGCACTGAGCGATGTAATTGTCCCATTAAAGGGGACACGATGTGCGGGAGGCACCTTGGCAGAATTGTCGGACCCCCTTCCCCCGGTGAAAGCCTGGTGCAAAGACTGGCTTGGCTATGACCTTTGGCAGAAGATGGTATAATTAGTAGGGAGTGAGAAGAAGGCTTTTTAGAGACTCTGAAAGATTAAGAGGCACCGGACTATTGGAGTCATTGCTGATTTAGGGGATAAAGGAGAAACAGAGATAGGGGGTGCCTCCAGAGGAGTCATAAACAGTGGCAGTGTTTACAGTCACTCAGAGCCCCTTGAGGTTTTGGGTGCCCCCTGTTGGCTACATCCTGTCACTACATCCATCCATTTTCCAAACCGCTTATCCTACTGGGTCGTGGGGGGTCGGGAGCCTATCCCGGAAGCAACGGGCATGAGGCAGGGAACAATCCTGGATGGGGGGGCCAGCCTATCGCAGGGCACACTCACACACCAGTCACATACACATGCACACCTACGGGCAATTTGGCAACTCCAATCAGCCTCAGCCTGTTTTTGGACTGTGGGGGGAAACCGGAGTACCCGGAGGAAACCCAATGACAACACGGGGAGAACATGCAAACTCCACACACATGAAACCAGCCGGAGACCAGAACCCGGGTCCCAGAGGTGTGAGGCAACAGTGCTAGCCACTGCACCACCATGCCACCCCTCCTGTCACTACACCAAATATTAAATATGTGTTCCTTATTTAGGAGCATGTTCTGGTAACCAGCAAGCTAGCTATGGCCTTCTGACTCACTAGCTATTGGTTTGATTTTTGAAACACCTGAGGGGGTGTGTCCCCCGGAAGTGACACCAGAGGGGGTGGGTGCCTGGGAAGTGACACCAGAGGGGCTGGGTGCCTGGGAAGTGACACCAGAGGGGGTGTGTCCCCCGGAAGTGACACCAGAGGGGGTGGGTGCCTGGGAAGTGACACCAGAGGGGGTGGGTGCCTGGGAAGTGACACCAGAGGGGGTGAGTGCCTGGGAAGTGGCTTTTTCAGGTGGGTATCAAAAACAGCAAACCTACCCCTGACCGTACACTGATATCCTGTGACGTGTGTTTTTTGTTATGGATGCACCTAAACTTTTCATTTCACATGACTAAATCAGTAAAGCATCATGTAATTATAAATTTGTGGTGTGATGGGACTTTTAGTGCCTTTGGGGATATTGGCTAAAATTTAAAACTGAAATTTCACATTTTTTTTAATGGTGGAACCTAAATAAAACACGAGAGGCATGGAAATGAATGAAAGGTGGGCTTGTACGGTATGGATTTTTATTGAGTGTCAATGACGTTTCTGGCATTACTGTCACACTTGAAGCTCTGCTCTAGCTGTGGATTTCATTAGCCGTCACCCTGCGGCTCCTAGCGTCACCAAAAACCAATTTGCGAACGATACATTCCACTCGGTTACCTTGGTTTATTGTATTTGCTGGCAAAGCAACGCAAAGCAAACTAAAAATAAACGAAATAGAAAGCTGACGAGTCTCTCTCTTCCTCAGTTGAGCTCGGATAATCTATACTTTCCCTCCAAAATATTGTCAGCGTTTTCCCCACAAATGAACTGAGGAGATGTCAGATGCTTAAAGTACACATGGGATGAATTCTATACAATATGATGTATATAATACAGGAACAGCTGACCAATGAACTTTAATTCCTAGTGGGCCAAACAGACAGCAATTTGAGCCATCGCATTTAGAAACTATGAGAATGACAGAATAAATAAAATTCATGGGGCAGGCTGAACATCAGATATATAAAGTTATGGGAATTGTGGGAAATATCATTTCCTGGGAGGCATAAGGAAGTGTTCTGAAGAAGTGTAAGATTTTCAGGTTTAGTGGCCTTGTTATGATTTGCATTTCCTAAAATAACTGAATTATAGAACATATATATGTTTAGGAAGCTGGATACTGGTCTATGTTAATGACTACTGGAAAGAATATGAAATTTATGTACCAGACACCTGCTTTTTCCTAGCATGCAGTTGAGTTAGTGCGCTAAAATCCTCACATACTCAACGAAAAGACAACTGAAGAGCAGATTTCAAAAACTTGCATTTTTTTAAATTGTTTTTGAGATGAGACTGCCAATGACCTAAAGTCAGGTTTCATCATCATATGGTGCGGCATTGGGAACCAAAACTCATTCAGTCCTCATGTGATCCAAATAAGAACCTGATAAATATCCAAAACACAGGAAGTCCATAGACATTTCTTTGGAAATGTATCTCATGGACTAAGTCAGTTTTGGAAATTTGCTTTTCACTTATCGTTAAGACTGAAGATTCCATGGACAATGCATATTTATGAGATGGTGCGCTATAGTAGTATGTGAATAAAACTCAGTACAGATGAAATGCAAGTACGGGAACAGCAAGAGTGCAGGCAGACAGCAGATGCCCAAGCTGCGCAATGTCAGACACCACCGGCCTTTAATCCCCAATAAACTGGATGGCAGCGGAGGCAGCGCAGAAAGATCAAACAGCGCATTATTTCTTTTTGCAGAGAAGGTGTGTAAGATATGATGTCACCTCAAAGCATAACTGGTATAGGCGCAGCTTGACAGAAAAGAATAATACAAGGGTTAAAAAAAATGCTGGTTGGTGCTTATCTATCCAGGCTTTTGGTAGCATCCCAGGAGCAGGTAGGGGGAAAAACTAATTTGGGTGAAAATGGTGAATGCTGGATTTTTCATTGCCGGAGTCATTTATCCAAAGCATCTTAAATTTTTTTTTTATGGTTAATTGAGTGAAGAATTTCAATTGAATTTAATGTGCATGGCTAAAGGGTTCAACAGCAATACCAACAATGATTTGGATCCAAACCCTTTGGTCACCTGACTCAAGAACCACCTGGCGCCTTCACGCATGAAAGATAAGACCAGTTTCTGATGGGCAGACTTTGTAAATCAGCGTTCTTCACGTTTTTGCCAGTTAATTTGTAAATTTGGTCCCCGTTGAACAGTAATCTGGCGTGTACTTAACATAAACACAGCTTGTGAAGCAGGACAATCTGGCACTCGTGATAAGTTGATAAATTACTTTCAGTAAACAGGATAACAGATGGCAGAGTGGTTAAGGTACTGGATGTAATCACATGGTTGCAGGATAATTGCATTAATTCATAGCTAAAAGCAGAAGAAAAAAATATCTCTCGTCTGTATACAATGATGGATCGTTTATTAATCACTTTCTCTTGAGATATGTTAATACAAAAATTCTAAGGATTAACAGATTGTTGTACATTGTCATAAACAGTTTTGTCCAATTTGTCATGACCTGTTCGTTCGATCCTCGTGTGCGTCACGCCCCCTCATTACCTCCGTGTACTACCCCGATTGTGATTACCTGTTTCCTGATATTTTCGGCTTGTTTTGTGTATTTGGTCTGCGTCAGAGTCCCAGATCTGTCACTGGTGTTTAGTTGCTATCTGCCCCATGTCATCTCAATAAACCCCTTTACCTGTGGATTGTCGCCTTCCTGCGTCATCTTTCCCCGCGATCGCAACACAACTTGTCTTGGCAGTTAAGGAATACTGGCATGTTCATAAAGTTTTTCATTAGCATTAAGTGGGATTTTTTAAGGATTAGCAAACAAAATCCTTTATAATTACCAGCCGATGCTAAAACTTTATTAGCTAACTTACAACAGAACTTGAACCGAAGGACGGCCGTCTAAATATTTTTTTGAACAATTCTAATGAAACATGCACATTTGTCGCTATCAGTCCCGGCCTCGTCTGTATTTTCCCCGTCTTGCTAGCAGGTATCACTGGCCATCCTGTTTCCCCCATGTTTCCTTATGCTTTAGCACGCTTCCCTGTTCCAAGTGTGTTCCCCTGCTCCCTTTGCCACTGCATATCTGACAAGGCTAAAGTGGGAACTCAGATCAAACCATCTCTTTGTTATGGCTTTTGATGTTTCGATCGTCCTAGAAATCTAGTAATATTTCCAAACAATGCTTTGCATATCCTTGTTATTTATGTATTTCTGTACTGATCGTAGAATTTGTATTTTTGTTGTTTGAGTGTGTAGTGATTGTTAACTACCCACACCTGTTTCTTGTTAGCCCTGGCTCCTAGTGCTTGGTTAAATGTCAATTGTTCCTTTTCTTCTTGTTGATCCTTGTGGATATACAGTATGTGCCTGCCCTTGCCATGTTATCTGCCAGCCATTGCACATTTGTTGCCTGCGTGTTAATGCAGATGTCAAGGCATTAGGTCTTGTATGTCCCAGTGCCTCTGGTTATGTATTTCCTTGAGTATAGTTCTAGCACTTGATAGTTTTGTTTTACCTGCCTGGTCATGTTTAACCCCTTGTGCCGTGGTCTATTATATTTTCTGTTTTTTGGAGTTTCATTTGTAATAAAGATCCCCTTGTTATCTGAAATCTGCTCTATGAATTAGTAATCACAATACTGATTTGTTATTCATGATGTTGTTTTAAAGCTAATTTATTAGTATAATTATCTGTACAGTAATGATTACCTTCACAGAGATCACTGTAATCTCTCTCATTGACTTGAAGTTAGCGGAGCACTGTCTTAATTGCAGTGGTATGTATCTCAAAGTGTCATCACGTTATTGGTTGTGCTGCATCTTATTTTATTACAGATTGCCCTGGCTGCCCTAGTGACCACATATCATAAAATTGTAATCCTTAACCTACAGCTTTGGAAAAAAATGAACAGACCACTCTATAAATATTATGTATCTGCATTTTTAAATCCTGATTTAATCCAGGTTGTGTTGGCAGAAGGCCGCACTGTGAGGCGGGCCGCTCCCAGCTCAAAGTTTCTAAAACACCAGTACACAGGAACAAGGTTAAGTAGGAGACACTGCAAATGACCAGAAACCAGCCAGCCAGAGGGCAGAAGCAACTTTCTAATGCCAGAGAGCAACTTATTTGGGAGTGCCTCATAAATCGGAGGATGACCTCAAGTGACCTTCAAAAAGAATTGGAAACATTAAGTGGTGTGAAGTGCACCGCTAGGACAATTCATAACAGGCTCCTAGAAGCAGGACTGAAGACCCATAAAGCAAGGAGGAAGCCCTTCATCACTGAGAAGCAGGGAAGAGCCAGGCTGGAGTGTACAAAAAAACTGTTTTTTACACAGTCACAAACACATAAACTGAAAAATGAGTGAAACTGAACATTTTGTTGGGGTCTCTTGATGTTCCCTTGAGCTATATACGTGACAGGAAAGAAACACCAGAAACATTAGCAACATAATTAGTAATAATTTATCTAAGATGAGATAAGATGAACTTTACTGATCCTAGGGGGAAGTTATGGTGCATACAGCAGTGAAGTATACAAAGTGCAACATATAGCGCAGAACAGGAGCTGTGCAAAAACAATGCACAGTGCACATTTCAGAAAGTTCATAGTACATCTGTTTAATAATTCATGAGCTTTTTCATGCTTATTAGATTATGTGCAAATGGGAACCGAAATGCTTGTTGTTGAAAAGTAAAACATGACCCCGGAAGAACTTGGCAGACCTTCAGCGATGTTTTCAGCACATGTCTGGAAACAAGTCTGATCCATCACTTCTGGCTTCCTCTTTATGATCTCAGCGTGGTCATTAAAGGGCCAGCACACTGCGGCCAGCGCCTCTCCACTGGCGCCCTGTAATTTCCACGCAAAGTCTTCATGCTTTTGCCCACATCTTTCTCAGCGCCCAGGACTTCAACATGTTCAGGTTTGTAAATCAGGTCGTTGTGCTTGAGAGATTTGAATCCTGGGATTTTGCACTTTCCACACATCCATGGGCCTTGGCAGTTGACAAAAATTATTCCCTTGACCCACAAATAAAGAGCATTTTTGAACATCCGAAGGCCCAGGTTCCCAGACGAATTTCCTGGAAGAGAATCAGTACCACTGAGCGAAGTACTTAATGTATTGCTTGACTAAAATATTTAGCTCTGAATTATGTATCATTAATAGACTTCTGTGAGACGAGTTGTTTTTCAGCTGCAGTTTTTGTTAAGTTGTGGGTTTATTCAAAAACTTGTCACCTGACACACAGGTGGCTACGTCAAAATAACTAAACACAGCTGCACAGCTGACATTTATGTTTATAGCGTTTTATTAAGTTTGCTGCTGCGCTGTGAATGAAGCCGGTGGTCTGTGGCAATAGGGAACACTTTCCTGACATGGAAACGTTAAGAAAGATTAAAGTAATATATGGTGAGGCCTGGCCGGGGCAGCTGGATCCTGGGACATTCTGCCTCCGTGTTGACGACCAAAATAGCATCCCTGTCTCTTTGCCATTGTTGATTTTGACTAAATTGCATGGAATTACCCAGCAATCATTGCACTTTGAACAATCAAAGCCCAACTCAGAGAAATTGCAGGCTGCTGGGAGCAGCTGGATTGAAGTGTACTTGGATATGTCTGGCAATCCTTCTTTAGTTTCCACAAGTCCTTTTTTTATTTCTATTTTTTTTTTAAAAGTCTCCCTGTTTTCATCTGTTTCACTGAGGTGTCTATACTGTACCTTGTTTTTGGTTTTTTCTCCCATTTTTGTTTCAAATTCTGTGGTACTAACCCAGGTGTTCATGCAAAGCCTGAATTTAATCATATACACTCATAGCAGCAGAGCTATATTTTTCCATTAAGAATTCTGACTGACTGTAAGAGTGAACCCGTGCCAGGCTTGCTGTGTGATCTTGATGCAGCTGGACAAGTATTGATTCATTGCGTAAATGTTCACGGAATATCCGATTTAAGGGATCCAATGGCAACGAGCCAGAGAAACGCTAGATTACTGTTGGGGAGCAACAGAAATGTAAATACAATGTAAATACTTTTATTTCTAATCTTCTCATGTTATTGCA
>JABFDZ020000008.1:17709698-17732820 GCA_019775955.2 Pollimyrus isidori
ATCTATCTATCTATCTATCTATCTATCTATCTATCTATCTATCTATCTATCTATCTATCTATCTATCTATCTATTAACAAAGTGTTCAACTTGGGTGTCTTTAGGTCTGAAAATGGATGGATGGATGGATGGATGGATAGATCTTCTTAGAGTGCTTTTTTCCCCTTCATTTTGCTAGGTGGAGCTGGCGTGCTGCCAGCTGTCTCGCCCCCAGCGTGAATTTCCGCCGTAATAACTCCGAGTGATAGCCCACCTTGACCGGCCTGTGTTGGCAGCCCCACACCTGCCCATCACTCAGTGACGCTGGGGTGCAAACAGCTGGGCGCAGAGGCAGAGTACAAGGACCCATCCTAAGGTTTGTCTTGTCACAGTGGGGGGGGGAGCCTTCCATCCCCCTCAGACCTGGCCAATGAAAGCAAGCGTGCTGCTCTCAGGATAGTCCCCTGCTCTTCGCCATGTACCAACATCTCGGTTTTTCACCTGGCCAGAGAACGTCAGACCACGTCTCTCAAAATCAAAGCTGTGGTTTGATCGATGAAAGCTTGGCAGCACTTTCTATGAAGCCCCATTTTATAGTGCATTATAGATACCATAATATACCAAAATGCATTACAATGCATTCATCAAGTATTGTAATCCCCTCTATAAATATTTTTCAAAAGGCATAACACATTATTGCCATGTTTATAATGCATTATGAATGCCTTATGAAGCTCTCATGCATGATGTACTATAGTTACATTCATAATGCGATGCAAAGCATCCCTAATACTTATACCGCCCATTACAAGGGAAATACTTCATGAATGCTTTACAATGCATTATGACGGTATCTATAATGTATTATGCTGCAATGCTTGCTCGAATTCTAAGTCTACCCCCCTAACTTCCTGTGCTCTTGCAGTTTTGGGGAGAAAAGGAGTGCTAATTAAATGAAAGTTTAGAGCCATTACTCACTAGCACGCCCCACGTTAGCATATTGAATGTTGATTGCTGAGGTAGTTTGCAATAACTTGGCCAAGAAAAACATAGTTAGCTAGATCATGACTTAATAATTTATTACAGCATTGTTTTGTCTTTGAATTATGTTTCTCTGCTTCTCTGTTTTTTTTTCTTAAGCCTTATAGTACTGTTCCTCCTTGACATATGTTGAAGAAACAAAGTCAGGTTAAACTGATTTTTAGTGATCACTTAAATGCAGCTGCCAAAAAAAAAAATTAATATTACAGTTTGACATGTCTTGCATTTCTCTTCGAGAGTCATACAAATAAAGAAGAGGTGATTTGATTTCAATACGCATACCTCAACAAAGACACCGCGGACATTTTTTATCGATGTGAGTGAAAATAGTTTTGCCTGCGTTGCTCTTTGTTTACAGGTGATGGATTCTCTCAGCAGGTCTGCGCACTCATTGTAGTCCCACTGCCCCACCTGTATATATCCCCCTGACACACTACCCATTTTTCCCCTTGCCAGTCTGCCCTGGGTCACTCCCAGACCACATATGAACGTGTGTCCTTGTCACACTGAAAGAGAGCAGCTGGCAGCTGATTGGCCATCAGCCTGGTTGACCACATGCGGGGAGGCGGGGTTTAGAAGGTCTCCTGATGCAGGGGTGACCGCAGGCATAGCCTGACTGAGTGGGGGAATGTGCAGTGTGCAGGGAGAGCTGCCCTCCTGTCCTGAGCTTGCTCCCAAAGCACGTACACAGCAGTAAGGGAGAACTTGCTAGAAAAGCCAAATTGTCGGCAGAAAGACCGACTCGGGGAGACCGTGAAAAACAATAGATGTTTTCAAATAAAACGAAATAATAGTTCCAGAAGACGCCACCAAGGCTGGATCTGGCCCCCCAGCCCACCAAATCCGTCTGACCTCGTGTTGCTCCTAGAACACCCCTGGTCAAGCCTCACACCCTCCCCCACAACCCGGCTCACCCCCAACCACATCAACCGTGGGAGAAAAACATGCCCCTTGAAGATGTTTGCTTTAGCTGAGATCTGTCCCTGCCATGCCGATCTGGGGGCCCCAGTATCTGCCACACACGCAGCATACAGATGTTTTCTCAAAGACTCGTCCCCCCCACACACAACCCCACTCCTGCCCACAAGCCCTATCCTGGTTCTGCAGTGCGTGCTCGCTATTCCTCAGAACATGTGTGCTGCAAGGGGGCGGGGTGCAAGCGGGGGTATCCGCACATGTTCAGCCAATCTATAAGCTCATATACAGGAGCATTCATGGAAAATATTCAGGGGAGAGGATATTCATTCTCAATGTGTTTGTTTAGGCTCTGTCTTTATGACACACGTTTCATTCTCTAAGTACAATCTTCTTGTCCCTCTCTTCTTGTTTTTAATTCACATGAAAATCGCTGCATGTATAGTTTAAGAAAGTACAGCTTCAGATATGGTCGTCTGGATGGTTTTGAGAAGATCACCCTAATTTACATCAACCTAAAAGTGTGAAAAGAAGTCTACATATTCCAGTATCACACTTGAAGATCTTATCTTTAATCTGCGCAAAGTATAAATGTTTGAGACAAAAGGAATGGTAATTTCTGTGATTTTACCTGTGTGAACAGTTTGCTCTGCTGGGTCTTAGAACTTGTGTGCTGACCTCTTGAAAGTACATCTGTCTGAAGCATTTATACGTGAGCAAAAGTGCCAAAGTTCTTTTTCTTTTGTCTTTGATTTATGTTTATGCTTCAGCCAGGGAATCGCCGGGGATGTGGCGGCGGTGTGAGGGAGGTCAGGCATGACGTTTGATAGGACCTCGCTCTGCTGAAACACTGAAACGTTACACTCAGGTACAACACTGACAAAAAAGCCTTTTAGTAGCCTGCTCTGACATTTTCTAGTGCAATACGACCTTCGTAACATTTTTTGCGGGGGTAATTAATTAATCCACATGAGTTCAGAACCTCTGCCGCTTCTTGCCAGCAGAGCCTCTATCACCTAGGAGCTGGTGATATATGAGGTGTCTAAGAAAAGCAGACGTCTGTCAGCTTCATAGGTCAACAGTAAGGGGCCTGGCTGGCTACACTTGGCTAACAGCTTAATGAGTAGGATTTCTTTTCTGGGAGATTCCATCTGGTTTTCTCTTTTGTGAACTATTTTTTTTTTGCAAACTATAGATAAAACGTGCATTGTAGCTGTAGGTCACTAGAAAGAGGCAAAGTTTATACATCTTGTTGCGTGCTGTTATGCTTAAAACTTTTAGTCAAGCAAAATCTTTGGGCTCTTTTGCTTGCTCTTTCCGAGAAGATCTCACTGTTAGATATAACATTTATTTTAGTGCTATTTCCTACTAGAAGCTCGTTGTTCTTTCCATTTGTTCTTTAACGTCATTTACGAATGACAAATATACACTTGCTGGTTATTTTATTAAGTACACCTGTTCAACTGCTTGTTGAAGCAAATATCTATTCAGCCAATCATACTGTATGTCAACAGCACAATGAAATAAAATTCTCAAACAAAAAATCCTTCTGATACAAGTCAAGAGTTTCAATCAACGTTCACATCAAACACCATAATGGGGAAAAAATGTGATTTAAGTAACTTTGACCGTGGCTTGGTCGTTGGTGCCAGATAGGCTGGTTTGAGTATTTGAGAAACTGGGATTTTCATACACGACAGAGAATGGGTCAAAAACAAAGAAAATGTGCAGTGAGTGGCAGTTGTCTGGGTGAAAATGCGCTGTTGATGGCAAAGGCTCGCGAAGAACGGCAAGGCTGGCTTACGCTGATAGAAAGAAAACAGCAACTTAAATAACCAGTTGTTACAATCAAGGTATGCAGAAGCATGCACAAGGACTCGAAGCAGATGGGCTACAGCAGAAGACCACACCAGGTGCCACTCCTGTCAGCTAAGAGCAGGAAACTGAGGATATAGTGGGTACGGGTTCACCGAACCTGGACAATGGGAGATTGTAAAAACATTGCCTGGTCAGATGAGTCTTGATTTCTGTGATAACAACTAGATGGTAGGGTAATAATTTAGCGCAACTGACATGAAAGCATGGATCCATCCTGCCTTGTATCAACTATTCCAGCTGGTGGGGGTCGTGGAATGGTCTGGGGGATATTTCCTTTTATTGCTGCCCATGTCCGTCCCTCAATGACCACAGCATTCCCAGTGCCTAATGGCTAATTCCAGCAGGATTTAACCCCATGTCACAAAGCTTATATCATCTCAGACTGTTTTTTTTTTAACAAAACAATGAGTTCATTGTACTAAAAAGGCCTCCGCAGTCACCAGATCCCAATCCAATTGAACACCTATTAGATGTGGTGCACTAGGAGATTCATATCATGAAGGGGCAGCTAACAAGTCTGCAGCAACTATGTGATGCTATCATGTCAACGCGAACCAAAGGGTCCGAGCAATGTCTTAAGAACCTTGTGGAATCAATTCCACAAAAAGTAAGGCAGTTCTAAAAGCAAAAGGGGGTCCAACCTGGTACAACAAGGTGTACCCAATAAAGTGGCTAGTGAATGTAAGAGTTCTGTTATGCCTAGAAAAGGTTTGATCTTAGTGGTATTTCATAGCAATCAAACTTTTAATAGACCTTCCCAAGTATGAATGCACTCCTGATGCATGTGTCAGCGTTTCATCGATCTAAGCACTTCTATTAATATCAATATTTCTCTAACACAACTTTTGTTAAACCAGTCTACCAAGGGATCTGCTTATGGTAAGGGCTGCTCTTTGTAAAATCACCGAACCGTAAACGCAAAGATATCAGGTCACCATTTCGGCTCGCTACAATATGTGTCCTCCCGCTTAGCGTGTTTATCGGCCTGCTGACGATAAACTGCCTGGGCGACAGGTTTAGCTAGCTGATTGGGCCCAGACCGGCATTCAAACTAAGGCCTCAGCCCCCACCTCAAAACACAATCAGAAAGAGCAGCATCGTGTGCCTGCTAAGGACCGCCAGAGCTATTTAAACGCCATTCTTTTCTTTTCGCATGTGTGCGCGTGGCACGTGTGTGCGTCCAATTTGCCGTCTCTTCAAAGGGACTGAAAGCAGCTTGCGGAAAACAGAAAGTGCGCATTTCATGTTGTGCCAGGGCAAAAATTGTTTCCTGAAAGCTCTCGAAATAACATGCTACGTTCAAAGTAATGCAACCTCATTCGGGTATTTTATTGTGTGCTACAAAAATTAATTTAGCCATACGAGCGGCGTCTGGATGCTGGAATGACGTAGAGTATGGCTTATAAGAGCAGGCGGTCTTCAGGGGAGAACTTGTAAAGCTGGGAGTTACCAACTTGTGGTCTGGACCACAAGTCTTATATGGCAGTGGTGTTTGCTAAATAAGCAGGAGGGGTCATGAGATTCTAATAAAAAAGCTTTTTTTCTGGTGGCAAATCCCCTCCGTTCTGCAAATCTTATCGGCAGCAGCCTATTAGAAAATGTATTAAATTTTTATGGTGTGGACCCCACCCCTAATTTAATCATATTGAAAGGGGTTTGCAAAAACTGAGCAATTTTTTTTCGGGGGTCTCCAGACAAAAATTTTGAGAGTCACTGTTATAAGAGACCCACGTGAAAATACCCCAACGAGACTCCCAGCCCTGTCGCGTTTCGCCGAATGATCCGTCGGAGGTGAGAGTGGTTCTTGGAAAAAGGCTGCTGTGAAGGATTGTGGGCTTTTGTGTGGATAAGGGCCTCAGATCAGAACATCAGCGGCGTGCGCCCCTGTCCTTCAGTGATAGTTTCCCAGCATTACTCGTATATCTTCATTTCACAAAACGGCTGCAAATTGCACCCCGGGATAAACAGCGCTGATAAATTGGAGCCATTGTATAAACAGCTGCAGCCATAATGTGAATTGTTACACTGCGCAGAGCCTCATAGACTGATCGATTTAGACACAGACAATTTAATATACATAAAAACATTGTGTGCAGCAATGTAATTTATGCTTATGAAATTTTACGACAGGAGTTTTACTAAAGGGATTTTATAACAATGCACCTTTACCGATTATTACTCCCTGCTCTATCTGAACTAAACACAAATTAAGAATGCACAAAGAATAAAAACACTAGATTATTAATGTTGAATGAGGCATATAGATGTTTTGGAGGTGGAACTGAATGAAACAAATTGTGAAATAAATTGTAATTAGATATTGGTAGTTTCTCAGTGGTACAACGATGTTGCAGCTTGTACAAGCCAATACCAGCAGACTTGACGCGGTGTAGAGGTAAAAACAGGAAAAAGACATCCACAGGATGATTACGTGTCCATGGTAAGAATCAATATGATTGTATCAGGTGATATTTCATGCTGATGAATGCATTTCAGCCGGGAGGATTGTGTAAGGGATGAGAGTGAATGTTAAAAAAGGGAAACTGCCCCAGTGAGTCCCACAGCCGGCAATTTGGAGGGGAGGGGGCGAGGCATTGTTCTTTGCGAGGGGCATTAGTGTCAGCAAAATAGCGGGTAATTTGGCGGCAAATGGTGAAATGCCAGGGTGACAGGATACTTTCCGAGCAGCACCCTGAAGGCTGGCTCAATCTCTCCGACAGGTCCTGCTGAAGCTGCAGGAATGCTGGAAGCCTCAACGCCACGCATCTTCATAGATAAAAACATATATAAACTAACCAGAGCACCCACAACTTTTACAATTTCGAACATCGATAGTCATATTACCATAGCAAATTGCCCATAAATAGATAAGGACTGTCGCTTTTACTGTACGTGACGCCTTTTTTTTCTGTCCCTGTGTATGTTTATTCTGCTGTCACCGGCAGATGCTGTACGATTAAAGTGAATAATTTAAAGCTCCTGTCCCCTGCCGTCCCAGAAGCAGGCGGCCTGTGACCCCGGGCCACCAGAGAGGTGAGGGGGCACGCCTCGCAAAAAAACAGTGCCTTCAGCTAAGGGTCCCCATGGGCCGGCGCCGTGGCCCACATTAGGTGTGGTGACGTGACCAGGGGCTGCTAATCAGGGGCTTATCCCGCTGGCCACAGCTCACTATGCATGAGATCTATATAAATAGCCGGTTGCTCCCTTTGAATGACACAGCCTGCACTTAGATTCCGTATTCCGTAACTTACCGTTGTATTGTGTGAGAAATAGCCGGTCTTAATTTAAACGTCGATGTATTAATGCCGGTCTTGTCTGGAAGGGCGATTTCATGTTTTCCAGACGGGGATGTGCCTATTTTCATTTTCTATCCTGTGCTTCTATAGACACAGAGAGCTACTTCATTGTGACGAATGGGCCTCTTGCTCTTGTTTGTCGACTAGTCCCGATTTCAAAATTATTGCCGCTTTAAAATCATTTAAAGTGCTCATGGACAACAATAAACCACCCGCACTTACCTTATCCGGAGCTGAACTGCCCAGAGAGGGGGCGCTAATCAGGGCGTTATCTTTAATTGCCCTATCATCTTTACGTTATAACACAGTGATGTAGAGTGATCTATGCGCTTCAGCACCTTCAGTTCTGGGAACCAGGAAACTGTGCCCTCCATTTGCCAGTAACCACGGGTAACATAATAATCCTTTGCACTTTGTAATGATCATATTTCCTACTAATCTGTTTGAAACAGGACGATATGCACCTTGAAGTGAGGTAGATATATAAAAGGATTTGCGGTGGCTGTTAAATGCTCTTTAAATAGACTTCTGACAATTCTCCTTTTCCTTCACTCACTCTCTCTCTCGCTCCCCACATTCCACTCTATTCTTGTTTCTCCAGGCAGAATGTCAAAATGTTTACTGTACGTTTTATAGCAGACACTCTTTTTCTGGTAATGCGACGTCATATAGTCGTTTAGGAGATAGCCATGTCTAGAATGATTCGGTTGTATTTTTACGTTTGTTTCACAGATTAATATCAAACTGCGGTGCCTCAGCAGGGCTCATATCAGCCTGTGCTGTTGCTTTTTTGGTGGGCAGTGCAAATATCCTCAATGTGATGCTCTTGGGGAAAAAATTCTATGCAGGGATAATGGCTTTGTGGTGCATGACTAATTGTAACAAATTAGTGTACGTGCAATCACTGCAGCTGGGGTTGGGGCGTGGGTGAGATGCCTTCTTGGTAGAAGGGTTGTAGATGGGTAAGTGAAATCCCCCAGAAGTGTTGGAGAAACTGGGTGTTGTTCTTGTCATGTGGTTGCTGTGTCTCTTCAGTGTCACATTGTAGGCTAGAGAGGCGCCTCTAGCTTGGTGAACAGGGTTGGTGTACATTATGTTACAAAATGGGGTTGTATTCCAGCTATAGTTGGATCACACTTCTCAGTGTTCTTTGGAAAGTCCAGGCCAGGCTTCTTCATTGCCTGATGCTCAAATCTAGGAGTTTTGCGGAAGAAGAAAGATTCTGGCCTGGCTGTGGCCAAGTGGACCAATTCTTTTCCTTTGCACTGCTGCGTTAGGGTTCATGGAAATATGCTAACACAGCCTACATGCACTTTGTGGACTTGCAGAAACCCTTCACCAGTGTGTCCCCGCGTGCGCTATAGGAGGTGTTGTTGGATTATCGCACCAGAGCTGTTACTGTGTGCTATTCAATCTCCATATAAATTTAGTATGACCGGTGACCCTCTACTACATAAATACTTCGAAGATGCATCATACAGTGGCTAAGTTACATAAATAAAACAGAAGTTTAAAACTTCATTAAATTAGAATTACAGTTACTGTGACCCTGCATGAGTTGATTCTGAAAAATAAATGGGTGGATATCGCTATGGAAAATAGATTGATCTCCTGTATCTTTCTTGGATTTTAAGTGTTTTATTTACAAAATGAACTCTATTGTTGTCTAAGAATGCCCAAAAGTGTTTATGCAAATTTATGCAGACCTGTTTATGACATCAGTAAAATGTTTATTCATTATAAACTTTTCAAAAACACAGGAGATAGTAGTATACATTCTTTTTTTAAAAAAAAGAAAACTTGCAGTAACTTTAGAGGAAGTTAACTACTGAAAAGTGTCTCCTTCAAGAAACCACTAATCTCCCTTAGAGGTTCACATATTTTATTGAACTCTGCCTTTGGTAAGCAGACAGTGCTTTTTTGGATGAGGTACCCAGACAGTCATTTTTCACAACATTATATGAAATTATTATTTTCTTCCCAGAAACTTCCACTAAAATCACTATAATACAGTGAAGGTTAGCACTGTGATTTTTTTTGTGATTCTTGTCTCACAAGAGTGTTATATCATTACTGAGGTCATGTATATATATTTTCAAGAAGGGTAGTAGACTATAGCAGATGAGTTAAGATGAGTTCCAGCCTTATTGGGTGCAGAGTCATGAATTACATGTGAAGGTCTTTGAGCCCATAGAACAGTGGCCAAAATTTATGGCCGTAACCTGTTGTGACATCTTCCTGGCTGTCTGGAGGCAATCAGCTGCGTAGTTTATTCCACATAAATACGTTATTTCGCTGTTATGTTTGTTGTGCTCCTTTGAAATAAAGCAAAGATGTTAGGCAAATGAAACTGGAAGTAATTTAATTTTTTAAAAACTACGTGCTATGCTGTGGAGGTTGTGTTATTTTTGAACTGCAAAGGAATACTAGCGTCAACCTTAAAGGAAGCAATTAAACTCCATAAAATTCCAGATTAAGAAACTGGTTCACAGGTAATTATTGAAGCTGGATTAATTGCACCAAATTACATCATTCATAAGGGCTTTTTTAAGCTTTTTAGTAGTTTTAAGCACAGTGTAATGTTTGTCACCTGCTTGCCAATTCGCACATAAGCAGTAATGCAGCAATTTCAATTTAGTATTATGCTATATTACATTTATTTGATAAGCTATTTTTATTCAAAACAACATACATCTTTGTGAATAGGCCAGCCAGCAATTGAGATTTCAGAGTCTTGTTCAAGGACTCAGTGGTGAAATTACTTTGCTGACCATGGTATTTGAGCCAGCAACCTTCTGATCACAGGCACAGCAACCTACCCTCATTATGATTTAATCTTCTCAGCAGATTATATTATCATCCATCCTTCCATTTTCTACCCACCCGTCTAGGGCAGGGGAGTGGGGTCAGGAGCCTATCCAAGAAGCTATGGGCGCAAGGCAGAGAATAACCCTGGGTAAGGTTATTATTTTGATTATTAATATTATCCTTATTATTAAGTTGCATGGCAGCTGTTGTGTGCATCTGGAGGTTTTTCTGAAGAAATTAATCAGGTCTCCTGGAATTTGAATGTGTGACCTTTTTGGTAACTAAGCAGCCTTATTGCGGATTTGGCTAATGTGAGCGAGAGCCGCCTTGCCGCTCGGGCCCCCAGACGCGTGGGATGCCCCTCCCGTTCTGGGTCCGAGGAGCATGCGTGGTGAAAGGTCACACCGCCGCTAACGTGTCAGCCCCGGTCGGTCCGTGCCGGGCCCCCATCGAACCCCAGCGCCGTCGCGCTGTTTGGAAAAGGTCACCTTATTGATTCAGTTCGCCTTTTTGGGCCTCCTGATGAACCAGCATTTTGACATTAGAAAAACCCTCATTAAGGTTTTATTGTGGGTAAACTGACATTCAGATTTTATGTTTGTATTCTGCCAGTTCACCTGCTCCTGACCGAGGTCTTCATAGTGTGTTATTTTGTGTGTGTGTGCACCCAGTGATGGACTGGCATCCGACCTGAGGGGTACCTCTTACTTGTGCTGTGCTTCCTGGGACAGAATGGATGCTGTGTATGGACAGTACTTATTAACGGTTCTGTTAAATTTAAACAACTGTTACTGATAAATCGTTGTTTTTGTCAGTTTAAAATATGTGGCTTTTTTCTGGTACGATTCCCGCCATGGTATTTATTGTGCCGTGGGGACATTGCACCGGTTGAATCTGTACATTAAATTCTGCTTTAACATAGAGTCCCCTGTTATGCCTCACTTTAAGGTCTGTTGCTGATTCTTCTGCCATCGAATTCATGT
This sequence comes from Pollimyrus isidori, assembly GCA_019775955.2. Classification (NCBI taxonomy): domain Eukaryota; kingdom Metazoa; phylum Chordata; class Actinopteri; order Osteoglossiformes; family Mormyridae; genus Pollimyrus; species Pollimyrus isidori. The sequence goes on from JABFDZ020000008.1 coordinate 17,720,599, forward strand.
AAATTGAACGAAAGCTTTGCATAAGGCTTCTGAATTTGGTATAAGATCATCAGCGTTGGTGCTAATTGGATGTCAGGACTATGATCACTTCGTTCTCCCTGCAGATATGGAAACGGGGAACAAAGATGTCACTATCGCACGTCTGATAACGCTGACTGGGCCGCTGATGTGCTCCCTGGCATCTCCCGAATATTATCATCCCAATTAACGTCTATGTGGAAAGCGCACAATGGCTGGAGAACATCCAAAAGTCAGATTTTTTATTGTCTCCGCAGGATGCGTTAATAGAGACGCCTTGCCACGCTGTCTTGGAGAGCGATTTGATTGTGATGTTACCATACAGGCAACAGAAGTAAAAAGTATTGCTGTGAGGCATCCGGTCAGGAGCCTGGTCTGATACAGCTGAGATTAACCCCTGTGTGGAAGTGACCACTGTAACCGAAGTCCTGTTTCAAGAGGGAAGATACGCTTAGTCTCCTTGATTACATAGACAAGGATGGTGATTATGCTCATCTCAAGATGATTGTCTCATAAATATTTATACTCCATTTTTAACTTTTCACCGCTGTCCTTGTGGCTCATTGTCACATGAGAGGATGACCTATGGCAACTAGTGGAAAACTAGAAGAGTTAGAGTTACACCACGAAATTCTTATTCTTTGCACACGGTTTAAGCACAAATTACTTCCCAGAACGGTTTATGTAGCTATACTGACCCGATTCAGTGTGGCCCCTGCATTGCTGGGATATAGGACTGGAAAAATGCTTGAAATGCATCAGGCGGTGGGTTCACAAGAGAGCGATTGGGATTTAGGGTTTATAGCTTCAGAGAGATATGTACTAAAGACTCCATCCTCCTCAGAATTGCAAGGTTATGGTGTGACTGCAATGCTAAGGTGCTGGAAAGGGAGGGGTGGCAAGTTATATAATATAATTATATAAATATAATATGGTTATATATATAATTCAGCAATGTATAATGTATGAAAAAGTAAGCACAAGAAAAAGAGTTAAACTATTACAAAAGACTTTCCCCCTTCATGTTTGTGCTGTGAATCTGTAAGATACTTTGAATAAGATGTAGCTTAGTTTCATATCTAGCTGCTGAACAATTGAGATTAACATCACACAAAATTTGACACATACACTGACATAAAATGGTAATTTTATGCACTGGAACAGTGCAAATAATCATTAGTTGTAAAACGCATATTATTTTGTCAAGTCTGGCTTATGAAACTTTAAGTTCTATGATTAAACGCAAACGTTACAGCACAGACTGTCCTTGAAATCTCTGATGGGATGGTGACGAGAAGCATTAAATCTGGCTTAAAAATCCTATGGATTTGTAGCAGCCATTGGTGATTCCATTCAAGCTCAACAATCAAATCTGTGACAGTGAAACTGTTTAGCTACTAAGTGAAAGCTCACTGATTTGAAAATGTCATTTGAACCAATGAATGCTTGTTGATTTTCTGCTAGATTTTCCTTTTATTGCCCAGCAAATGCTATCTGACCAAGGGGCACTCGCTTCCTGATTCTCTCCAGATGTGGGGAGGGGTGAATTCTCATCTCCGGTGCAGTGAAACTCATTAAGGTGAGCGCATTTACATATTCATGAAGCGCAACTAGCAGAAAATTAAAGTTAAGCAGATAATGAGATTGATGTCAAAAAGTTATAGGCTTGAAATATACCTTAAATGCTACATACTCAAATTGGCAGAATTAATGTTTAAAGCGAAACTTGACGGCATTAACGGCAGCTAATTTGAACGTGCTGTACCAACAAACGTTCAACACGATTCCGCTGTTCCAAACACTTGAATGTTTTGAAATTCAGAATTCTAACTGTGGAATACAAAACATAGGTGCATACTGTATGCTGAACAATATGGTGACGTAATAGGTAACACCGATTTCTCAAACGCCAGGTACTGGGAGTTAGAATCTCACCACTGCCCCAGAGGTGTCTAATTTGTCAGTTCTCCCCATGTCATCCTGGAACCCTTTGGGTGCTCTGGTGTCCAACTACAGTCCAAAGACATGCAGTTAGTGTAATTGGTTTGCACGTGTGTGTCCTGTGAAACACAGGTATTCTACTGAGGGTACACCCTTGCCTTGTGGTCTATGTTGCTTGTCCTACTGACTTTGACCAGGGCAAATGGTTGGAAGATGAATGGATACGGATAAATTAAAGGAGAGGTGTGAAGTAGTGTTTTCAAATCCTTGAACACCTATGTTCTTTACATAGAAGTACACACACACACACACACACACACACACACATTTATTTATTTATATCATTTATTTATATATATATATATATATATATGTATATATATATATGTATATATATATATATATATATATATACATACAGAGTACTGTGCAAAAGTCTTAGCCAGCCAAAGAAAATGATATTTAAATGATGTTGTTGTAAATCTATGATATTTCTGTAAAAAATGTATCTATTTAGGCATTTAAAAAACCCACCTAAAGTCACCCCAGTATTTGTAGCAACCATCCAATACACCCATTTCTTGCCTCGTCCACGAACACACCTCCTATGACTAATCAATGCCTCATTTACTTTTTAAACTAATTAAATGCAATTATTTAGTAGATTAATTGAACCAGTGGTGACATTTTCCATATATGTGGAGTGGCTGAGAGGGGTATTCATTTGGATGTCCAAAGATGTCAGTAACTTTGCGATATTCTTGTCATTGTTATGTTTATTTTGATTTGCATATAAGTGAGTTTGCAAGTATAACCCCATTATAGTGGACTCGCTTATAATGGAATATCATCTATAATGGACGAGGTCCGCTGGTCCCGGCCGAGCGCCTTTAAAAACATGCAGAAAATCATTGGGTATAGCGGACTCAGAGATAGCGGAATTTTGCTAATAGCAGAAAAACAGTTTGGTCCCCAGGGCCGCTTTTAGCTGTAGTTCTGTTCGGCTATAATGGACATGCAGGCTCGGCCCACAAGGCGCGTGGCACATTGGTGAAATCCAGTGCAGATACATAGTCACGATTATTAATAGTCACGCTGAATAATTAGGCATGGCGTAACAGCAGGTAACACTGATTGGTCTGTTTGGCTGTCCATCACCAGGCAAGATGTATGGCAGCAGATGATACTCGCAACTGCAGCGATGCAGTAAGCAATGAAGTCAAAGTTACTACTGTACCATACAGGTACTGTATAACCACTTATAGGCCATATATAGCCACATGGATTACTACATGTACGATATCATAATCTATAACACAAGTGTGTTTGCTGGGTTGTGGCTTGAGTAAATGGTGTCCTGTTGTTGTGTTCTGGTCATGCAACGACAAGATATAACAGACTTGGATATAATGGACTGTTTTGCCAGATCCCTTAAAGTTCGTTATAATGAGATTCTACTGCATTCTAGTGTTATTTTTTTTCCATAGCAAATATACAAAACTGCTCTTGGGGGGCCTAAATACAATATAATACTTACTACACAGTAAATATTGTAGTTATATTTGGGGCTTCTCCATTTGAGTACACACACCTATTATCAAGTGCGGACCACAGTGTCTTCTGATCTGCTCCGAAGTTCGACGAGTTGTACATTCAAAGATTCCTTTCGACATGCTGCTATTGTGAAAACCTTTTCTGCAGTTTTGCTGTTAGCTTTCATGAGTCTGGCCATTTTCCACTGACTTTTCTCATTAGCAAGGTTCTCCCCCCCAACAGAACTGCCACTGACTGGATGCTTTGTGTTCATCGCACCATTCTCTGCAAACTCCAGACGATGTAGCGTGTGAAATTCCCATGAGGACGGCTGTTTCTGCAATGCTGGAAGCGCCACGTCTGGAAACCGACATTCAAAAACGATTAAATTATGTGTCTTGCCAATATTAACAATTAGTCAAGCAGGAACATTAACCCCTTAACCCCGACTGTGTTCCATACATATATAACTGGAGCTACATGCTTTGCTGTTAGCAAGAAAAGCTTGTTTGCGCTAATGAGCAGTAATAAAGTGGCAAATAAGTGTTTGTCTATTAATTAATGACTTTCCAACTATAGATAGGTAATCAAGATAGATTCATTTTAGCTCAAATATTAAACTAAACCTAAAGTACACACATTGTCTGCAGGAATTAGCTACTTTTTTGTGCAACAGTTTAGTGTGTTTCATGTAATTCAGATATGAAATGCATCAAAGCAGAAAGGTGCATAAAAATCACTGGGGAAGACTTCTGCTTTCTGTAAATTTGTCTTTTTCATCTGTTTATCTCTGGGAGGTGACTCAGGTTGTCCTGGTTATGCAAACGTCACTGAGCTTATTCACTTGCCCCGGTCCTGTGGCAATGCAATGCTGACCCTCCATGCTGGCCCAAGCTGTGCGGGATGTTATTGTGACCCAGATTGGCATGGCCGCCTGTGCAGTAGGGTGTGGTAATTAAGAAATATACAAGCAGCCCCCGACCGATGTATGCAACCGTCCCACAAAACCTCACATAAGTCACATTTTACGCAAGATGGATTTCCCCTCCAGACCTTATAGCAAAACACACCTAAGTGAAAAATATACTAATAATATACAAAAAAGCATACATATATAATAATAAATCGACAAATTTACTGGGATATTTTTCTTTTATGAGTTTGCACTTCTGTAAACTCTGTAGATTGCAATTTTTTTTAATTATTATTCGTATTTACTTAAGCCCATTTCAGTTGAGTGCAGCCTGTGAGCCTGGGGATGGAAGAGACTGTGAGATTCTTCTTGATTACAGATTATGATAGTATCTGATATTCACCTTTCACGCTATTCCAGTTCATTTGATCTTCTGTATTCAAACCTCTGCACCTGAGCTATTGTCTTTGACGTTCAAAAACGCACTTTGTTGTTTTGTTGACAAGCCGTATTGGGAAAAAAAAAGGATTACCCTCCTCCTGACAGCTAACAGCACAATTTCGCGTTTATGTTCCCTGAAATGCCGCATGTCTGTGGTATCGTGTGGTGCAGATGCCAATTGATATAAATCCTTTGAAATGTCTCCTCTATCTCTAATATGGCCTGGTATGGGGTAAATTGCACCTATAAAGTGTAGTGCACAGAACCAAGACTGTTAAGTTTCCACAGAGACACACGGAATTATATAAACAGAGGAGAATGAAAAGCTAGATTGGCCAATGAGCTACGTTTCCTTGATATACTGGAGTAACCTGCCTGTAATCCTGGTTTGTGCGCTAGCGGACAAAAGTAAAACGCCCCCACGGGGGTCCCAGCCCCTAGCATTATGTCCCCCTACCCTGGCCCTAACATCCAGCTGCAACGTAGCACTATATTCACAATCGATAGCGGGCCGAGCCCGAGAAAAGTCACCGGGCCCGGCTTCTGCTACAATAACAAAACCCTGGGGGCTTGGCTTTGCTATGCCGTTGCTGCAAGGGTAATAAATGAGATAGCAAATTGCGGACCGGAGCCTACACACTTACCGAGCGCTGGGAAATCCCGTTTTAACCTTTGCTGGGACGAGAAGCAGGCGGTCATTCTCCGTGGTAATCGTTTTTTTTTTTTTACAACGGTCAAGTTAATGCACTACAATAAACCTTGCTTCTGCAGAGGCCCTCGGGCTGGCTTGGGGGGGTTACAGCATTTGTTTATAGAGAGGAGGCCTGGGACAGATCACTGTGCGAGGGTGTCTGCAGGCAACCACACAGGGCAGCTCAGAGTCTGCAGGACCTCACGCATGAGGGGAAACCTGACACCGCACGGTCCGCCTTATGGGAAACACACTCCCCGAATGGGCATTTCATTTATTTGTATAAATCAGCACTGGGGGTGGGGAGCTGCGGAGAAATGAAAGATGAGGGCGTTTGGTTGAAAGAGGATAAGGCTAAAAGAAGGGAGATGCGAGGCGAGAAGATTCTGGATGGAGCTTCCAGGATTTAGCGCAGCGTTTTGACATCCAAGGATGGGTTGTAGGATACGCATCGTCATGTGAGGTGGGGGTCTCGGTGGTATGGCCAGGGGTGCCTTAGGGCAATTCCAATGGCCTAAAATATTTAGAACTAGACAAGTCTGGGTTGGGACCCAATATAATTTGCTTTACCGGGGCCCAAAATCTGTTGTGGTGCCCCTTGTGTGTGGTCAAGTGCTGGGCAGCTTGTACTGACATGGGGGAGCAGAGCTACAGTATATGCTCATGTTTAAAACTGCTCTTGGGGGGGCCTAAAGGGACAACAAGCAATGGGAAACATGCCCCCCCAGGCCCAAAACGCCCGTGCTCATGGACCATTCGTGGCCTGAAGTCCTGGTTTAGATGCTTTCAATAAAGCCTTGAAACGAGACCTATGTTTAGTTATTTTTCTTAATTTTTTATTTTCCCGGTGACGACATGTCGGAGAATCCAGCCAAGGGCTTTGTGCGTCTGACCCATTTTTTGTCCCCCCCAACCTGTTTATTACATTCCATCAACAGAAGCCAAGCATTATGCAGCTGAAATAGCTTTTCGTGTGTATCGAGCAATTTTCTTTTTCTCTCTCTTTATACAGGTGGTGTAGGGGTGGCATGTAGCAGCTGCCCCCCCCAAACTTCTGCACAACGCCGGGACTGGTGTCTCTTCACACCGGCATGGCGGGAAGCCACCAGCATGGCGTCTGTGGGTATCGCGAGACGCCATCGCGAGTGGACTTCATCACTGTCACCAGCTGCCAGCCTCTCCTTAAGGGCGCGGAGTTGGGATGGGGAGGGGGGGGGGGGGGTGCTGCATGATGGATTGGGTGTTAAATACGCTTGACCTCCGTGAGGCGCTCTGCAGTCCAGGCATAATCCCAGTTCTGTTCATGCATCTCCGTATTCTACTCCAATCCAAAGAACTCCTACACACAATTTAAATAAATGCACTTTACTTAAAAGTGATTTTTCACTTTCATTAAATTATTCATCTGTTAATTTTATTCCATTGTAATTTAATTATATGGAATAAATCCCACCTCTACACATTTTCTTTGCTTCTCCTAGTTATTAACCCAGAGGAATAAACAATATATTTTATTATACTTTATACTATTTGAGTATATACATATTGTGTTGACAATAAGTTATTAATTGGAATTATATTAACGGAACACCGGAAAAAGGCTGCAATCAAAGATTTGGAAAAGCATGCCAAGAGTGTATAGCTCCGGATTAAATGTTTCGGGCACCATGTAAGTAGCAACTGAAAAATGAGAAATACCAACTATTCTTGGTGTATTAACGTCACCCGAAAGGTGAAATTGAACAATGTGGCGTGCTGGGATTTCTAATATGCGACCTTGGGAAGGTTTACTTTAGCCTTTCTAGGATAGAGATGTGGAGTGAGAGGCTGGTTTCCCTGCCTGCACATCACTCTCTGGCACGAACACCCCAACCACCCAGCTGTCACGCCGGAATCGCCCCCTTTGCAGCCCGCGTGCAACGCTGACACCAAACAGACATGAGAGGGGTTTTTAAGGGAGCACACACAAGGTTTATGTCACGAGAGACATCTGAATGTTAGGCTTTTCTGCATGTGCATCTTGGGCATAGCATTTCCTGCTTGAATGACCTTCATACAAGGATCAACCATGTTTTGCGGAGTCTCTCAACATTAACCACATCCAGCCGTGCTTTTCATTAATTGATGCAACATCTCTGAAGTCTACTCAAGCGTGGCGGTCAATCTGCATGATGTTTACTGAGTTTAACGTGATGACCGGAAGTCCCCACTGCAAAAAGAACTTCCTCATCACCACATGCATTCCATAAAGCATTCTGTTTTGTTTCTTTAATAGTTTTATATGTTCCATCGTACGTTACAAAAAAAAAAGAAGGCTTATGATAATTTCTGGACAAGTCTGGGCTTGAATTCAGGACACATCTGCGGTGGGGGTGGAAAAAGCAGGACAAGTCAACAGAAGCCACACGTAAGGTGTAATGGAGTTTTTCTCCCCTGGATGTGTGCACTTGTGAATATAAGTAGAAGTAGACAGGACGGCCTGGTTAATTGAAATCAAAGTAAAAAGCATCAGTCATTTGGAGCCTGTATAATTTAAAACCCGGCTGCATTTTTAATGGAGCTGGCGGACCAGGGCCCTGTGACTCGGGATTTGTCAGAGTAATCTATCACCTGTGAGCCTGTCACTTCGTTTTTTTGTTCCCCAGCAGAGGGGTGGGTCGGTTGGGAATGGTAATGGAATACAGCTCCTTCAAGCAAGCCAGAGCGCTCTAATCGCAAGAGCTGGTCTTCGCCAGAGGTTTTTCCCGGATACGAGGCAGCAGTTACAAAAACGACAGCAGGAAGGAAGCCTGGCTTTTCAATTTTCCATCTTAAAACAGCTACTGTTATTGGAAAGTGTTATGTGATAGCTTGAGAATGTATTGATTTATTGACTATTTTACCGAATAACAAACTGATTGAAAGGATTTTCAACATCCAATTAAGACTCAAGCATACTTTGTGCAATAAGCTTGTGGCAGGACAACCATTTTTTACATTAGGATTCTGTGTGAATAATACCTCTGTTTAGGTTAATAGATTGTGTCCTATTGTTTCAAACTCTGTCTTCAAATGAAAAGAAACATAAATTGTACATTTTGTGCTTCACACCTCATCATCCTGAACACCATACTGATGTGCTGTTGTTACAACACTCCAATAACACAAATACGTTTCTTTTACAACAGCAATGGAAGAGAAGGTCAAATCAACACAGTTATGCTGTAGCTCTAACTCAAACATATGCCAAATCTGCATTTGATGTGCTCAAAAGTAGTTCATCATTCAAGTTTCTATTGTTTTTATTCCAGAACCTATAAATAGAAACCAACAATGCCCCATGAAATCAGTAACGCTTCAACATAATAACACAGACTTCAAATGCATTATTATTTGAACCATATGACAATAGTTAAGGACCCTGTCTTGGCAACACTTGACTTTCATTTATCAAGAGGGATTCAATTACACAAAAGTAAAACACATTTGTTGTGCTGTCATATGACTTTGGGATGGATTTTCCTGCCCTCTCATAAGGTGCCAGGGCCCGAGATAACAAATTAAGGCAGTTAAAGCCAGTCAATATTCCACAATGCGCCTCTCGATTACAAGAGACACAGAGCTGATTCGTCCATAGAGGGGCGCTACGCAACACCTGAATGTAGATATAAATTGATAAAAAAAAACATTGCATGTGCTGTTACCTTGTTTGTTTGTTTTCTGTTTTCTATTTTTATTATTATTATTTTTAAAGCTTGGTCTAAGTGAGCCAGACAGGTAGCAGGAATCCAATCTGCACTTTAATGAATAGTGCCAATCCCGAAATTATGCATTCTTCAGGATTCCATCAGTGGCTGGTCGACCCTCAACCTGGGAGTCCTGGACCTGAACGGTGGTACCAGCCCCCCCACTGGCTGCTCTGAACGATGGCCCATCACCAGTCTCAGCATGGAGCTGCAGCTGACTGGGAAGCTGTCACACTCGGGTGGGCCTTGTCTCCTGGGGTACACACACACACACACGCACACACGCACGCACACACACACAGACACGCACACACACACGCACGCACACACACACACACACACACACACACACAAACACACACAAACACACGGACGCAGGTTTGTAATTATATCTTTGTGGGGACTCTCCATTAATTTCTAAGGCCAAAACTCTAATCCCAACATGGCGACCTAAACCCCTAACCAGCCCTAACCCTAACCATATAAGTGACCAAACAAAATATGGAATTTTTGGCATGTTTTGTTTTTTGATTGCATTCACAGACCTAAAAAGCGATAGGGCAAAAACCAAAATAACAGGTTTTTATCACATTGTGGGGTATATATGCCCCCCACAATGTAATATAAACATAATCCACACACACACACACACACACACGCCTTGTACAATGTACAGACATAAATACACATAAAGGTATGGCCACTCAAAGCAGACTCTGTGACACACATAAGATATACACAACCAAACATCCACACAAATTGTGTGAATATGAAGATGTACAGAGGGATTTAGATGTAACATTCTCAGCCATGGGAAAGCACAGAATTGCTCTTAAATGCTGTTTTAATGAAATTGTACATGGCCATTATAATCTGGCATATGAGTGGTCTCTAACTATCAAAAAGCATAATGCGTTGTTTTAAAACGAGATTATCTATTGTTTAATAAATTAGTCTAACTGATTAATTTAAATAAATATGCCAATTAGTTATTTAAAGCACTAGTTAAACCTGTTGCGGTAATGAGAATTTCCTGTGAGGTTTCTGGTGCAGACTTTGGTAAATATTTAATGCGTTTCTTACAGATGTGGTGCTGAACGCAATTGTGCCTTTAAACATGTTCACCGTATAGTTCTGATATATAGTCCCGAGTTTAGGTTCAGCTCAGTCATACATCAGCCATAGGTCGTATCAATGAAGTAATTAATTGCGCTCCAACACAGGCTCAAATAGAAAGCAATCCAGGTGGAATTTCCTCAAAAATAATGCAACTCACAGCGGATATTATAGACATTATGTGCTGATGCCTTCATAAATTTGCAATCGTGTTGCTGAAACAGAAGCTGGACCATGGCCATCTCCGTTAACCTTGCAAAGGGGGCCCTCACCCGCTACGAGAGCAGCGCTGCCTGCTTTCCTCCGCAATCCTCACCGTCCCACGTAAGGGCGCCGGTGTCAAGTGCCGGAGGTTTAAAACACGCACGCCTGTCATCGGATATGATTTACCAGGAACTGCCGATGCACGATTCCCTCTTTGAGCGACTCCCTTCTGCAAACCACATGCATTACTACTTAGTGCAGCGTCCAAGCAAGAATAACCCGCAAAACGTACATCACCACTGCATTGCCAATTACGGGAACGGCTATATCGCTGCACACAGACATGTTAATACATTAATTGTGGTGTGATAATTACGAACGCATTATATCTTTTGTCGTACCGGAGCTCGACAATTACACTCACACGGTACAGTACCGTGGCGTGAACTGGACCGGTTGGAATTGAGGTGTCAGAAAAAGAGTAGTGATGCGATGTTGGGGAAAAAAGCTTATATATAAAAAGTCTATTATAGGCCATCTCCCCTTCTGTTAATACCAGGCTAATGGAGGCATAAGTCAAAAGCTGACACTGAGTGCAAAGCAAGAGAAATGAAGTGATAATTGGAACGAGTCACTGTGCTCCGTCTTTCCCAGCAGAACTTATCAGCTGCACCTGAACTCCTGATCTGAGGCTGATTGAGCTGTTATAGCTGTACCCTTAACCCAGGTGATTAAACCACTGGGGAATGGAGTCGAGCCTCCCTCACTGGGCACCTGCACTCCGCCTAAGGTAGTGTTTGTTGTAAAACATTAAAGCTCTTCATCCACCAATTAGCGGTGCCATTATGCCGTTATAACCTTTGCTAAATACTTTGCATAGGATTGTAACAGCAAGACCCCTAGCTCCGACTTTTCTCAGTTCCAGTGGAGCGATCACTCTCTGCGTTTATGGCCGCCAAGGAACGATGAATACAGAGCACTCAACAAGATAATAAAACAACGACATCAGAAGTATTTTGCGTCGCTGTACTAGTCAGGAGCAGTGACACACTCAAGAAGTGTCAATACCACTCAGTATGTGTCAATACTTCCCCTAATGGGAGCGATTGGGAACATATGTCAGGTTGCCTGAGTTACTTTTATTGCGTATTATTGCATGCCAGATTGTGCATGTGTTTGAATTTTCTCCCTATGTTGCATTTTTTTTCTGGGTGTAATCAAATGACATGCAGTCAGGTGAATGTTGCTTAATTGCCTTGTGATGGTGTGCATGAAAGTATGTGTGTGTGCAGTGCTGGCCAGCCCATTTCGCGACATAGGCGGCCGCCTACAGCACCATCTTCTGAGGGGGCGCTGGATTAGCAAACAGTGCCACTGAGGAAAAGGGCTTTGGCGAGCACCACGTGTGTGACCCGGGATGGACCATCATTCCGTCCAGGATCTTCGCCTTGGTCCGTGGTTTGGCCCCTTCGCCTCCTGCCTGGTCGCAAAGCCAGATCTGTCAGCTTCAGAGTTTATGGAACCAACGAGCAAGGGACGGGCTTCGCCAAATCACTGTTCACGTACTCATTTAAATTTGTTCAACAAATAAAGACTTGTCAACTATATATTGAGGTCTCCATGGTTGAACTAATAGTTAT
>JABFDZ020000008.1:17732920-17750372 GCA_019775955.2 Pollimyrus isidori
TTTCGCGACATAGGCGGCCGCCTACAGCACCATCTTCTGAGGGGGCGCTGGATTAGCAAACAGTGCCACTGAGGAAAGGGGCTTTGGCGAGCACCACGTGTGTGACCCGGGATGGACCATCATTCCGTCCAGGATCTTCGCCCCTTCGTCTCCTGCCTGGTCGCACAGCCAGATCTGTCAGCTTCAGAGTTGATGGAACCAACGAGCAAGGGACGGGCTTCGCCAAATCACTGTTCACATACTCATTTAAATTTGTTCAACAAATAAAGACTTGTCAACTATATATTGAGGTCTCCATGGTTGAACTAATAGTTATGCATGTAACTATGGAAATGCAGTCAAGCTCGATAGGACAGCATAAAGGCTCTGTAAAAAAATTATTGCATTTAAAAGCACACACACGCACGCACACGCGCACACACACGCACGCACACACACACACACTCTCTCTGACTGTGTGTATGTACATAATTAATACACACACACGTGTCATGCTGTTTTCATAAAATTGTAAAATTAAGGAATTAGAACACATTAGGCTAGATCTTGCTAACACACTCTTCAGCTTCTGCAAAGGCTTTTCGTTCATCTTTAGCAGCACAAGTTTAATTGGAAACTGAAACACTGTGATGTCACAGATGTATTTTAAAATGTTTTCCTTTTAAATTATAGCTCACACACATTTGCCCTTGATACTTTTCAGAAAAAAAACCTAATACATTCTAATTAAAACATGAAAGGACTTCCCACTAAGTATAACATTCATTATTGAAAGCCCAAATGTAAGGTTATGTAGTAAGTCTTTATTTTCCGGGAATAAATGCATATGTGAAAGTGCGTTGTTATTCTTTTTAATAACATGTTAACATTTTGTGAAGTAAAGTTCTAGATATTATGAATTCTACATTCTGTGGGCTGGAAGAGAATTAACTACAAGTCAGTAATCCATCTTCTGTGTATCCTGGGGGATGCAGAGGGAACATACTATTTATAAAAGTTGGTACTGAAGCTGTGCACTGTATGTGTGTGAGAATTGCAGTGACCTGTGTAATTCACTTAAACCGCCTTTTAGCATCGACACAATGGGGAGCTAACAAGGCGGGGCCATGAGGGCACTGACCAGCTGAAATCTGATTGGCCCACAGAGTGACCCTCCATTATCATTGGCTGGTTGGCCCCCCTGTATGACTTATGGCCCATCTTGTGCCAATGCCTTAAAAAATCCTACAATCGCCCCTGCGAGATGAAGCTTGGGGCTTATTTTTAAAGTCCTATTAACAACAGTGAAAGGTGTTTATCAGCTGGAATCAATGAGTCCTGCAGTTCAGGTCAAGTCCATAAAAGCTGAATACGATTTAACATCCATATCAGTGGCGCTTATGGACAGTTCTGGCTCATTGAAATTCCGGTTAAGTACTTTCGCTCAAGGGATTTCAACTCGTAACCTTTTGGTCACCAGCTCATTAAGCACACCTGCTGCTGGCCTGAATCACACACTGGCGAGCCTCTTAGATTTGTCAGGGACCTACTGTACCTAGAGGGTGTGCGCTCGCTGAGGCACGCCTGTGACATTGCTCACCCTCTGCTATTCGCTGTCAGCTTCCGTTGTGGGTCAAAGGGCAGTCCTGGACCAAACAAGTTCACCGAGAGCAGACAGAAACGTGGTCTGCAATAGCACTGAGCCCGTTGCATGATGTGCGAGTGTATCTATGTTAAATATCTATGTTTTAAAAACACGCTAGATGCCTGTGCAAGATGACATCGTTGTAGACAAGGAAACTCCACAGAGCTGCAGTCTCTGATCGTCCTCGAGGCTCTGATCTTCCTCTGGAATTGAAAATGCAAAATTGTTGTATTATCGCTGAAATTCATTTGTCCTGTGCTCCTGGGCAAAAGTTAGGAGCTCGGAGACAAGTAAACTGGTTATTACTTGCTTAAATGCATCACTTTTGAAATAGCAAGTGTGATTTTTTTACTTTCTACATTTTATTAAATAAAAAACTGAAAAGGAACATCATGCAAAACAGCCAGTCCCCAGGTTATGAACAAGATCCGTTCCTTAAGTCTGTCTCTACATAAAATTTGCCAGTAAGAAAAATAATGATTCAGTGTACAATAATAATAATAATAATAATAATAATAATAATAATAATAATTGCATGTGATACTGTACTGCACATGGAGCAGATGAACTAATGTTCTTATGAGTATCAAGTTGTGCGTGCATTCGTTATTATGAACCATTGTTTTTAACTCAAATTTTTAATATAATACAGTTTATAGGAGTCAGTTCGTAAGTATGAGTCTGTAAGTTGGATGTTCTTAACCTGAGGACTGCCTGAATTCTGCAGCTACTGGTGGATAAGCATGCGTCTGCTGCGGCTATGCTCTTCACGTGGCTGTACGCTCTCTGCGTCATCGCTGGTTGCTCTTCCGCTGTTCAGGTCATGAAGGAAAACCTTCCTTTCCGACGGGAGGGACTGGCGGCCACCTCAGTGAAAACCTCTGGCCCGCGAGGGTACAAGTAGTCTGCAGAACAAGACGAAAGTTAGAGCTCTTTGAAAAGAAGTGTCACTAATGGACTTTTATGTATACATGCTTATTTTTGTATACAGGCACATAAATAGACGACATGTGCGGGTGAAAGCTTCTTGTTGGACGCGGTCTGTTATCTGCTTTTATAAATGGCAAGAAGGACAAGAGAAAGACCGCGGTCTCACTTTGCTCCATCGCGGGTTGGACATAAAGATTAATAATGCATATCATTTTAGATCCCACTTCAGTTTATGAAAAAAAAAAATCAGGCAAAAAGCCACCAATGTCCCCATTCGGCCGGGTTCTTGTCCCCAGCCGGTCAGACCCTCCATACGCAGCAGTTTCGAGTCCCATTTTGTCCTTTTTTATTATTACATACATATATAATGAAACGTCTGCAGTGCTCTTTGCCCCCCCAGGGAAGTTATGCTTGGTCCCATTTTTATCAAATATTTAATCTGTTTACCATGTTGTCACAACAGCCGTGAGGATTCACATGCACTGGCCTCCGGCAGATCCCCCCCCCCCCCCACATACACACACTGTGGCTCCCTAGCCGTGCTTTGTGAGATGCCAATCGGAGTTCTGCTGCACTTGTTACCCTTCAATCAAGCAGGGCAGGGGAAGAGGGTCCTCACACTGAAAAAGATGAGGCCTTACAGCGGCCTCTTCAACAACAAACCAAAGGCCTCATGCTTAATTCATCATCTCCTCCATGCCACCGATAGCGATGCGTCTGAAAACACCCTGTGACATTTCGGTTCCCACATCCTCTGGGCAGCAGCCGCTACCCACACGATATTCATCACTTCACGCCCCCTCTTCACCTACTCCTAACTTCTCCCATCCAGGGCGCTGGAGAATTGACCCCCTGGAACCAGCAATGGGAGATTGACCTTTTCATATCCTGTATATCCGGTGTCTCTGTTCTGTGAAGATAATACTTAGGCAGAGATAGTTTAAGGTTATGGGTAAATGACAAAAGGGAGCATGATAATGTTCTTTTGGGATATTAGCTGTTTATTAATCAAGTCTCAGTTTGTCATGTTATGAATGGAGAGATTGCATCGAAATAATATACACATGCTGCATTAATGTCACAATACCTGACCCTCCCCATCCAGCTGATATCTGGCATTACAAAGCCTTTTGGATTCTGTTCAGCACGTGCAAATGCATTCATCAAGAAACTAAAAAAAGGAAACCAAACACATTAATAAAAACCTCAGTATACAAAAGACGGGCTGTACAAAAAAATAATAAGAGACTGCAGGCCGTTAATATTGGGGCAAATTCCTTAAGATGCGTAACGTAGAAGAAACAGGAAGAGTGAGACCAGCCATCTTATAATAAAACTAAGGGTAGCCGGAAAAATGATGGCGTCCCAGGCTGGTGTAATGACCTCATTCAAGAGCTACAACTTGCGTACTTAAAGAAAAAACTCTTAAAGCGATCTCTCCCTTGGTAATAACTTATAGTCATTAAATGTTAAAAAATATTTAATGCATCCCTCAATCCCAACACTGAAAATGTCAGTAAAACATACATTGGGAGTAGCCAGTAATGTAAAGTGGCTGGCTAATTCAATTGCTAGTCATTGCCCAGCTGTCTCCCTGTCCCACTGTTATTGTACCTCTTTATTAATGAGGGGACAGGAGACATATTTGGAAAAAGGGGTTAATGAGTTTGAGATAGAGATGAGTCTTATTAATCAGGCTGAGCTTCGAATCTGGTCTCACTGTCTAGGCAAGTATACTTAGCACTTTACTTAGTTTCTCATTTCAGTGAGCCAGCTGTCCTTCACAATGCCTGTGAAATGCTAGTTAACTCACCACTAGCCAGGGATATATATATACAGGGACGGGGCCACAGGGGCAGTGGACTGAAAGCTTATTGGTAACTCCAGCCCTGTCACTCACCGATGCAAAACACATCATTGGCTAATGATAAAGCTCTATGAATTATGGCCTCTCTTATGCACCCACCTTAAAAAAAACCTGAACCGGCCCTGCCATTAGCTGCTAGCTTTTGTGAGATGACCTTTTCCAAAGTATACTCGGCGACTAATATCGGAACAAGATTTATTTTAGATGTTTAGCAGAATCTTGAATCCCAGTTTCGCACTGCATCCGTCATTGCAATTAGGCATTTTTGTTGGATTCTGTATGCGGGTAAGGGGAACATTTATTATGGTTATTAAATATTTAAATAGAGAGAAACTGCACGATGACTGTGAGATTGTCGGCGTGGCGAGTTCTAGGCGAAACATGAGTCGTGGAGCTCCGCACCTTTCTCAGGCTGTGGCGGCAGCTTCCTCACACGTCAGGTACCACACAGCGGAGGGAAAATAAATGAGGAGCAAATTAACAGCTGTGGCGACAGAAGTAAAAAGGAGCAGCTTACGAGCACCTGTCCTCTGCCAGCTGCCGGGAACGACATGATGCTTCTGTGGGCCTCTAAAATATGCCCGCCCTGTGTATACTCCCTGAGATCCGCCAACAAATACTCACCCTGAGAATATGGTAGAAAATACTCAGACTGAGGTCCCTCAACACGTAGTCACACCAAAGTGTACAACAAATACTCACATTGGGATCCCCCAACAAATACTCGCACTACGATTTCCCCAGAAAATACTCACACTGAGATTTCCCAAGAAATACTCACATTGAAATCCCCCCAGCAAATACTCACATTAAGATCACCCAGCAAATACTCACACTGAGTTCCTCAACATTTTCTCCAGCTGAATTCCCCTAACAAATATTCAAACTGTTTTCACTAATATTAAGTTACCTTGCTGTGTAGAATACTGTAATACCCTTACACACATATAATAAAACGACAATAACAGAGCATGTTGAAACAGGAAACGATTCCCTTACTTTGACGTTTGCAAGGGAGCTTCATTTGCCATTTGTATAAGTACCAGAACCGGTACCTTGGAATGTTTTTTTCCCCACACATCCCATCTTACTCTCCTTTGAAGATATTTATAAACACACTGTGGTGTGGCAGAGAGTGATGCTTGGGGTCTAAATGCAAGGCCAGCTGTTCATCCAGCACCCTGGAGCATTTTTAGGGGATTAAGGACCATGCTCAAGGGCCCAATGGTGATGTGGCTTCTCTACTAAACACAGAATTTGATCTGGTGACGTTCTGGGTCCAGCCACAAAGGCTTAACCTGAGACACACACTGACCCTGAACCGAAGAACATGACCAGCTATTTAGGCTTATGAAAAGTTCCACATTCCTGCCCAGCGGGCCCGTGCTGTGGGTGTGTGCCGTGCCCATGCTAAGGCCCGGCAACTCGGCACGTACAGGTGCCTACCACCAAAGGGTGAACAGCTGTGTCGGGCGGCTTTGGGAGTCGCTGAGTGCAGCCGTCCACTCTGGCTCGAAGCCCAGCTCCTGGTGACCTGCTTCAAATGTAGTTTAAGAAGCCATTTGAATGTCCGGGCTGCCGCTCTGGGCGAGGCTGCGGCGTTTACTGAAGTCCCCACGAGGAGTGCTATGTCCGGGTCTGCATACCCCCTTCTGGCCCAACCAGCGGTTGTTCTTTCATTCTAGGTGCCTCATCACCCCCCTCCCCCGCCGCCCCCCACACCCCAGTTCCCTCTCTTCTTCATACATTTTTATCTTTCCGTCCCACTCCATCTCTCTTTCACAAAATTCATCTCTTTCTCTCTCTCTCTCTCCCACAAGCTCTATCTTTCTCTACCTTTTCCCTTCAGGCTCATACCCCTCTTTCTTTCACACTCTGTCACTCTCTCTCTCCCTCCCTTTTCTGTCTCAATTTCTATCTCATTCATCGCCTGTCTCTCGCTCTCTGTACCTCTCTCTCTCTCTCTCTCTCTCTTCCTCACACTCCGTTTTTGCTATTCATATTAAGAGACTTTCTTGGGGTCACAGATAATATGCATTGCAGAAGCACTTTAATGTGCATCTCGCATTATGTTAAGAGGACATTATAATAATGTGCTAATGCATTAAGAAATCAAATGGGAAATATGAAAGGCATTCACCTTGTTGCTTGGAGTCTGGGCTTTGGCATTCAGCGAGCTACTGACCTGTCATCGCTACACTAGCCTTTTCCTCACCAAGAAGAATTGGTCATTTGTCAGTGTCTGAAATGTTTTGGAAATTTGGCTTCCATTTCTCTTTCCTGCTCCCACGATCCCCCCTCCCTTATAAAAAATAAACTCAATTTCTCTGCAACCCCTAAAAATAAATGACACCTTAACAAAATAATATGTGCGTTTTGCCAAAACCACAAATACTTGCAATTATTCCGCCACCTTTTGGGATCTCTTTACTACATTTCTGCTCAGCCTGCTGATTTGCCTACCGCTGTCTCCACTTCACCCATCCACAGCTACCTGTGAAAACTACTGATGTTGGGTAAGAAGCGTATAGTAGGAATACCATCTTCCAGAAGGCTGAGGTATAGCAACAGTACTGCCTCAGAAGCAGAATAATCACTACCCTGCCTACGTTAGCTTGACGCCAGTTATCCTTCATCGTTTTCTT
This sequence comes from Pollimyrus isidori, assembly GCA_019775955.2. Lineage (NCBI taxonomy): Eukaryota > Metazoa > Chordata > Actinopteri > Osteoglossiformes > Mormyridae > Pollimyrus > Pollimyrus isidori. The sequence continues at coordinate 17,739,987 of JABFDZ020000008.1, forward strand.
ACTTCATGGCTGTTTATCATTTCGGATAAATTCCAGAAGATGAACAGAAATCCATATTGCAAGTAAACAAAGTAGACGGAAAAGCATCCTTTGATATGATTGGCTGATGGTGTCTCGCCTGTAGTACCACCCGTGCGTACGGCTGGTGCATCCCTGTTGGCTGTGCTTCAGTTGTTGTGTTACAATAGAAAACAAGGACTCGTACATATTTAGACATCTGGAAGTCCTGCATGCCCAAAGAGCTCTTCACTATCTGCCCACTTACATTTATCTCAGCAACAAGCTCCACTGCTTCTGAATACTGAGCATGCATGTGGAAAAAAAAATGACAGCCTGCAAGTGTCACGTGTCAGTAACATTATTACTTTACAGAAGACATATTTTTTTTACGCTCTTGCTGGTTTCCTGGTTTCCACACTGTCTCCTGCCACCCAAAATGCATTCCTCCATGCAGATCCTGAAGGTGGGGGAGCTGACAAACCATGAGGTAAGGCAAGCTTCCTACAAACTGAGAGCAGTCCGCTTTATTATAGATATTTTAATTAAAAACAGCCTGTCGTTTTATTTACAAACGACAAAAAAAGAGAAAATATATCATTTCTATTTCTTTTTTGTCATACTGCCAGGAAAGGTATGCCAGAGATCCTTGGGACCCTGTTATTTCCCATAAGAAGTACAATAAACGTAGCTGAGCTTGACCTAGAGCATTGTTGAGGTTTTATTATCTGTAGTACATCCAGCTCTGTTTTACAAAAAGGCATTTTCAGGTCTTTTATCGCACTGTACTGTTCAAAACATGAAAAGAAACATGGACATAATCAGTGTCCTCTGTATGCTTTTTCCATCCATGATTTATTCTTCCGCAGCTCTTTTGATACGCGCTTGTAAACTATACAGAAAACAAAGGTGAACATACAGTAGCTATTGCCAAATTATAAGTAACAACTCTTCTACCACTAACCCTAAATGGCTAGCCATTGCAAACGCAAACCTTTACATGCCAAACACTACTGACAATCCATCCATTTTCCAACCTGCTTATCCTACTGGGTTGTGGGGGGTTTGGAGCCTATCCCAGAAGCAATGGCATAAGGCAGGAAACAACCTGGGATAGGGGGCCAGTTCATCGCTGGGCACATTTACACACCAACCACTCGCACATGCACACCTAAGGGCCATTTAGGAACTCCAATCAGCCTCAGCAAGTCTTTGAGGACTCTGAAGGAAACCCCATGACAACATGGGGAGAACATGCAACCTCCACACATATGGAGCCAGGGCGGAGGCTCAAACCCAGGTCCCTGAGGTCAGAAGCAACAGTGCTAACCACTGCACCACCATGCCACCCCACTACTGACAATCTACACTACTTAAATATGAAATGGGAAAAACGAACTGCCATAATGAAGATGTGGTGCAGCAGCTAAGACTGAAGAGCACCTGTGTGAGGAATAACTCGCTAGAAAGGCACGGATGAGGGGAACGGACTCTGAATGAGTTTACAGAGGGAATTTAGTTTCATCAGCTATGGGGTGGGTGTCATGAGACCGAAGAACAGGTGGAATCAATCTGCCTAACTAAGCCGGGACCGTCCCTCTCTGTGGCTGCATGCATGGACTGAGGCGCGCTCCAAAGCTGCTGACATTTCATACTACAAGCTAAGCATTACTTGGAGATGCCTCCTCATGTTCGGTCACCTCGTGTACTGTATGGGTTCCTGGCTCGCCGTATGACATAATACATTTTAAGCCGACGCAGATGCCACAAGCCTTAACTAAATGAGATAATCACTACCAATTTCCAACGAGTGAAAGAGGGAGCAAATTAAGCCATTAAATACTCACCAGGCACAGAGGTTCCTATGATTAAAACATGCTTGACCCCGTTGCAACTGCTGGAAAGATTCACGTTTCAAAGGTCTGATACAGTGGGAATTAATTAGTCGGTAGGTTCTCATTGGAGCGCAGCACTCGTGAAACGCAGAACCCATGCCGTGGTTCCAGGCAAGGTTTACGCCAAAACTTTAAACAGAATGATTAAGTTATTTTAGGACTTTGCTTTTCTGGCGATGGATAGCTGGCATAGCGGAGAAAGGGAACTGCGTTCACACTCAGCTCGGTCGCTATGACGACACGTCTCCTTACCAGTTGAGGTCCTGCTGAAGCCTTTTGTTTTTTTGCCATCTTTGGCCTTCGTTCATACTTCACAGCTCATACTGTCCAGCGGCACAGTGGAAAGCTCTGTACAGTTTTGGACTGGAGCCAGTCCAGTTGAGTTGGCCTCCGTGTAACTTATGTGCTTGTGACCTTCGACCCTTTTTAGGGGGACATGAATGGTGACCAGAGTCACTTGTATTTAGCATAAGATGCAGCAGTTTAAAAATCGACTGTTTAAATAAGGTGGGCCAGTGAAGGGCGGTCCTGCTCTTTACACCTTCAGGAAAATACAAGCGAGAAAGCAGAGTACGACTGTCCCAGGATCAAATGGGCCTTAACAGGTTTGCTCAAAGGACCAGCAGTGACATCACTTTGCTGAGCATAAGATTTAAACCTGCAACCTTCCGATCACAGGTACAGCATAATACCTCCTGCCATCCACCTTTTTTCCCAGACTACCATGACCAAGTACTGGTTAAGCTGTCATGGAGAATGACTGGATTGGTTGCATGGTGGTTTTCTCTTTAGGTGTAGGTTAAAAGCAAGTTCTCTGAAGCTACGTCATTGTGGCGCTACATGCTAACTTTATTGTGACAGCCTCTGTAGTGCATTATTAGGGAGAGATTTGTTCTGTGGCTATGTGGACATGTGCCACATAACTACAGACAAAGTGGATGGTCCCTTGTGGCTGTCATGCGATCGCACGGGAGTGGCTGGCTTCCAGTGGGACTGCAAGTTTCCAGCATCTGGTTTTGTGTGCATCGGTCCCACACTGACAGCGAAACGTCCAGTGCATCAATAACCACACGGGGCCGGGCTGAGAAGAATGAGGCTGCGCGTTCTGCTGTAAGAGATGATTAATTGAATGAGATTCTCCAAGATCCACTGGGTGATGATGCAGAATACTAACCCACTCCAGCGATATATTTACTTGATGGATGCACTTGGGAGGAAAGATGACACTTGCAGAAGAGACAACTCACTGGCCCCGCCCAGGTCTGTCCCTATTGGTTAAGACCCTCACTCACACCTACAATCAGGCCCCGTCCATTACATTTTATTCATTTGGTTAACCGACACCCATATTCTCAGCTGCATGCACGCCAGTGTTATTGACTCATTTTTACCCTTAGAGCAGGCTTCACTGAAGCAATTTGGTATCATTTTTGAAGAACACAGCAGCTCGTCACAAGTCAGGAAGCTGGAGCCTTTCAGTGCACTATGCTTCACACTAAAGGGAGAGGGGAGGCAGGATCTATGGAGGGGTAGAAGGAACGTGCCCCTGAAATCTGGCTCAATCAAAGGAAGAGATAAGCACAATCCAAGGGGGATCTGCATAAACTGCGTCTTATTCAATCAGGCAAATGGTCCTGTTGAGACAGAAATGAAAGTGAAGAAGAGTTTAATATACTGTAAAGTTATAAATGGGAGTGAAGCACAGGTGTACTCAGATGGTCATTCCTACATTATACTTAGTTTCTTCTCTTAGACAAAACACTGAACATGCATGTGGAAAAAACACAACCTGCAAGTGGCAAGTGTCTGTAAAGTTATTATTTTACAGAGGAAACATTTGTCTGTATGTATGAAATGTCTAGGACACTTTTGTATAACTTTTGATTTATCTTCTATTTGCTGTTTGTTTTTATCCTACTAACCCCCCCCTATTTTAACTTCATTTTATTTAATTTATCTGTACTCTCTTTTTTTGTGCAGTCTTGACCCTGATTTTCACTGCAGGTGGTACCAGTATAAATGTGCATGAGACAATAAATTAAATCTCGAATGCTTAATCCTCATCTTCACAGAATATTTTATCTCAGAAACATAATAGAAACAGACGGCAGTATTTGGTGTTCTATAAAAACACTGTCTTTGATGCATTCACGTTCTCACTTTGGTTAATTTTATGCGCGTTAATAACATCAAGTGCCAAGTAAATATGAAGGGGTATTCCTTTCCCTTTAAACAAAGGTACACATGCACCTTTTTCATTATATTCTCTGAGAAAACTTATAAACACCATACCAGAAATGAATTGTAGCAAACTGCAGCTAGGCAATATCTTAGCAAGTTATGCTAGTGACCAAAGAGCTGGCTCTTTTAATTTGTAAAAAACATAATACCTTTAATGCACTTTGCCCTGGTGCAATGCTACATGCATACGGAAATTGATGAAAAGGCGTTCTGATGTGGCGTGTTTGTTATTTGCACGGTTATATGGCTACGGAGAGTTCAAACGAACTAGCAACAAATTAGCTTTCAAAGCCGACAGAACCCTTTCAAGCGTTTGTTTGTTGAGACGAGTGGTGGCTTGAAGGAGACTTAAGATGATGCCCACAGGCGACTGTCACTTGGGCTGTTCGCGGAGGGTACTTCCAGCTGCCTTTTGAAAACTAGTGTAGCTGGAGCAAAGTTTTCTCATGGGAATGTGTCAATGTTCATGACTCTGTTGTGTGACGGCAGATAAACCAATAAACCAACCACTAAGAAAAACTGACGGATAGTGTATCGCAAATAGGGTGACCACCTGCAAATAAGCCCAAGGGGGGACAAGGGGTATGTTTCTGAGGGACAATGTGGGACACTGCCTGGAGCGGCGGTGCCCCCACCCCACAGGCAGACTCACTGACACAGACTCACGCAACAGTAGCGTGCTGAACTGTCAAGTAATGTTCGTTTGGCTGCCTGGGGCTCCAGGATATAGAGCGACCAACTTTTTTTTTGAGCAAGCATTGATTATGCGTGACACGGTCTCAATTTGCAGGACGCATGAATTGGGCTTCAAACGCTGTGCGCGCACGCGCTACGCAGGACAGGTGGTCACCCTAATCGCAAAACAACAAGTTTTGTTCTCAAAAGCCTAAATGTTCTTAATGTGAAAAATACCAATAAATATCCAGATGGGTGAATAAATATAGGACAGTGTAGGACAGTATAGGAGTGTTTGTTAACCAAACTAAAAATAGTAACATCGCATTTTACATCCGTTACGATATTCAATTTATCATTAGCTGGCATACGCCATTAGCTTCTCTTGTGGGCATGGGTGTTGCTGTTTCTTTGTGTTTGAGTTTCATACGTGCATATTCAAGGCTAATTTTGCTGACAGCTTCACCAAGCTTTCAAAATCTGCCTCTTTTCTTGGCAGATTTCCATTATAGAATTAACAATCAGCTAAGTTTCTGATTTGAAGATTTCTTTCTCCCTAAAATGTATTAACACGGATTCATTGGGTTCTTTGAAAGGTATGAAAGCCCTGATGTAGGCAGAGGAATTAATCTGTGACACTGACTAACAATGAAAGTAATATAAGAGACAAATATAACGACTCTTAGTCATTTCTTGGAGGTAATTATAGCTACCCTGATGTTATACAGAACAATGCAGTGTGTTAATATGCAGGAACATGGGCGTTGTATTTCAGAAAGAATCTTAGAATCGTAACTTTTTTTTGTCTTTGCCGCGGGCAGGCCACAAAAACAACGAAGTTTCTAGAACGATTCTGAGTCAGGGCGAATAAAGAGCCAGCGTTTCACAGATGTGTCTGATGGAAGAGGGGTAATTTCCCTGCTTGGGCAATTGCATCTGTATCTGTAGGCCGAGCGATGGAAAGGAGACAAGCTGTAATTTGTCGAACCCCTCGGTGAGTAAACAAGCTGAAAATGAGACCCTCTCCACGGATGTGTCCTGTTTATTGTGACGCGTGTGAAAGTGGTAATTAGTTGCACCTAAGGTGGTCTTATCCCTTATTACAACTTAAAAGTCACAGAGGATATGTGTCCAAATACAGCCATCGATTAACCGAAGCCTATTAAAACCAGATTAATTAATCTTTTAATTGACTCATTGGAGCATAACTGAAAAAAGAGCAAATGTTTGTATGGGTATAAATATCTACTAGTTGAAAACTTGCATAGATTCTCCAAACTGCACCACTCAACATGCTCATTTAAGATGAAAAACAACGCCATTGTAATTTCTGATTATTTTGGCCTTGGCTTCTTTATTAGATATTTCTTTGCCCATTCTTTGCCAAATTGCTGCCAAATATTGAATTTGGGCAGCCATTGATGATGATTGGGTAACAACAGTGTGTTAGCGGTCTCAGTCCTGTTTCAGGCATTCCAGAATAAGCCTTGAATAAATGGCAGTAGATGGACAGAAGAATATTGAAGTCAAAATAAAGAGTATGGGTATGGGAGAAAGGGAGGTAACCAACCAAGCGAGCAGTGGGGAGGTAGATTCTGGAGGGTCCGCATTTGAACATCTGCTCTTGACCATCTTAAATGTTGGTTGGGTAATGTCAGTAAACTTGGTAAAAATGCCTCTATTGTTTCCTAATGTGGTGAGAGGTGGAACTCAATAGTGTCTTGTCTATACCGGTCTAATATCTTCTACATGTAAGTGGCCATTTCTTGCTGCACATTTTGGAAGGTCTTCCAACCAGCCTACAGAATTAAAGAAAATTCAGTTCTTCATCCTGACAGTTTCTGATTAAGAAAACTTCTTACAAAGCTTACAAAGCTAATTTCCAGATAATACAACAATAAACAGTGCACCTTTAATTATTTATGTACTGTTGGATGCTGGATACATCAACTGGATTTTTAACAATTATAACCCATCTGAGGAGTTTCAGAATACAACTTTTAATATGCACATTTTGTCATCAATATTATCAATATCATTATGAGATTAGTTTTGGTCTATTGGAAAAATTTGCTTCTCATGCGTCTATAGCACACATTAGATTTATTGGCTTAATAATGTTTCTCTGCTTTTGTGATTATGAAGTCATTTTGAAGTCTCTTTTGGTAGGTTTCACTAATATTAGAATTGCTCATTTTTCAGGGTACATAAAACCATTTTTACATATTACTAGCAGTAGCCGTAAAAGCATGGAATGCTTTACCATAAAACTGTATAATTATAAAAATATTTTCCATAGTTAATGTAATTTGTTCTCTGTCTATGTGGAATACAATTCATGTTTGAAATATTTTTTTGTTTCTGTGACAACATTCTTTTTCATAACGATTAATCATCTCGATGAAATAAATATTGTGCTGAAATATGTCATTTAGCAATTTCTAATTTGTCATTTATGTATCAGAAACGCTTCAGAATCTGAATACATATCGGAGGGCAGCAAGTGGCTCACTGGATAGCAGGAGGTGGTGGAAGGGGGTTGCACACCTCCACTCCGAAAACTCTAAAACTCTAAATTCTCATTCCCAAATCCCAGTTGTTTGTGTGTGACTTATGATACACTGGCATCCTGTCCAGGATGTTCATCTGGATTGTGCCTTGTGCTGACTGGGATTCCAGCACCCAGTAACCCTGTACTGGATAAGCAGCTTGGGGGTGGATGTATATTATTAAAGGAAGATATGCAGTATTAAATGCTCCCTTTGAGTACATGTTTACTTTTCTGAGTCAAGAGATGTAGATGTTTTATGATTCTCCAGTTGATGCATTGAAAGCAGAACCGCGAGAAAAGTCCGCCTTTTTACTCCTTCTTAGCAATGGCCCAGAATACTTGATTCCATCAATTGACTTATAGACCTAGCAGAGTGATATGCTATAGGAGGAATCTGCCTTATACTGTTGCAGTGCAGTGTAACCTTTTTGATCAGACCAGTCAAAGAGATTCTCAAGGAAAAAATATATAGATTTTAAATCACACCTATATTATAGATTTGGGCATTCATGGCAGTCAACCATGTTTCTGTATTACTGCATAAATGTGAAGTGGATCTGTGCATGGACAATTCAGCAATTCAATTACTTCAATTACTTATTAAAGTACTATTCCTATCTATCTATCTATCTATCTATCTATCTATCTATCTATCTATCTATCTATCTATCCGTCCATCCATCTGCCCGTCCATCCATCCATCTATGAATCATTTGCTTGTTTCATGTCAAAGCCTTGCAATCTAAAGGTGGTCCAAGATAAAGAGAATTCAGAGAGAAGACATTCAATGCCTACCACTGGTTCAAGGTCAGTTCTGGAACACTAGGCCATGTCTATGTAGGTCAGATTTGTCTGACCTGTGTGGTGTGAAATCACATGTTTGCAGATTGTCCTACTGATCTCATTCATGTGATGATCAAAACAGAAGTGGGCTTTTCTTGGAATAAAACACAATGCCAATTACATGGTACAGGTTGGAATATCCCCCTGAACAAAAATGAATGAACTACAGATTTTTCTAACGAAAAGGTATTCACATAAGAATTATGTGGTAACCCTAACACCTTATAATCAAAGAATGTCATATTCATTGAAGGAATAGCCATTAACAATAAGCAATATACAGAGGGTACAAAGACAATAAAAAATTGTTAATGTCCTTATGCAGTAGAAAGAATTTTCACTTCTGTCTGATTCCCTTTATACTGGCTCCAAGCTATTCTTTTGTTTCTCCTACAAAGTGAATAGGAGTTGGGGTTGGGGGTGAGGTTGCTAGATGTACTTCGCAATAGTCGGGTTGTTATGTTTATTATTCATTGGGAAAATATCTATTGGGATGACGGGGTGACTGGTGCTAAGAAAATGGACTACTTACAGTTTTTTCCCCCCTTTTTGGAGGTCATGTGGAGAAGTCCTGAGTTTTAGGATAACCTGACATAAACCAAGTCCAAAGGAACAAAACAAGGAACAAAAAAACAGTCGGCATGAAGGAACTGAGTACAAGAACACGAACGCGAGAGCAGACAAGGGAATCGACTAAATGGGGCGGATACTTTGGGTCTTGAGACTGACTTCAAATGGTAGTCCAGGTCAGTCGTGTCTAGAATGAGGGGCAGGTACAGAAAATCGATGCTCACCTAAGTCTCCCCCAGGAGATTGCTGGTGGCCACGCCCCCTTCCCTCCTTACACACGTTTCATCTAAACCACTTAATTAACTGCTGTGCCAATTGCTAAATATAAAAATTAGGTAAACAGAGCACAGACCTGGGCCTGCAGGCAATAGAGGTGTTGGTATTAATTTGCATGACAGCCAGCGCTGATGAGCTTCGTGGACTTGAAAGACAACAATATTTAAAATCCGGTCACCTGTCTGTAAGGGGGGGCAGCCTCACACCGAAACATGCCGGACAGGGCTGCTACAAGTCTTCAGAATACTGGAAGAAATAAAGTTTTCTGGGATTCATGTTCATATTTTTTATTTATTTCGCTCACTTTGTTAATAGCTTGGTGTTTATTATTCTGTTGATGTCGCTCTCAAAAGATCCTACGAGGGCGGCGCTTTTTGTTTTAATTTTTCAAAACACCCCAGTGGGTTTTGCACATTAAAAACACATTCTGAGTGTATGTACGATGCTTTATCTCGGGCCAAGGGGATAAAATTATCCCTTATAACCTTATGTCCTTGCATCGAAACATGGACAGTCTGACCTCCTTCCTAACCCATATTTGAATCCAGACAGAGCCCAGTTTTTCACGCCAGATTTCAGATGCAAATTGTTCTGTTTGCAATCGGCAGTGTGGTGAATGACTGGGCTGTGGCCCTGTTATGCTGTAAGGTGATCCAGTTCAGTCCCCATCTATCGCAAAGTGGTGCTTCTACTAACACTGACACCACATGATGACCTCCATTGCTTCTGTGTGCATTCTAGAATTAAGGGGGAGGGGCATAAGAGGAGCCATAATTCACATAATTCACACAGTGGGGTCAACCTTGTCATTAGCCAATGATATCTTTTGAATCAGTGATTTACAGGGCAGGAGGTGGCCTGCAGGCCAATCAGCTTTCAGCTGTGGCCAGTGCCCCATGTATATGCCCCTACATCTTGGAGGTGGGGCATAAATTCATAGCTTTAATACATGATATCAAGATTATTTGTCACATGTACAGATATACAGATACAACTGGCAGTGAAATGTAAATATGACCCTGCTCCTGAGACTGAAGAGAGAATTCAGATAAAGATGAAATTAATTTAAATAAAAAAGCCTAAAAGCAAAGGCTAAATAGAAGAATATATAAAAATACTATTCAGAATTGCATTATATATAGAGTGCATGGTAGGCGGTGTGTGAATAGCAGTATATAGAGACACGAAAGACCTAAACAATGATGTGGGAAGTTAGCACTCGATGCAGCATAAATAATTAACAGTGACTTACAAGAACATTCGGTTATATTCCAGTATACTGTGAATCCTCTGATAGGTCACTCTGCCTCACTCTCCTATTAGACTGAGATCTCGGTA
>JABFDZ020000008.1:17750472-17770797 GCA_019775955.2 Pollimyrus isidori
CCTCACTCTCCTATTAGACTGAGATCTCGGTATCAGCAAAAGGCCAGCAAAAGGTATATGGGGGGGGGGGGGGGTTTAGCATGCGTGAGAAAAGAGAGCTCTAAGTGATATACTCCACTGTTGTCTACTTTTTAATTGCTGAATCCACAGCAATATTGTTGCAGTTATTTATTTATCGATTTGCCAGTTGCTGTTATACAGTGTGAGGTACAGTATGATGTAAAAGCAGGATCTGACAGCCCCTGAAGCAAATGGAGGGGGGGGGGATTATATAGGAATATATATATATATATATATTATATGTATAATGTTTATATAAACTAAAGAAGTTTAACTTCTTTACACTGAATTGATCGCTTGGTAGTTTTCTACCAAAATGTATATAGCATGAATGATTTTATTTGAACAATGGGAATCGGTGAAAAAAAGATGACAGCCTTAAATAAGCTGCCTCGTTCGCTGTGAAAAATGCTTCCCGTGTCCATTTCGCACGGCTAACGGGGAGCACATAGCGGGGTGAACTGTGAGCGAACCGCGGCTAATATCCCAAGCAATAACAGCCGGGCTGTCGCTCCAGCGGAGGCGGGGGGGGGGCACGTGACTCGCCCATGTGGCCATGGCTGGGGTCATCGGAGCTGGGCGGCAGCGTCTCCACTCAGCCGACTCCAAGGGGACTCGGGAGCTGGCGGCTCGTCAGGAAGGCTGGCTGAATCGCACCTGGCGGGGAAGGCCATCCGGCATCTTCGCGTCCCTCCTGAGGGCCGGCATTGGGAGCTGAGTCTGGGATCACTGGGTCCAGTAACGCACTGGGGACATCAGGGAACTCACAGGTCCTTGGTAGCCTTTTATTGCCTTTTAGTCATTTTTGTGTGTCTCACAATAATAATAATAATATTTGTAATCATAATAAATAGTAAACGTTTGGCACATAAAGTGGATACCCTTCTGAGGCTGATCGGGATAAAGGGTTGGAAAATGCTGGATAGATTCATGCCCCCCACCCATTCCCCAAGATGAATAGCATGTTGTTTTTCTTTAGCACTTGGTGCCACAGAGATGGAGAGGCTGGCACTGTGTCGTTTTTCCCGGCTTTAACACGTGAGGGCGTGCATGGTCCCTGGAGTCTCATAAGAAGCAAATGCTCTTTAAACCTTGACTAAGACTGAAATGCCACATATGAGAAACCTAGACCCTTGTTATGTCGTAAACTCTCTGGCTGACTTTAAAGACTCACGTCATGGGCAACATCATCATTTTAATGAGTTTTCAGAGGAGTCAGAACGTTTTCATAAACACTCGTGATTGTCATTTGCAATACGTGAATTATAGACGATAATATTACACCAAAAAAATCCCTGTTGCATACAACATCAACACTTACTCCAGGTTATTATTGAATAGCAAACCACAGAGTAACCCACAAAGCGAGAAATCTTTTTTGGTTCAAAAAGTTTCTTGTATTCAAAGCCTTAATCAAATGAATGAGGCACTTTATAGCTGAAGGACACCAAAAGATATGTATTTTAATTTGATTAAATTTTAAATCATTACAGTCTTTACTATGGATTTTTCTTCAGTCAAGCTATGAGGAAATAATTTCTTGAGATCACAGATGGCTCAGCTGTGAGTGGGTAGGAATGCTCATGTGCCGCCTTGTGCTGTGCCATGCTCACTAGCTGCAGTGGTGCCACCTTGTGCTGTGCTATGCTGTGCCATGCTCACTAGCTGCAGTGGTGCCACCTTGTGCTGTGCTATGCTCACTGGCTGCAGTGGTGCCACCTTGTGCTGTGCTATGCTGTGCTATGCGCACAGGCCGCAGTGGTGCCACCTTGTGCTGTGCAATGCTCACTAGCTGCAGTGGTGCCACCTTGTGCTGTGCTATGCTGTGCCATGCTCACTAGCTGCAGTGGTGCCACCTTGTGCTGTGCTATGCGCACAGGCCGCAGTGGTGCCACCTTGTGCTGTGCTTTGCTCACTGGCTGCAGTGGTACCATCTTGTGCTGCGCTATGCTCACAGGCTGCAGTGGTGCCACCTTGTGCTGCGCTATGCTCACAGGCTGCAGTGGTACCACCTTGTGCTGCGCTATGCTCACAGGCTGCAGTGGTGCCGTCTTGTGCTGTGCTATGCGCACAGGCTGCAGTGGTGCCACCTTGTGCTGTGCTATGCTAACTGGCTGCAGTGGTACCACCTTGTGCTGCGCTATGCTCACTAGCTGCAGTGGTGCCACCTTGTGCTGCGCTATGCTCACAGGCTGCAGTGGTACCACCTTGTGCTGCGCTATGCTCACAGGCTGCAGTGGTGTCACCTTGTGCTGTGCTATGCGCACAGGCTGCAGTGGTGCCACCTTGTGCTGTGCTATGCGCACAGGCCGCAGTGGTGCCACCTTGTGCTGTGCTATGCGCACAGGTCGCAGTGGTGCCACCTTGTGCTGTGCTATGCACACTGGCTGCAGTGGTGCCACCTTCTGCTGTGCTATGCGCACAGGCTGCAGAGGACACAGTAAAGGTACACCTCACATAAAGTCCTGGACCAATGTTGGGTAGCCGTGACACTATTCATACATCAACTGCTCCCGCCAATCAGATGAACAAAATATCCCTACCTGACCCCAAAGCCAGTGGCCACATCTACAGGCTCAGAAGTCACCATTTCTCAACAAGCAGAAAAAGCAAACAAGGTCCCCCAGGAGGTATCTGCCAGAGACAGCTCGGAGAGCCTTCTCCAGGAAGAGAACACGCGGCCTTGTGGAGCATGACAAGACCTCCCCTCGTGTCCTTTCATCCCATTCTCTGGCCCAGTGTGCTGCTGCTCATCAGCTCAGCGGCCGTGATGTAATAGGCGGGAAAGACGCCGATGATCCACAGACCTGTGGGAGCACTGATCCAATAGAGCCGGTCATGTGGGCTGCAATACAGGCTCCTCAAATCAGGCAGGCCTGTGATTCTGGAGTTAAGCCTCTGCAGCTCCTGTATACAAGACCTTGTGTGACTCATAGTTCGCTGCTAATAAGGTAACTCTGCAAGGATTCCATCCATCAATCCATCCATCCATCTATCACTCCATCCATCTTCTAACTGTTTCTCCTGGTCAGGGAGAACCAGAAACTCATTTCAGGGAGCATAAGCCACAAGACTGGGGTCCGTCCTGTTTTGCATAGATGACATATATATTAATTGAATATTTGTATATCTAATATCTTGGATTTTAATAGTTTTGAAGCTTAGTCAGCCCTCAATTCACAAGAGGTACCAATTCAACCACATCATGTTTTCTCCGGTTGAATGACATAAGACGGCAAGATAACCTTTAAGTTACTAAATGTGATTTATTTGCCTTTTTATCCCTTTATTTGAGTATCAATATATGAACAATATCTGATTGGTTGTTTAGATCCTCACTGGGCTCTTAATCCTTGGCATTTGCTTAGGTTAACCCCTTTCAGATAGCAAAAGGACACTTTTTTTTTTATGTGGCTCTCGGTATGAACCACTAATACATTTAAATGTTGACAAGGCAAATACTGTGCGGGGCTTAGAACCTCACACAACGTGGAGTCACCGAAGAAAACTGAGAACAGTTGAGCGATTTGAGAAAGAAGAAAGTAAGGATACTGATGGATGTGTTGGAACCGACCATGCAGCCCTGGCGTGGAAAGAAAGAAGTGAAACCTTTTGTGTTGAGTGATGAATGTTTGTACTGTCCTTACAATCTATGGTGTAATGCAGTGTAAAACAAAAGTGTTTTAATTCTATTCAGCTGTAGCTGTGTTTTATGTACCCACAGGGGATATGGCCTCATCCTTATGGAAAGGAGAAAAAGTATCATATGGTATCATTGTATTAATATGTGACCTACACACAGCTGTAGCTCTGCGGAACAGGAGTCTACTGGGATATGCAGGTATAGTATTCAGGTGTGCATTTTCCTTTCTCCAATGACTGCTCACAAAGCCTAGTTCTTTTTTTAAACCCGTTTCTATTCTTGTATTATATACAGTTTAACTGCGTAACTGTGGTACATGTTCTAACATAGTACTTTCTAGTCCAAAAAAGCAATATGCACATTCTACATTCCTATTCATATACTGCCTATAAAGGGTCATGCAAAAATATTCTGTTTCTATTTTACAAGTATATAGCAATTGGTCATACGGTTTTATTTGATGTTTTTGATGTTTCAGTGAATGTTTCAATGCATGAGCAATTGCTGTGTCATCATTCATGCATCTCACCTACACATAAATGTGTTTGTTCAGTTTTTTTTTTGTGCAATTTGAGAATAATTCAAATTTTCTTTAATTAAATATAATTCTGTTTTTAAATACAGTACTGTAGTTTTGTTGATGAAGGCAATTAACTGAAATAATGGATAGCATTTTGGATGAGTCAATTAAAAAAAAATAAAATCTTGAAAGAGTGCTTATTAGCAGAGAAAAAATATGACTTATTTAAAATTCAAAGGCAAAAATGGAGAGAAGGTTCTGGAACAGCAGGTGTTCAGTCATGCGCTAGATTGTTCAATGTATACTGTCTGTGTTGTTTTATGAGAGGCTGCCGATACAGTAAATGCATGGAATCATATAAATATAGTGTGAAACGAAAATTCAGCCTGAATACCGAGTGTGATCCCAAATATACTAAAACATGTTTCTGACTCCACTTACATCAACGAAAATGTAGATGGTAGCAAACCGGTTGATTGTTGCAAAGTGGTTATTTACTTACGAATTGGGGTGTCGTCTCCCCTTAGGAAAACACAGACAAGTTGGCCAGTAAGTAACTGCAGCTTTTTGCCGTAATAATTTCATGTGGGGCATTATGGGATACTGTAAAGATGTCAGGGCATTCTCTTGAGACACTAAATCATATACACAAAGGTGTACACTCTGTGGTCACAATAGGGCACAATGTGTAACCGTTAGGTTGCACCATAAGCACATCTGGACATGGACATTGTGTCTTGCATGAACATTGGCAAGAAAAGGCTTCCCAGCAAGGGATATATATTTTGCCCTGTCATTTACTGTACATCATTTAAATTACTCTCCCGCATTTATAATTATACCCTGAATATATTGAAAATCCAGGAATGAAACGTTCAGTATATAAAGTATGCAATATGGCTGATCTTTCACGTCATTGGTGGTTGTCTACGTTGCTGCAAAAATTTGCATGAAAAGCAGCAGAGATATATTTATATTCCAGTTGTCTTTTGTGCCACAAAACACGTTCTATTACTAAAATTGCAGACTCTTTTGCCCAGTTGACTAGAACTTCTGAACAGTTATAATGAAGGTCTTTGAGAAAGAAAGAAAAATCAATTTTGGCTCTGTGCTGGATGGTTAGCAATGGAAATTCGAAATGGGCCCCCAACCTCCCTGGCCTTTGGAACATTATACATTTATTTTCGTAATTTGGGCACATTAATAACTACTCAGGGTTATTGCTTTGGCTTTAATCTTTTAATTATTATAAGTACACAAGGGACCTTTAGACAGTTGCAGCAAGAGAACTCAGAAAAACACATTTGTTTATTTAGCAGTATATTTTATATTTTATTTGTCCCAAATAATAAGGCAGGGTCTCTGTTTGTGGTTAGACAAAGATGACATACTGTATATATAAAAAATAGTGGATATTGTATCCACTTATTATCAGTTTAAGTTTACTTTTTAGCTACAGAAACAAACAAAAGATACCAATCCATGTCTTTGATGATGTATGAAATTTTTGCATGCTTTATTACCGTACCTGAGAGCAGAAAATTACTTTTCCTGTATTCTAAATGAATACTCGCTTTGTAACCTTCCTCATTAATACTGTAGCATGACTTTCAAAGGACTATAAATCTGGAACACATTAGATGGTAATCCATTTATGTCACTGTCCAAGAATACAGTTTTACAACGGTAATGCAAAAATAGTCCTTGTTACCTACATAAATTAATATAGTTTTATTTCTGTAAGTAATATGTCCCATTTTAAAACTCAGAGTAATCTGAGGGAGAGCTGAGAAATTAACTCTGAATTGCATTTATTTCAGTGAAACATTATTTCAATATTCCAGCTCCCGCATTCATTTCCGGTGGTATCATCTGGCAGCTCTGACAATTAATGAGTCCCTCGGCCGAAAGGACCCCGACACGGGATGCCTCAATTTCCTCGTTTAGCTCGCGTGTCACAACCGAATATACGTGTTCATTAACGGCCCTTTGTTCAGGAATTAGTCGCGATATAATTTGTTGTAGAATTAGTTCGGATGTGATTTAATTAATCTAGTGCAAACAGAAGGGGTGTTTAATTGTAACAGGAACATGGGTGTGGTCGTGACCCGGGGCCAGCTCGCGGTCATATCGATTTCGCCACCCTGCACTCTTCCCATCTGGCGGGGCCACGTCGGCCCGCAGCACATGTCGCGCGTGGGAAACGGCGCCATATGCGGCGGCGCTAAAAGTAGAAAATGTAGCATCCTCCTGCCCGTCACAGGTACAGGATGCGTCGCTCGCAGACCTGCCTTTGAAGTACAGCCTGATTAGCCTGACGTTGGCGGGGGGATTGTGCTCATATGACAGCTGTCTTGTCTATTGTAATTACTGCCAGTCACTCGCGCAAGCGTTTGCGCGTTAAATACGTCGTTAAATACGACAGGGCCTCGCTCTCCTCCAGTAAGCGTGGCAATAAATAAAACAAGCATCGTGATTATGCAGACTGTGAATCGCTGTGTTGCTGTTGCATCACCTTGTTATTAATTTTGAATAATGTGGTAAGAATAGAAAGGCTCTTGGTTTATAACAAATTAACTGTCAATGTTAGTATTTTGCTAAATTCTTACATTTCGTCTGGAAGTACAGCAAACAGATCTCAGGTCACGAGGCTCCCCGGCTGAGTAATGTGGCACTGAGTTTGCTCACACGCGGGCCGGATCGAGCCTCGCCGCTCGCTCCTCTCTGTTTCGGCAGGCGACGAGTGCGGCCCCCGCGAGAAGCGTTTTAACAATTCATGCAAAATATGTTAATAATGTATAAGGAAAAAGGTGGATTATGCAAATCGACGCCGAAAGCCCTGACGCCGACGAAAAGAAGCAAGCATGCGGATCGCACTTTAAAGACAGCGCGTTGACTTTGGATGAGAGCAAAAAACAATTACGGGCACATTAATTAGTGATTACTATTCAGGAGGCGGAACAAGGCATCCGCTGATGCCTCCTGCCCGGCAGAGGTAGTCAGAAATTAATTTTACAATGGAATGTTGAAGGCTTAGTAAGTAGGAGTTTCGAATGTGCTAATAATGTGTCAGTGTAGCGGTACTGGATAGGCTCATTCCTGTTGAATACTAACGGCGCTGTGTTTGCGGAAGGGGAGAATAAGCAGACTGCGCTCTGATTAATGCCCTCCGACATCACGCGCGCACACGTCTGACCTTATGCCACCTTGAGCCAATTCTAATAACCTCCTTAGTAGAGATGTCAAGCTTTTACCTGGAGGGATGACTTTTTCATTTCCTTTTCTACTGGCATTTATCTGCATGCCGCCGTGTTATTTTGAGGTCTGGCTCCTTTCGAGTGGGACAGAGTGTAACGGCAGTTCAGGATCGCTGGCTGCGGTCTTTTGGATCGGGGGTTTAATGGGAGTCTTTGATTTCCGAATGAAAATAGCGACCCAGTACTGTATACCTGTTGTTGGAGTCTCACTCCACCGAGTCCGTTGATGAGAACAGATTCACGTTGGAGATGTCGGAGGAGTTGCAAGTCACAAAAGTTTATTTTCTCTAGCAGATTGCAATGAGGGAGCAACTACCTGACATACATTCAGCATGTGCATCAAGAAGCTCAACAGCACCTGTCCACTCCGCCCTCCTGTCCACTCCGCCCTCTTATAGCCCTCTTGGGCTTCTCCCCCCTCTCCTGGTATTGTTCCAGCTATGTGACAGCAACATATTTTAACTTTGCTCTAGTTTGCCTGTTAGTAAGTGTTCTTACCCACCCCCTGCAGATTTCATCCTGCCAGCAGTTCTCCTTCTGGTGGGCTAAAGATAAGTAAGGGCCGCTTATGTTCTTTTGCGTACTTCCTCCATCTGCCTAGGTCAGGTCACCTTGCCCTGGCAGGGTGCTGGTCAATTCCCGTTTTGATCAGTTTCGGTCTTATGCGTTTTCTTCCACAATTGTAAGTTACAGTCTTATGGTTTTATTCTCCTAATTATTCATTGCGGCCCCTGATTATTAGGTAGTTACTGTCTTCTAAATTCAACCCCGATCGTTAGGTAGTTGCGGCCTTGAAGGTCTTGTATATGTATCCCCACAATTGTTAGTTCAGGCCTTATAGGTTTGTTCCCACACTCTGCAGCAAGCCAAAGCGGTGATTTGGCAATATGACTTGGGTTTAATGTACAAAAATAGTATTGATTTACATAATGTTGCATTTAGTAGCCTTTCTGCTCTTCTCACCAAAATGAAATGCAAACAAAGGAGAGTGATTTCCTGTTCCCACCAGTTTTTCCACTTTTGGTTTATCACTGTTTACTTAATACTCCAGCTCGAGAAAACAAAACTAAAAATGAAACGAAAACATGTTAAAATAAATAAATTGACTCAAATTTCAAGCCTAATAATGCGCACTGCTCTCGCTGAAGTGTGGCTGAGTGTTAGATGACACACAGCTGTGATGACATCCCTGCCTCTCTCCATCATTCCACAGGAAAATCAATGTTTGCTCAATTTTTAGAAGGTTTTAATAAGGCGCAGTACAAATGGCTGAGGGATATGAGTATTACCGAAATAGATTAAGAAAAATAAAGAAATATGAAATGTTCAGTGAAGCAAGCCGTCAGCCTGTGAAAGACTGAACATTTTGGTGTATTTCATATAGAGCGGTTCTGCTCAGCCTCAGCCGTTGACGAATCCACTTTTACGGGGTAATTCCCATGTCTGTGTGCTGACCAGACATACTAGAACTCTCTTGCCTCAGCAACATCAACTCAAGTAACAGAATGTATCTCTTTCTGTTTTGCCAAAAAAAAACCCCAAAAAGTTCACCTCAATGCCAACTTTGTTTATTTCTGTACAGTTCCTTTCCAAACATAGTTACCCCAGAGCCTTAGCATTGCATAGGATTTAGCATCTCTCAAAAGAAAGTCAATTTTTCAAAATTTTACAGTCAGCATGAAAAATGACAAAACTTTCTGGTTGAGTGAGAGCAAAAATGACTATAGTGGGTTTGGGGGAAACAATTTGGGTGAAATACTTTGCTCAAGGGTGCAAAAGCATTACCCCACCTGACTCGAATTAGAAACCTTCGGATGAAAGTCTTTAAATAACTCTACTGGTCAATGCTACATTTTTGCCGCGCGTGATATCAGTCACCTCTGCGTAGCTATCGCCCATGCTCAGTGCCGGAAATGATTCTGCAAATCGATGCAGCATTAACCAGTTGATTATGCAGTTCGTACAGTAATCCCCACGGTTGGGCACATTTGCTTTAAGATCACGTGTGATGTACTTCTGTGTACAAGTAAATCATTTTTGCTCGGATGGTGGAAGCCGACTCAAATTTCCGTCCATAAGCTGCGATTAATTCCTGACTTCACAAACCATGATGCAACTGGCCTGCGTTTTCACTCAAGCTTAATTTTCAAAGTATCCCCAGGCTGCCGTGCATTAAGCCCCCTTCTCCTTGTGCATGGCTGGCGATTTGTCCGCCTTGCATCATTATTGTGTTGCTTTCAGGTGGACTTGGCTGTTTGTAATCCCTATAGCCCAGTCTGTTATGTGGCCCTTTGATTCGCCAGAGCTTTTCCGTGCTGAATCGAATGGGGAAGTGTAAAACATAATGACCATGGTAATACTCCAGTTGGGCCAAATTACACGGCGAAGAGAGATTGCATTTGGTGGCAGTGATTTCCTCCCTTAATTCGTGTCTCATTTAGATTCTAAGAAGTGTTTGGGTGATGTCTGGTCGAGGACGCTACGGCGGTAAATGGGGAATTTTAAGCTGAAGTGCCAGGGTTTGTCAGAGGAAATAACTTCACATGCAGGCAGGCAGCGCCGTAAGTGACAGGAGCGATTCGAGGAATCAGAGAGGAGCCTGTGGAGGGACCGCAATGACAGCCGCTTTTGTTGAGGCGACGTTGTTAGCACGTAAAGCACACCGGTTTGTTTACCTGTGAGTCTTGCTGCCGCAAGGAAGCGCAGTGAAAGATAAGTTACTGCATCCTGCATATGCGAGTACAATATCACGCCGAAAAATGCAATTGGTCACTGAAACATTTCTGCCACATTTCAAATAATTGATATTTTAATGACCAAACCAAGCATCCAGAGAAATTCCTGTTCATGCATGTTGGTATTACTTCTTATTTTTGAGACTCTGGCTGGGCGGAGTTTTATCCATCTTGGGTCCAGCATGTTTTGACTTGCAGTGGTCGTGATGTTGTACAAGGTACACTAGTCACAGACGAGAGACCGGGGTTGAAAAGGTGACTGTGAGCTGGAAGGCAGCTGAGGAGAAGCTTGTGATGACCCCCATGCACTGTGCCACAGTAAGGGATAACCCAGAGCTGCTGCGAATGGGAAAATGCCAATCTTGGACAGGGGTGTCAGTTTGGGGAGGAGGGTGTAAGGGGCAAGCAGGTGGGAAGCTACTCACCCCTCTCTGCTTCGGCGATAGGCGTGCATGTGCTGGGCCGTCTGGGAATCCACGCACGGCTGACGTCCCCACCTCTAGCCCTACCTTAATCCTCAGCCACTGGAATGGGATGGGATTAGACAGACTGACAGCTCCCCCCGGCTGCCTCTCTCTGAGAGTTCACACCACAGTGACACCTGCGAGATAAGCCTGGTACCACCTCTCCCTCTCCTGGCAGGGGGATATCATTCGCAACTGACAGCCAGTTCCATTTCCCCTGCGCGCGGGCCGATATTAAAAACAGAAAGTTCTGAATAATTGATTTTTATCCCACCGGATGTGAACCATCTGCCAGATCCTCACCTTTGGTTGTGATGGGGGCTCGCCGACACGCAAAAAAACATAAAGGGCAATTTCAGAACGTCCAGCTAACTTCGGAGCAGGCCTGCTGCAGCACCCCCAGCCAACTGTGTTTGGTCTTTTGTTAATATCTGCTGCATGGTACCGGAATGTTCCAAAGCGTAACCTAAAAGACACAAGCGGTATAAATGGAAATCAGGTCCCTCTTTGGAGAGAGATTTTCTGAGAATGTAAGTCATACTGAATGGATTATAATTTACATTGCATTGTACTAAACATGATGCAGAACATTGTAGCTGGAAGGCAAATTATGTTAGCTCATAATAGCTGTTATGGAATTTTGAATAAGGGAATTTAGTTTATTAGGTTGCACGATTAATTTGACATAAACGTGTTCCCCAGCTGTATATATACCAGTGCTTCTCACGAAAACAAGCATAGGCGCTAACATATAGGAGAAATTGTCTGCAATTTGTCAAACTTCAATATTTGAATGAGGCGAACATGGTGCTAATTCAGTTGCCTCATCCACTCCTCTTCCCTCTGTGAGAAATATAACTGTCAGCTGGTCCCTGCATTTATCAACCAAGGGAACAGGTTTAGATATAAACACTGATTTTTTTTTTATTTACCCTAACACCAAATTAGTGTGCCAGCGGAGAAAAATCATCCAGTCCCGGCTCTTCATTCGTTTCCACGCGGATGAAAAATGAGCAATACTGCTGCTAATTTGCTTGGCATTACATTGATAAATTGATCTGTGGTGAGCTGCGCTTCACGTTCCTGCACCGGGGCGCTCGGTTCACAGAGCAGAGAACGCCACACTTCCAGCCGCTCGCTGTAATGCACAGTCAGCGGTTTTAACAACGAGCTTGGCTCCTGCTTGAATAGGATCCCCTCTCTTTGGCCTGACGTTTCATCAGCCAACTCCGGCGTGGAGTAAACTGGGTGGGAGAAGGCCGACGATGTCAAACTTTGATGGAAATGGCCTAGAGCAAGCAAGATTCCTATAGAAGAGGAGAGCAATATAGACATGACTGCAAAAATGGGGGCTTCGCTGTTATCATGTGAAGAAAGATGCAAGGGTCCCTAGGCCTGTCGCTGACTTGTACAAGAACAATGCTCTGTTGGAGATCCAACCAGATGTAACATAACCTTCTCAGTGATGTGCCCCAGCATTCAAACCTACCTACTGAGACCGGCTCCGAGTTCTTCTGAAGGTCTTCGGGTTCTGTGGCCGATAAGCACCGGGTAGCAAAGTTCACTGTTGAGTTGTCAGGGCCTGTGGCGATGTCTCTGTTTGTCTTAATGCTGCTACAGGAAGGAGCCAGCATTGGGCTGTGGTTGGGAGTGTTGTTTAGATGCTCCATTTACCCTCCTAGCACCTCCATCATGATAGTACAGCCTAACTCAACACAAAGGCTATCTATCTATCTGTCTGTCTGTCTGTCTGTCTGTCTGTCTGTCTGTCTGTCTGTCTGTCTGTCTCTCTCCTGAATTATACCCTATGCTTCAGGCCCACAGCAACCCTGTACAAGCCAAGATACTGTGGAACACAGAGAGTTATTTATAGTACAGGTTAACAAGTCTGTCTCTTCCTGTTTTGGGGCTTGCATTTTGGTTTACCCTGAAGATATCTGTGGGGGATATGTAACTTTGGCTAAACTTAGGGCACTGCATATCACATGGTCATCCACCTGCAGTGAAAAGTTATGGTCCGGTGATCTGAAAATACTTCAGAGCTGCTCAACCTTTAGATAATTGCACAGGTTATATGTTGGCAAGCCTCCATGCCCTCAGTTCATTGCAGGAAGGTGCTGCTTTTCCTCACAAGGGAGATATTGAAGTCTGGGTTCAAGTTGAATGAGAAAATTAGCAGCAATTACTTAACAGCTGGGATCTTTTGTTTTTTCTTCTGCATTAGGTCTTAATTGTAATTATAAAATCTATATTTGCCTTTGGATCTAAGTGACCCCAGATTTCTGGTAAGAATTAGTTAGATCTTTACAACTTGGACCTAATTCAAATTTCATAGCTCTTTAAAATTACTTAGGCCACCATAGTGATGAATATCCTGAAGCATAATTTGGACTTTAAAATGATTTTATCATATATTAATCAGACACTAGGTGTATTGTGGAAAAAAAGAGTTTTAAATATTAGATGCTACCTCATCTACAATCTTGAAGATATTCTGGGCTTTTGATTTTACGTCAGTCATTTAATACCCAGAATCCACTGGGTTGGAAAGATGACACAAGATGGGGAGGGCAGTGCTATGTTTGGCACAGTTCAAGTAGCGGTGATTGATGCTTGGCATTTGATTGCCTCTAAAAATACTGATTGGTGCGTTCACAGAAGACATACTCAACAGTCTATGCTCAGGCCACAAACAAGTTTCAAGCTCTGTTTCCATGACCAGTCTTAATATATATCTGGATATATAAAGTAAAAAAGAACTAAAACAAACTGAAGTAAGTCTTTTCTGCTGGCCTTCTCTGTTTCCAGTGCTTGTCGACACAGTACATAATAGCAAGCAGGACTTCACTGACTGCTACCTCTGGGTCCAGGGTTGGAGATTACACACTATGGCAACAAACAACAACACCTAAACCCCACACTGGATTGTTACTCACTTACCGAATCTGTTCAGCCTTAAGCAAAGGAAATTAAGGGGGGGGTCCAGATATATAACATTCTAACAGGTCTGGATGCTGTTCAACAAAATACTTACTTCAATATTAGCTCAAATACAAGAACTGGAAATTAGCGGGAGAACGTTTTAAACAGGATTTGTGAAAGCACTTCTTTACACAGCATGTAATTAGGGTATGGAATAGTCTTCCTGATAACGTAGTGCAAGCTAAAACCCTGGGTTCCTTTAAATCAGATCTAGATAAGATTTTAACAGCTCTGAGCTATTAGTTAAGTTCTCGCCAAACGAGCCTGATGGGCCGAATGGTCTACTTGCGTTTGTAAATTTCGTAGTTTTTATGTTCCCCCTAGCAGAGGGGTGGTGTATCACTGTATGTTAGGCCGCTGTGGTTCTGATCGGTGATTCCCAGGTTCGAATCCCACAGCTGGCAGAGAGATAGAGTTGTGCTGCCCCTGCTTCTCATTTGAATGTCACTTTAATTAAGGGAAAAATATGTCTGCTAAATACATTAGCTTAAATGATATCAGTCAACGCACAAAGAAAGTTCCTTCTTAAATCCTGGATGTGTCCAATCCTTTGAGACAAAGTAACGATATGCCAAAAGTAATAAGAAAACAGCATTAACTGATTCAGTTGAGGGGGCAACTTGTGGAAACACTGAAGCCACAGTCTCCCATGCTGAGGCAGGCAGCCATAACCCATATCAACATTAGGCTATAGACATTAGACCAAGACTTCTTATTGAAGTCACTAAAGACGCCAAAATATTACAGCTAAGCAATGGGGGTGGATGAAATAATAGAAACGCAACCACAGAAAATAAAGAAACACTGTAGCAGCTAAGTTCGAAAAGCCACAAGAAGTTGAGTCATTACGTTGAATGGCTCACAATGGGTTTCTTGCGTTAGTATAATGACCTTTTGGAGCCGAGATTCGGATCGCTCCTTGAAAGGGGGTCACAATGTAGTGTCCGTTTCACTCTTCAGTGAGTAAATCGGACAAAGTAATTACCGTGCAGCTATCTCAGTGAAATGTGAGCCCTATTCCCAAAGCCAGAACGTTGTTATCCCAGATACTGTATATGCTAATCTGTTTGCCTGTCTATGGCGGGTCTTAGCAAAGTATTTATAATTACATAATTAATTAAGCATGTCATCATTATGGGTAATGTGCCAAAGAAATTTTAATATAAATAGCTTTAAAAAAATTAATTTACACCAGCTCTTTATCAAGTCAAAACAATTATCACCAATGAGAAAAATGCCATTGCTTATTAATTTGGGATTAAGCATCATATGATATATAAGCCATAAAAGAGGAATGCTTAAATGAATGAGTTAAAACTTCATTAAACATTTGTGTTTTTATTTGTATGTTCTCGGAGTATTTCATATAGTCACCCTTAGAAAGACAGAATTACGGCTTAGAGTCGACACAGCCCAATGAGCTGTGCCATATAGGCTACATTTTCCCCTCCACGGCTGTAAAAATATCGTCTATTAAAAGGAACAAAAGGATTCCTATTGTCACACTCTTCCCGAGCTGCTCTCGGTTGATTCCTCCTGTGTATTGTAAATTGTTAATTTCCCTGTTTATAGTGATGTATTACCCTGAGATCACAGGCGAAAGTGTGACCTGTTCCATTCGTCATCCTGGGTTCGTGGCCATGTAAGTCCAAAACGGGGGCGGGGAGGAGCTCTATTACGATGAGTTTCAAAGGACCATAAACAGGGCTGGTAATTGATCTGGAATGGCTCCGAGTTCTTCCCTTCTGCATGGTTTTTGTATCTCTAACAAGCTGTTCTTGGACCAGACCAATGGGGTGCTTTACTACCCCTCAGGTAGCAAGACAGATGTGCGGGGCATGTGCCGAGCGATTCAATCGTGGCACAGCAAACGCCGGCATGGATACAGGGTTTGATGCTACGAAGATGGATTCTATTCCTACCATGTACAACAACGCAGTCAGATTAAGGCATTAATACCAACAGCAACAAAACATAACATCAAAAATAAACAATCAACGCCATCTTTAAGGTAACTGGAAAATGTCCAGTCTGAATGCCGCATACAGTCAGATTGTTTTTTTTTTGTATCCATGAAAATGACAGAAAACAGAATTCCCTCCCATATCTATCCAAAAGCTCTCGCATGATTTTGCACAGCCATGAATCTCCAAACAGCCAGCCGGGCCTCACCTCTGCTTCACCTTGGCAGATGCAGATTACTCCTGCCCTTTGTACGACATGGAATCCACTGTGGAGGAAACTGAAATTGATGCATGGAATCTCGAGTCACAAAGGACAAATCAGTAGGCAGCATTGTAACCACCGTATTAACATCAATATCATTGGCCTGTTATTTTTTTTCCCACTGTCGTCCAAATTAACGTGCATCATTGTAGACACACACTGGAGGCAACAACATTAGATGCCTTCGTATTTTTCCTTTTCATTGATTTTTAGATAGTGTATGTCTACATGGATGGAACATGGATGAATGTGTCCTTCACCTCTCGTCCTGTGTGACACGCCGAGGCTGGTGCAAAGATCCACAATCAGTCAGCGCACCTGGAGAAAGAAGGTTAATTTGCAGCCGAGTTATCTAAGAAGGTAGGGCTACAGACAGGGCATAAATTATGCATACAGAGAGTGAATAGAAGAGCCATTCTTTCTTGCAATGTAACAGAATTGTGTTTTTTGCTATTCTTTCCTGTTCCGAGGTGTAAAACTCTGTCAATATTTAGAGGCTAATCCCTATACAGACAACTAGACTTTACATTTTAGAAGGTTCATCACACAAAGCAGGGATATTTCCTTGGAACTAAGTTGGCAGAAAATGAAAGAGCCTCTTTTGGCTTAGCAAGCTCCTGTCATGAATACTCTGAGTCGTCTTTCAGCTATTCCGCTATTTAATCTGTGGAGGTTATGCAATGCACTCCCCTGTTGCAAACACAAATGCTACTTCTGTCTCCTGGAGCAAAAAACAATATGTAACTGACAGTAAAATGGAAGAGGCAGTTGTTCACAGTGAATATCTCACATGTTCCAGTATCACTTGAATCCTTTTCTCTCATGAGTGACTCAGCTACATGAGGCTGAGATGTTTGACCAAAGATTACACACCTTATGTCATTGGAATTAACTTTTTAGCCTGTAAAAGCTAAGAAGATTCAGTTTTTTTCTTAGTACTTTAAGGGAGTCCCTGCCTCACCGTATTATGGGAAAAACTACATTCTATAAAGAGTAGCATATCTATCTATCTATCTATCTATCTATCTATCTATCTATCTATCTATCTATCTATCTATCTATCTATCTATCTATCTATACATACAAGTATTGGGTAGAACCCACTTTTGCTGCCAAAACAACTTCAAGGGTGAATGAGTTGTGTATCCAGACATGTCTTTCTGCATAATCTGTCATACTGAGCTGTTATTTCGACACTTGTGGCCTCCCTGTTAGCTTTAACGAGACTGGCTTTTGTCTTCTGACTTCTCTCATTAACAAAGTGTTTTCAGTCACATAACTACCACATAAGGATGCTTTTTTGTTCGTTACACACTCTCTGTAAACTTTAGACACTGTAGTGCCTGAAAATCCTTGGAGGATAGCTGTTTCTTGTTGGATCTTACAACCACCAAGAGTGGTCACATTACATGCAAAACAGCTTAGATCAGGAATTTTTTCCCATCTTGCCATTCTGATGCTCAGTTGAGCAGTAAGTGAACCTCTCGACCCTGCCGACATGTTGATTTATGATTGGCTGTTTGGAGGACCAGGCCGTTTGCATTAGCAAGCTGCTGTTCCTAATATACCGGCCACTTAGGGGATAAATACATACCAATGTATTTGTTGAAACTGAACAATAGCACACCTTTTGATAATCAATACCCACTAAAGTAAATTAACTAATTAAATAACTAATTTCGTGTGCTGGTGATGAAATTTAAACAAATAATTGGAAAGATTGGGGGGGTGAGGGAGTGGGCAAAAGGAAGTTTGGGATTCACAGCTGTTTTCTTCAAGCTATCCAACACAATATCAGTATATTTTGGGTTTTTCTTACTGCCTGGAAAAACAGCTTTAAATGTAATTTACTCTGATGGTCTAAGACTTTTACACACTACTGTATGTACTGTGTAATACTGTATAGTACTGTATGCATGTGCACTTTATTGTATTACCGCTCTGGACTCGTTCCATTAACTCATTACTGGGAAGGTCCTACCTTGTAACTAGGGGGAGCAGATATACTTTAGAAATTTCATTAGAAATTTATCGACGAGACCACATTTATGTGGAACTCTGTTTACCCAACAACAGGGCCCTCTTCCTGTAGTGGGAATGGGGGACTCTTGATAAGCAGGATAAATGACATCCGAATACCCAAGACGTCAGAGGCAGGGAGTGAGGCTAGAAGGAATCATTCTTCATTGATGAGGGGAGCCTTGAAGCTAATGGTGCTGAATACACAGGGATTGAGAGGAATACTGAACACTCCCTCCCTTTCGGGTGAAAGTGACTATCATAAGACCGCACAATACTGGGAAAACGATTGTCATGGTTACTCTTGTCCATCATCCTTCTTCAAACGGCTTATGCAGTACAGATATAATAATAATTATTATTTATGTAATAGAAACATCAGGATTATTTAAATCAAAGATCTAAACCTGCATCCTCACTAAATGTAGTATGTTTGCTACACAATTATTGTAATAGTTAGCCTGTTATAGGGGGGCATGACCTTGTGAAATTGATGTTTTTAACAAAGATCAATTACACAATCTATTGGCTTATAATGTAACAGGATTGTAAGAGGCACACATAGCGATGGTCAATAGGAATTTGAATATATAATAAACAAAAAAACAAACAAGTTATTGTTACAATAATGATGATTGCATCATCTAACTTGGGTATATTCCAGCTCTCATTTAATATATAAGTATTGCATCACGAAAATAATCCATGTATCGATTTGCTTCATGCATCTTATATTCATGATGGAAAGTAAACACATATCATGCTGAATTTTTTTCTCCTGATAGAACAATGAGTTGGTGGGGAAAGATTTATGTGCTTTGCGACTCATCTGTATTTTTATCTTAATATTAAAACCTGGTGACATTTAGTTACAGCTTTATTTTGTCAATCAGGTGCCTGAGATAATGGTGAAATGCTTGATGAGATCTGTAAGGGGCCTACTGTAAAACTATGGGCCAGGTTTCTCGTACTAGGAAATCAGCCACAACAAGTTGTGTATATACATTTTTTTAAAATCCATTGTTATTCCTGTTGTTTCTTCCACTTTAAAAAGCTGCCTAGAATTTGGCTCACGGTCCGCATTAAACAAAATAAGAAGGCCAAAGGTGTGTCTTGCGATGTACCAGCTATGTTTATGCTGTACCATGTGTGAATCAGGGCTGCCAACTTTCGTCAGCTGGCCGCAGTGAGATTTTTATTTCGAGACAAGTCTGCACAGGCATTTACATGTATGTAACAGTCTTATTACCTTGTAAATAGTCTGTGTGGTTTGCAGACTGCCCCCACGCTTTTGATGTAGCTAATTTTACATTATTTGTAGTAATCCAACTCTACCTGACCAGATGCGTGACCATTAATAATGCTGACTACATATTTGCGCTGGATATCACTAGCACACCACGTGCCCCATACAGTAGGTGAAGCCTGCATGTCCGTTATAGCCGGACTAAACTACAGCTAAAAGCAGCCCTGGGGAGCAAATGGTTTGTCTGTTATAAGCGAATTTCTGTTATATAATGTAATGGTAAAGTTAACCAATTACTTTGCTCTTTGCTGTAATGTTAATATGACCATGCTCTGCCAGTTGTCATTATTACAACAATAATCACACATAAGTAAATTTATTTTAAAGGTAAATTACTGATTTATTTATTTTATTCCTAGATGTGTGACTTTAGCTGAAGGGACAGTCTGAGTAGTTTCTTTTTCCCAGAGGTGAAAAGTTTCAGATTCAGAAAGAAGAAATCCAGCACAAATCCTGACCAAGATTTTTTTTCAACCAACCAGTTGAGTCCTGTTCACTCAACTGGTTGATTGAAACAAAATCTTGGCCTAGATTTGCACTTTCTGAACCTGAATTTTTCACCTCTGATTTGTTGCACTTCTCTCTTGATGCCTGTGATACTTCCCAACTCTTTGGCTGTGTCTCAAGTTCATTACTGGAGCCCAGTCAATGTTGTCTCATACTTAGTGACTAGTTCATCCACCATGAAAGGAAAATAATGGCCTTTAGGACATAATTCTTTAAAACAAATCAATTTTGTGTCACCGGCTTACTAATCATAATTTAAGTGCCACAGAGAGCTATAAAATGTATTCACATTAGGTTACATCAGTCACCACAACCATAAATAGGCAGTTACAGTACATTAGCATGCTAACAAAAGCCAATGTTCACTAGCTTAAGCAACCCAGAACTGTTGTCAACTACACTCACCTAAAGGATTATTAGGAACACCATACTAATACGGTGTTTCACCCCCTTTCGTCTTCAGAACTACCTTAATTCTACATGGCATTGATTCAACAAGGTGCTGAAAGCATTCTTTATAAATGTTGATCCATATTGATAGGATAGCATCTTGCAGTTAATGGAGATTTGTGGGATGCACATCCAGGGCACGAAGCTCCCGTTCCA
>JABFDZ020000008.1:17770897-17802910 GCA_019775955.2 Pollimyrus isidori
AGACCAGGCAACATTTTTCCAGTCTTCAACTGTCCAATTTTGGTGAGGTTGTGCAAATTGTAGCCTCTTTTTCCTATCTGTAGTGGAGATGAGTGGTACCCGGTGTTGTAGCCCTTTCGCCTCAAGCTTGTGTGTGTTGTGGCTTCACAAATGCTTCGCTGCATACCTCGGTTATAATGAGTGGTTATTTCAGTCAAAGTTGCTCTTCTATCAGCTTGGATCAGTCAGCCCATTCTCCTCTGATCTCTAGCATCAACAAGGCATACTGGATGTTTTTTCCTTTTCACACCATTCTTTGTAAACCCTAAAAATGGTTGTGTATGAAAATCCCAGTAACTGAGCAGATTGTGAAATACTCAGATCGGCCCGTCTGGCACCAACAACCATGCCACTCTCAAAATTGCTTAAATCACATTTCTTTCCCATTCTGACATTCAGTTTGGAGTTCAGGAGATTGTCTTGACCAGGACCACACCCCTAAATGCATTGAAGCAACGGCCATGTGATTGGTTGATTAGATAATTGCATTAATTGAACAGGTGATCCTAATAACCCTTTAGGTGAGTGTATAACGAACACATAGAAACACTAGTAATTTTAGCATTTTTCTTACCAGTTACAAAGCGATATGTGCAAGCTCTGGCACTGCTAGTTGTTCTGTTTTTGCGATGTCGTGTGAGCATTGTTCACGGCCCTCACTAGATAAAACTTTATTTCTGCTCTCTCGATCGCTGTGTTTTTTTAGGCACAATTTTGAGAATCCTAAAAGATCCTTTGCCTTTGTTGTGAACACTGCTGTTGTTGCAGCCAACAACAGCCCCTCGGGGGCCTGTATCATGAAGCAGGGCTGAGCCACTCATCTATGCATGTAAAGACGTAGCACAGAGTATAGTGACAATAATATCCCTACTCATCTGAAGAAAGGTGTTGATCTATTTAGGGCCTGGGTTTTTTTCAGTCATTTTATTTTATTGGTATTTTATGACTTACAAATAGAGAAATTTACAGTGTGTATAAGTTATCCTAAATATTAGTAATTAGACTGGATTTTTACACAATATTTTTTGCCATTTGTCACAACAAATTCCAGTTTGTTTACTATTTGTGGTTTAAAATGAATTGTACTGTGAGCTGTTGGATAGCTTAAAACAAAAATCAGCCCTCAATATCATATGTGTAAACATATACAGTACAGTACAAGGTCACTTTTCAGTTAACTAACATTGGTCCTCCAGTTTAGAGACTGTTTAAATATTTATGAGCTGCTTGTGTGTTTGTGTGTTTTTGAACAAGTCTATACCTTAAACAGTCTCATTACCTCAAATAATTCCCTCCCGGATTACCGTAGCAGACATTATACATTAATGAGCTTAATCTCCATAAAATTAACAGCAAGACAGCTGCAAGAGGTGAATATCCTTGCTGACTGTAAATGGGTGATTTTTTGTGTTTTCCTTAAATACAGAGGTTTCATACCCAACATTCCCTGGGGCCTCCTTGTTAATTATTTTGGCACTGAGGTATTTGAGCTGCTATTCTCCTCCTTGCAGCAAGTTTAACTAGTTAAATACATGGCTCATTAATCTCATTCCAAATACTCAATGTATTACTGGTTCACAAAGGGTCCTGATTGCATTTTTCTATTACTGGGCTGCTTTTTTTCATACTTACTTACTGCTGCTTAAACTGTCAACAATTCATACCTTGGTGAAAAAGTACCTTTTACTGGACTCATTCAGTTTGATTGCAGAGGTACCCTGTTTGAAATAGACCTTACAGATGCCCACTTTAGAAACCAATACATATTGTACTTGCATTCCCATATTAAAAGAATGTACTGTATTTCCACATGCCTACGTCTGAGACGTGTGTGCATTTGAGAGGATCCATTAGGTGAGAATTACTTAGACTCCATCACACTCCCCAGTGCAGAGGTTGGTGGATGGGAGAAGATCTGTCCAGACATGCAGAACACCGTACCAATCTGCCATCTACAGTCTGCTGTCCACTTGATCTAGCACCTACAATTGCCCAGAGGTACAAATCCTGGGAGTACAGAGGCACTTGACTAAGTTTGTGAGATTCCTTCAGTTGTCAGAAGTCATGGAACACAGAACACAATGCCTGCCTGCAGATAATTTAATTGCCTTTCATCACGTGCACCGCAGAACTGTCCAAGATGCCTAATGAAAACATTATCTGATTTTGAAAAGTACAGCTATGTATCGGCCATTGGGTAATAATGGAGGAATTGCAGGAGAAAAAAGAAAAATAAATCCAATCGACAAAATCTTATTAATTGAACAGTGGAGGGAACAGGGTGGGACCTTGTGAGACATGGGGGAGTAGAGTGAAATGAAAAAGACTTTGAGTCGTCTTTCAGCATCCAGTGTCATTAAAATGAGCCAGGATGCTTGAGCTGGGATCTCCTGATATGTGAGTTTCAGTTGATGCTGAATATATGTGTCTCTATGAGGGTTTGCTTGTGTTGGAATTACTGAGGGAAAACCTAGATATCCGCAGTGCATAAATTGAATTCACCCGCACCCATTTCAGTCCAATTGCTTGATTTCTTTCTAAATAAAAAAAATACCAGCCCACAAACACATGAAAGGTGCCTTAGAGATGAGGAGCCCCCAAATTCAATAAAATTTAGATAGTAATAATTGTGCTTATTTCCAGATTTGTCTCTTTATCTGCATGCAGAACTATGAAATTACATTTTTCTGGACATACTGAGACCATGAGTGTTT
Organism: Pollimyrus isidori; assembly: GCA_019775955.2. Lineage (NCBI taxonomy): Eukaryota > Metazoa > Chordata > Actinopteri > Osteoglossiformes > Mormyridae > Pollimyrus > Pollimyrus isidori. Next base: position 17,773,651 of record JABFDZ020000008.1, read on the forward strand.
AGTATCTAGAGAGAGTTACTTTTGGACAGAAAATACTCTGGCGACTTAATTGTGCAAAAACATTGTGCACACCCCAAGGGGTGAGGAATAGAAACTGTTGGATTAGAAATGTCTTGGTGATTAACCTGCTGATCGTTAGAAACTGGTTGGCGATCACTAGTTTACATCGTGCAAGCAATCTTCCTGATCAGACATATCATCCAATGCTGTTCAAAAATTAATGTGAACTTGTAAATCATTTTTAATTTTATACATTAATGCCTGGAAAGTGACTGATCATAAGCAGTGAACAATAGCTTGACTGCGGAAATGATGCACAGATACACTTGTAATTACCATGACCCTGACTGACTGGAAAAGAGAAGCCGGAAAATAGATGCAAATTTATACTAACAATTAAATACCAGGATTATTCATATTTCTTAGCTGGCTCAGTATTGGCAATGCCTTTAGGGTAACTACAGAAGAGTAAAGCTGAAGTCAATGTTTTTTGAGTACATAATTAAAGAACAATCAATTTTAACATAGATCTATGAAATAAATATTAGTACTTTTGGTCTGATGATCATATAAAGGAAGCTTGGCAGTGAATTGCTGTTTAAAGAATTAGCAGATGAGTTTATATGATATTACGCATATACAGTGATATTAATTCTATTAGTACAGTTTGTAGTAAATCGCTGACATGAGAAAAAGTAGTTTATTACATTTAGTGTACTTGATAATGTTTAGTGTACTTTATTACATTTAGTGAACTGTCAGCATTTTGCTAGTGTCACTTGTTGATGCACCATTTAAGGTCACATTAGCTATATCCATCCATCAGTCCATTCATCCATTCATGCCCCCATCAATCCATCATCCCACGTGTTTGGGGGGTGGGGGTGGGGGTTGTTGGCACCAATCCCAAGCAGCATGGGTAGGGGATCATACTGTATGGGATGCTAGTCCATCACCAGGCACCGATACGCAGAAACATGATTGCATACTGCAGAAATTTAGCGATGCCAGCTAACGTAGCTGCATGTCTTCTGAAAAGATGCCCAGATACCATGCAAACTCTAGACACATGGAGCGGGCTGGGCGCGAAGCAGCGTTACCCACTGAGTCACTCTGCCGCACTATGTTCAATCTATATTTAATCTAATTGACCATGCTAGTTAACTAAATAATCGAGTGTCCTCAGATGCATGAAGAAGCAATGTCTGTGTTACATATAGGCTGCTGCTTTGAGCTATAAATTATCTACATGCCTATTCCTAGAATTTTATATTTCACTTAAAAATAAATAGTCCTACATGCAGAATGTCCAGAGCGATTTGCATCTATAACGGGTGCTTGGCAATATGTCTGACAGCTGAGCGTATTGGACCACGGAGGATAACTCTCCTCAGAAACCAAATTTGAATCTCTAATGGTCTCAGTGTTCTGAGCTGAGATGCGCGCATACAGAAGGATGATATTTTTCTTATTTCACGTTTTCAATTTAAACTCAAACCGTTACAAGAATGAGGATGAATTATATAGGAAACAACACAGTCCATTTTCAATTTAAAATATTTAATTGGTGAAAGGACCCTCCAAAGTCACCGGATTCTTGATAAAGAATATATCCTGGCTGATTTTTAATTTCAGTTTAATAGTCTCAGTGGTTAACACACCAAAGGAAAAGATGGGTTTTTAAAATAATGTGAGCTTTAGCTGCACTTTGCCCAGCTCCGTAAGGAATTCTGAGCCAAGACTGCTGTGTCTATCACATTCCCCCGTAATGGGGCCATTCACTTTTCTGTTTGTTTTTGACTCTGCAGTTCTCTGCGGCAATTCATTGCAAAGGGTGCGATAACAAACAAAGATTGATTGATTCAGTACATACAGAGGCCAAGTGCCCAGACCAATGCTTCAAGCTCCGCATTTAAATGCTAATACCTTTTCAGGGAGTTGAAACACTGCATATCTGCTAAAGTAAAGTTCTAGTGACAAGATGAATTGGGATTTTATAGTTTTGGTTGGCGTAAAACACACGGTGAGGGACAAAGCTGGGCTCCACATCTCAAAAGGCAAAGATGGACAAAATGAAGGGCTTTGTTTTCTGATATTTAACCATCAAAGCCTATCCTGTTTATTGATTTCTAGAATTTAGGAGGCAAGATATCCATTGTCATCTGAAGTCTAAGTAGATTTTTTTGCACTGCAGTCTTACAGATGCAGATTTTGGCAGGCGGAATGATCTCTGAAGGTCATCTGCCCACCTCTCTGTGCGGTTTGCGCTGAGCTGTCAATAACTTTAAGAGGAAAACAAAGTAAGTCGTGAAGATGCAGAAACAGCCCTCAGTTCTGTATTATTCATGCAAAATGGCGCTAACATAACCTGGCTTGCACAACTGGGGACGGACGTGTCAGACTCAACAATCACGACATATCCTGCTTCCTTGAGATTAATTAGCTAAGGTAATGTCTCCGGTCCTTACCAAACAGAGACAGCACTGTTGTTGTCATCTCAAGATCACTAATGTACCTCTGGTGTAGGGGAGTTTGGGGAGGGTTGTTGAACGGGGCCAGTTGTGTGGATTCTACGTCCACAAAAATCCCAACATGATTTTTTTTTAGGCAAAGCAGCTACTCAGACTCTTGCCTTGAGTCCCCGCTGTACGAAAAGCAGTCTTGCGACAGTTACAGCATTGGCAGAAACACTGACAAGACATAATGTAACCTCTTGTATGGCTCCAGATGGAAGCCCTAGTTGGTGTTACTGCCCTGACCACACTGCTGTTGTACGAGTACCGGTGCTGTCTAGCTGACCAAGATGTAACTGTGACACAGCAAAACATCGTACATATGGGAAGCAGACTGAGGTGTAACAGTCAGCAGATTTGCATATATTAATTAGATGAAAACATTTGGTCCTCATCAGTTGTGGTCAAACACGTGCACAATTAATCATGATCGCATTCTGCTTTGTACTTTGGAACAAAGACGAACAAACAAACACAAAAATAAAAATGAGAAAATACACTGCCGAGAGTCACCATATCAGAATGATTTCATACTTATATTATGGTTTCAGCAGAAAAAAATTCTTGGTATTTAGAGCTGATATTCCAAAAAAAATGAGGCAAAATATGCATAAAAAAGACAAAATATGAAAAGTCAAACACATATAATTGTTGTTCTTGCAAAATGTCTGAACTTCAGGAACTGATTACTCTGCTAAAGCTGCTTGGATTGTCACCATGTAATACAGTAAATACTGCAATCTCCTCTCGGACTAGTGATCTCAGGCAAATATATTGACTGGTGCAGCTTAGGGAACAGGTGATGCTGCATCTGTCTGTTTTGGCCAGTAATTCCCTATCCTCATCCCTCTCTAAGTGAACCATGCCAACACTACCCTGTAAACCGCAGGCTGCCCCCAGAGGAGCTCCCTCACACTGTCACGCTAACAGCATTGATTAGTGAGGCTGGTACACTGGCTCCAATGTGTGTGTGTGTGTGTGTGTGTGTGTGTGTGTGTGTGTGTGTGTTGGGGGGGGGCACATACGGAAATCTAAAATTAATTAGAAGCTAACAATAGAAGAAGACCTGCTGAACTCTATTTTTATATTGATGGAAATAAATAAAAGAATGAGAAAGGGACATTTGGACATAAGCCATGGTAATTGCTATGTCGTTTTTGTGCTTAACCTATTTTCTGCGAAAGCAACGGCTATAATCAATGGCTCACAGACTTTGTGACCTTTGGTGACTCGCTGATTGACGTAGCTAGATAATTACTTTGATGGCCCGTGACACTAACCTGGACCGTTTAATAGTTAAGGGCCACCGTTCAAGCCTTGATCGACGATTTTCTGTTTCTTTGTTTCTGTGAGCACTTCTATTTCACACTGTCACGCTGGAGTGCACGCAGAACTGCATTGTTTATATCGTTTTTTCGGTATAAAGAGACATCTGCAAACCATGTCAGCTTTTCCTTTTCCTTAATTTTCTAAAATGTGTAGGACATCCTGCTCGTGTTGTACTTTGAACCAGTGTGAGATTTCTGTGTAAATTTTACTCCAGTCTTATTTTTATTATGCAATTTGGATGGAGAAAAATAAAATAAATTGTACTACAGTATAAAGAGTTCCATTAGGTCTGTGTTTTTGCTCACAATAAATCCATAAGAACTAAATCCCAGGAATGTAATTTATCTAACACAACATATGGGAATATACTTATATTTTCATTTGCAGTGCTACTGGAATATTGTCAGTGGGCCTCCGTTTTGTTTCTTTCTGATACGGAGATATATGCAGCTGCGGTTTCAGATACGTCCCTAATACATTATGCAGTATTATCAGCAGAACATGCGTCAGAACATAAGATAAGGGAGAATTTCCCATGTACCCCAGCAGTTACTGATACGTCTTTATGGAAAGCCTGTTGTATACAAGAGTTACATGTTCGGGGATATGAAAGGCCAATAATTAAAAAGAAAAAAAAATCCTTAGGCATTTATGGCAGCAGAAGAGCACTTTTGTTGAGAGTCATAATCTTGTGCATTACATCAGTTCTAATAGCATTGATCAGAGTGACAGTTTCAGAAGCTCATTGCAAGGAACTGGGATTAATCATTAAAAAAGACTATAAAACCGAGACATTTAGATTCATAAGGGAGGACATGATTGGTGCATTAGAGTGGATGGCTTTTTGAGAGAGAGGACGGCGGTTTGCAAAAACAGTTTGCATTCTTCTCCCAGAGCAATGGGCAAAGCCACAATGTAAAGCAACCTCACCTCCCAGAATGGTCATTATACGGAGCTGGGCCTCTGGGTTCAGTGGAGGAGATACTGTTGTTTCATAATTATAACCCAAGCAGAAAGTAGTTTGGTGCTGCAGCTGTATCGCAAAAAACAAACCTTCGCCAAGCAAATCACCCACATCAGGCACCTTAGGAGCAGAATCCAAGTTTCTCTTTGCTATTATGTAACTGAACGATGCGGGTTCCCGCACTGTAAGGTGCATTTGCATTCAGTACATGCTTTTATCCAAAGCATCATGCATTTTTTTGTGGAAGCAAAGTCCTGGAGTTTTATAGGTTGAGGCCCATGCTCCCGGACCCTAACCTTACAAGTACAGTGCCCCGATCCACTAAGCCACACACTGCCTTATGTGATGCTGCTTTGTCTCTATTGCACTGATGATGATTTGATGCTCTACCTAACAGTGTCCTGTAGAATTGGTATGTGGGCCAGTAGTGGCCAGTTTGCAGCCTGTAGTTTCCCACACAGTGAGCCCTGGGCCTCGCAGAATCCTCCCCCTGTGTTCAGTGCCCATCATGCCAGTCAAGGTAACTGGCTTGTAGCCCTGCGATCTGATACATTTTAAATATTTTAGCTGAGTTGCCCACTGGCATTATTCCTTTATTAATCACTCATTAATACAGTAGCATTGCCTTGACCTTTTTACAGAGATCCTCTTCACATATTTTATAAGAATAAGGGAATATGAGATGACAGATGCAAATCTGAAAGGCTGTGAGTTCGGTGTCACCCCAGAAAAAGCTCCTGGCGAGGTCAGGTATGTGTCAGTGGGCTTGCTTCTCGCTCATAACAGGAAGGTTGTCAGTTTAAATCCCTTGGTCGGCTAACACATTGCTGTTGGCACCTTCACCAATGCCCTTAATGTCTGAAACAAAGGGGGGGGGGGGGGTGATTGGATGTTGTGCCTGTGATCTGAAGATGCATCCACCCTTTTCTGTACCTGCTTGTCCTATGCAAGGTGACAGGGGTCCAGAGCCTGTTCCAGAGCATATGGGCGCAAGGCAGGGAGCAAACTCAGATGGGGCATCTACTTATTGCAGGTCAGATGCTCCTATTGGCAATTCAGAATGTCCGACTAACATTAGCATCTTTTTGGAGTTTGGGGAGTAACTGGAGTATCCAGAGGAATTCTCATAACAACATGCAAAACCCACACCCACAGAGCCAGGGTGGAGACTCAAACCCAGGTCCCAGTGGTGTCAAGAAAGAGTGCTAACCCCTGTACCACCCCAGGGGCTGGAAGGTCTCCAATTCAAATCCCAGGGTTGGCAGAGCAATGGCCTTTAACCCTCCCCTCCCTAGCTGCTCCGGGGATTGCTGGCTTTAACAAAAAATATATCACACTTTGAATAAAAGTGTTTACAAAAAAAAAGTAAAAGCAAAAAGTACTGACGAGCTGCAGATGTCTAACCCTAGGCTCTGACCCAAACCCTCCTTCTCACCTGGGTATTTCTCAAAGGAGAGCAAGATGGGATATGCAGGGACTCTACACTTTTGTTATTTTATTCAAAACATGATAATTTATAAGAAACTTAGTCAAACTACCCAAATGTTTTAAAAATTGTACTATAAGAATAACTTTCTGATGTCATGTAATTATATAACTATGTAAAGAATGTAATCACTTTGTTATTCTTTGTCTCAACCACAAATAGTATTGTCTACTAATGACTGACTGAAAATAAATCCTGCTGTATGGAACCTTTCGTGTGAAATAAAGGGCTTTTGCCATTAGTGGCCGGTTGATAGTTTCACACAGTAAAGCTAAACCATCCATCTGTCTTCTAAATCCATTTCCATTCATCCTGATCAAAATGACTGAGTGTGGCTGAATTTGTGCAGTTGCATATTTTTCATATTTTAGGTATGAAGACCCATAGAAATTTTTCTGACAGGCAATCTGAGACTTCTTAACATCTTGTGAGTTTAGATAAGATCTGATTATTGTGCAGTCTGCTGATATTAGCATATTTTGCCAGCCAAACATTGTTGGTTTAGGGTATCAACAGTTATTGCGCGTAAATGCCTTGCAGATTTTGGACTTCTGGCATGAATGCTATCACCCTGGATGTCCTGAACAGACAGAAAGATTTTTTTTGTGTGTATGTGCTAAAATGCAAGGTAAATTCTGCTATATATGCTATATACGGATTGACTTGTGTCTGGCTTGGAATAGCATCTATTTATTGCCTTATCTAGCTATTGAATTCTCTGTCGAAATGTTTACAAGTGTGTGGTATCATCCATGTTATGAATGTAGACCAATAGAATTTACTTTTTTTATTACTCTCTTGGGGGATTAGTAGTTAAAATGGTATAAGTACATATAGTCAAACAAACCATAACCTATCCATAATATCAATAGAAGTTTGCATCTATTTCCTGTGAAATTAATTATTTCAATTAAATTGGAGATAAAAAAAAATAGAAGATCCAGACAGAGGAAGTGAAAAAAAAAGCTTCTGAACCCCTAGGGAGATGAAGATGTTCCACGGGTTCAACCTTGTAATCTCTGGCTATGATCCTGCAGGACCCAAAGGCAGCTCCTGGAGACACAGCACAGAGTCTCAGCCTCGTCCGTGTCTCTGTCAAGCCTCCCAGTCTCTGGACTGCTGCATACAGCAAGACCAGCCTCTGTAACATCTCAGACAGCAGACCAGCAAGCTCACGTCTGACCCCAGCTCAGCTGTCGTGGCAGACAGGACACATCCTGGGTAGCAGAAGTGAGAGTATTCTCTCCTAGCTTTGAAATATGGCATGCTGGAGAACTTATATCATCATGCATTATATAACCATTTTCTCTGCAAACAGCTAATGCATTGTGGGTATTCACATCATACCAGAACTGTTTGTAAAACCTGGAGTGCTTGTCACCTTGTTCTATGTCAGCTGCAGTTTTTAAGACCTCGAAGGGAGCTTCTATGTGGAGGTGGCAGAAGCAAGATCTTCTTCCTGATTACCGTTTTATGGTCAGAGTTAACTTATCGGGAAAAAAAAGAAGCTCGTTTTTGTGTGTGAATAAAGCAGAGGTGACCTCATCGTTGCCGGGGGGACGGAGGACTGTGCATTCACCCGCCTGAAGAATGGGGGCTCTTTCCTGCAATTGGCCCTGATTTCATGGTAGCTTTCAACAGAGAGTGGAAGTTGCACTGGGTCTCCGGATCATAGTAATGGAAGGAACAAAGATGATGGAAATTGCCAGAGGTTTTCAGTTTGTAATATGAGCCTGTGGAGGAAGCTGGTGATATGTGCTGCATCCTTGGACATGTGCTGAAAGGCAGCGGTGGAATTGTGGGTAACCAGCTGGGGAGCCTCAGTGAGTTACCTTGCGCGCCACTAGCGCACTTTTGCATATTTAATATTGCATGACAATAAACAGAGAGATGGGGTCTCAAATCAAACATGCTTTTCATATCTGATTGTAGAGTTTGTCCCCCCCCCACCCCCACCCCGTGAGGCAGGCCGTTTCTGACATTTCAAGGAAGACTATAATTATGATAGCGAGCCACAGAGTGTGTTCATTTCAGAAAGTTATATATCATTAATGAATTCTGGAAGCTCATTCGAGTTCAATCGAAAATGTAAGAGAAGAGAGTCATAAACAGAGGTGCCTGCCAGAAATATTACGGGCCAGTTTATGTGGCTCTGCCAGATGCTATTCTGGCTTCAGTGTGCATTACGAAAATGTGTGCCGCTAACAGACCGTTTGCAACAAGTTGTGGGTTATGTCATTCAAAGGAAGGTATATGGGTGCAGCTTCACTCGACATCTCATTTGACCTGCAGATATGATCACAGAGCAGTCTGACTGCTACATGTACCCCGGGAAACTTAGGTGAGAAACTGTGCATATGTGTTTTCCATAGTGACGCATCAAAGACCGGTGAATGATTCTGCCTTTATTTTTCCAGGGCCAACTGAAGAACTGCTATTGGATGCTAAAGTTTTGTTCGTGAAAATCGCATGTATGTATGTGAGTGCTGGGGGGTGATGTGTGTACCCGCTATCTGAAGGTGTTTGGTTCAAATCCAACGGCCGGCAGGGTGATTTCACTATTTGGCCCTTGAGCTAAACCCTCCACAGTGGAGCTCCAGGGACTGTCTGACCCTGCATTCTGTACGTCGCTTTGGATGTAAGAGACGGCAAACAGCATCAGCCAATTCCCCCCCAAATCAGCCACTGCCCCAACCCACCAAACGCCCCCCCCACCTAGGACACTGTCTTGTAATTAAATTAAAATTTTATTTTTAAACAAAGACATTCATCCTGGCTACTGATCGTCAATTCACAAATTTTACTGCCTCCATCAGAAAGTTTAAATTGCGTGTCTTTGACCTATCAGCAGTTATTGGTCCGAGTTTTGCTGGCTGATGAGATGCAGCTCAGCTCATTCTGATGCAGGAGGTGTAATGACCGGCACTGGGGTCGTAATGTTGCGTCTTCATTAATGCCATCATCCGAGCCCGGCAGTGACATGTACCTGAGAAAGTACATCCCCGTGCCCTTTTTAATCTGCCTCTCTGCACGTCCACGTTCTCCACAAATTGATAGTTTATGATGTGGTAGTTGACAGAGTGCCAAGCTTCAAAGTGAACTTTGTGTGTTTGATGGACTCAACCTTTCACAACATCCCAGATGCACATGCAACATCGCTGCTAAATATTCTGAAATATTTGCTTCCGAATGATAAGGAAAATACTATGGACCGGCAGGAATTCCGTGCGACACACTTTGTTACATTTGAAGCACGGGCATGAAGAATGGGGATAGTGTTCAGACGGATAAAATGGGGGTCTGTAGGACCAGCTGATGTTCTCACAGTCTCTGGAATGTAAAGATGTGAAAAGATGGGTCTCTGTTGGATGGATGAATCATATCCAATTCTGAAAGACGGGGCCTCATTCCTGCAGTTTGGTGAGGAGAATGATTAATAGTTTCATTGCACTTCTGTGAGTGCAGAATATTGGAAAATTGTCAGGGGGAGTTTGTGAGCAGTTAATAAACAAGATGTAAAAAGGTCTACTTTCCATCTCTAACCTTTGACTTCACAAGCTGTGAAATATCCAGGTATGCTTTAAAACAATTACACACTGGCAACAGCAATTATACCCCACTAACACAATAGCAAAATAAGATTTGGTGTTTCTGCAGATTCTCTTGAGGATTAAATAAAAAAAATATTGGAGATGTGTCATGTCAACTGGAATGGGTTTTTGTGTTATCATTTGATTTTATATATATCAAACTGGCATTGTTGCCTCTATTCAATTTGATTCAATCCGATTTAATTCGATTCTGATTCAATATCAAGTCGATGGAAATGAGATATGAAATACTGTACAGCAGATTTCCAGTGATGAGATATGTTTAAAAAGCTTGAAATGGATCATAAATTTACAAACGCAGAGTCTGGAAACTAATTGTGAAAACCAATAAGAAAAAAGGCCAAAGGCATGTATTACAAAATGTTTTTATTTAAACAAGATAATGGCATGGTTCCTTACAAACAAAGCCAACCTGTCTCTTTCAAAACGTCTACAATGCATAGTTGGAAATAAAACCTGTGCAGGTCTCAAATTCAAATTCCATGCTTCAGAAGAACTTTAACTGTGTCAAAACATAAGACAGTTCGTATTTTTTTTGCAATAAAAAGCAGTTCCACTTGCTCTGGCAGAAAGGCTGGCACCAGTATGGTATGTCTTGTTAAATGTATATGTAAGTTTGTCATGTTAACTACACAACTTAACATCTTAAACCTTCTGTACATGGAACTTTGGGGAAACACTATTACATACATATACTTATTCGTGCCACAGCTGTGTGAACTATCTGTAACTTAGCAAACTTTTATTGAATACCTCTCCCCTTAGCACTAAAAAGTTTCTAAATAAATTAAACTTTTTGCATCATTTAAAAATAATTGTATTATCATAAAAAAATAATATGAAAAATTAAAATTTGAAAAAAAAAATATATATATGTGGCCCGTGGTAGACTGGTGACCTGCCCAGGGTGTGTCCTGCCTCTCGCCTGAAGATGCTGGGATTGGTTCCAGCTTCCCCGCGACCCAGATGGATTAAGCAGTATGGACAGATCCTCATTTCATATCAATTCAAATAATTTTCCAATCAATAATATTCATAGCAGTAATATGGTATGGTGTTTCATAATAGCTGCCAGGCGCAGTATACCTTCCTGTTCATTTAAATGTATAACAAAGCACCCACTTATCAAAATATGCTGACATCAGTGTTTGTACCTACGTTAGGGTCCAGTGATCAAGATGCATTATCATTCTTTATCCACAAAAAAGCTACATTGGGCAAACTACTACTAGATAATGTCCCATTTGCACACAGCCATTTAGGGGACAAGAGTGGGAAAGGCCCGCAGCCTTCAGGACAGGCCCAGTGACCCCCAGCGGCCCCCAGCAAGGTGAAATACTGGGGGGGGGAAAAACGTGTTTTTCGAGCACTGTTTACAAATGCGGCACTTAACAATGTCAGACACTTTACCGTGTTCGGGTTGTTAGCAAGTGACCATGAAACAATAATTTTAAGCTGTTTTGCTAATAATTTTGTAGCCAACTGTTGTAGGGGAAAACTACATGGCATGCATTGGGAGCAGTGTCCAGACTGAATCATATGACCCCAGGAGATCAGTAAACATGACGTTTGGGTCGTTAGCAACCTAAGGCCTGAACACACGGGTTAAAAATGAAAATATAAATAAATACAAAATGAATTTTAAATTTACATACCGATGTCCTGGTGTTGGGTTCCTTTCAAGTGAAATACAGCTACACTTTAGACTGTTTGGCTTCAGGCATTTGAACCATGTCTAATTAAGGTAGCTACTAACTAAGCAGGGCAGAGCAAGTGTAATACAGTATTGCTTAGCGATGGCATGTGAGGTGCAGCGATGCGTCTGTTGCCCAAGCACCAGACAACAAATATTCCAATCAGCAGCTCAGGCATTTAAGTGGCACTGAAGTCTGCCTTTGCAATAATGTCTAGTCAAACGCTATGTTTAACTATTTTGGAAAGCCAGAAAAAATGCATATTACCGTAAAACATTGACACATAACTTTTACAAATCAATTTTGAATCAGACAATTTTTTCATGCTGTTTGTCCCAAGACATACTGGCTGAATAATAAGTAACGATGGGATTTTTTTAAACTAGTTTTGGTTGACATGCTGTCCATTCCTCCCTGTGCTGTTACGATTCATTGAAAAATAAATTTTTGTGCACCTCTAATACAAACAACCTTTACTACTACCTTGCAGTTTTATCACAAGAAAATGATACATATACTTCATATTTCATAAATTCTGCTGTACCAGAAGTATAGTTTGAGAAACAGCTTTGATGATTATATTGCTTATGCAAATATTTGCTGGAGTGAAAAACTTTGATCAGTTTTTAAAAGGTTTTATTCAACATCACATCCAATCTATCTCAGTGGAATTATACAGTAAGAGTGGATTGGTCCATTACCTTTCCCAACTTTTGCTGACGAACACTGCTGAAAATTACTACAAAACCTACCCAAAAATATAAAAACTTAAGTAGTTTACAAAAAAACACGAAATAAACACATCTAATGTGGTTGGAAGGTTGTCGGTTCAAATACTAGGCAGAATTATTTCACAGTTGGGCCTCTGAGCAAGGTCCTTAACCCACAAACACTCCCCGGGCTGTCTGACCCTGCATTCTCAAAATAAAAAAAAAATGTTTGGATAAAAGTGACTGCTTAATAAATAAAAATAAAGTGGGGTCTGTCTGCATTGGCTTGTGGCCACGTGTCCTTGGTGAGTGAAGCACTGTGGGAAGCCATGCATAGGGACAATTAGAGGTGAATGATTCGATATCACTATCAGCTTAAAGAGGGCTTTACTGTCTATGGGAAAGAAGCAGATGGCGAAACACTAAAACCAGATCAGAGCAAGCGCTTTTATGTTAAATGATCAATGTATGCAGATCAATTTCAGCTTGGTTGCCGAGGACGTAGAGGCCAAGTGCTCCCCCTTTGAGTTTTTTCATGTCTGTCATCTCTGCCTTCATTCCTCAGTTTCTCATCCGGTTGGTTTACTTGCATCCAGGCTCGTAAAAGTTCTATTTACACAGAAATGTTCTGAGGACAGAACAAAAAGTTTTGTTTCAAAAGATAACCAATCAGGTCGCAGAGGAGGTGGGAACAGGCAATTGGAGGAGGTGGGACCAAGACAGCCGATTAGTTGGTCCCGAGTCTTCTAGCTTGGACTCACCTCTTCTTCAATTTGATTGGTCGTCTGTCTGAGCCAATCATTTTTCGTTCTGCCCTCAGAACATTTTTGTGTAAGTAAAATTCCCATGAATTGCATCTAGTGGTGGATCATACAAAGAGCTAGACAGGCAATTGCGCAGGGCAACACCTTCTGAGGGGGTGTTAACTTAGGAAACCACTGGCCCCACCCCGCACCTCCCACCTCAGCCGACAACTTTAACCATTCCCACCTTCTTGCCCACCCCCTGGATCAACAATTTTTATCATCTCCACCTGCAGTGAAGGTAGCCTAGGGAGCCACATGGTCTTCATCCACCAATGCCTGAATTATTTCAGAGCAGATCTATGGCCATTAAGTAGCTCACAGCGGCATCCACATGCCGTTTAACTCACCTAGTTTAACAACATCAAGGAGCCTAATAATTTTGTTTGTTATGGAGTTTACTCAAAGTAATATTTTAACTTCTAAGTTAGAGATGGAGGGAAGTGAGGTCTCTCATTACACTATGGCAACAATAAAACGCCATGAAATCCAAAGAAACGCTGTCTGAGGCACGCAGAGATGTGCAGGGACAGACAGTACTGAACAGCACAGGAAGTTCGCTAAATGTGCCGCGTGTGGCTAAAATAACAGCACAGGGAGGAATGGACAGCATGTCAACCAAAACTAGTTAAAAAAATCCCATCGTTACTTATTATTCAGCCAGTATGTCTTGGGACAAACAGCATAATGACAGTCTAAAAGTCACCAATAAGGGTGAAAATACTGGGGAAACCAAAAGCCATATCTGCCGGCCAGTGAGATAAAATGGAATCACAGGGGGGCCCTGCTCATGCCAACTTGTTAAGGGCACTTAACCTGTAAATGTCTGGCCATAAAAATGGGTGAAGGTGAAGCTGTTTGTGGTACCTTTATGTAAAACCCAGCAGCTGAATGATGTAACGTAACTTAGATGCAGTTTCTTGAAGAAAAACCAGCAAGGGTTTGTGCTTGAGTCTGCATCGAGAATTGGAGTGCCTTTAGCATTTTAGCTTCAGGGGCTAAAATGGTTTTCACCAGAGGTCCCTGCTTATGCTGGGGGAAGTGAGGGCCTCATTTTCCAAAGCGTATTCACACTGTTCCTCTTCGGGACAGCGGGTCTATCCTTGCACTTATGGGATGGAGGTGTCGTCATTCTGTCTGCTAGGAGGAGGGGGGGAGCATCTGCGCTTTTAGAAATGGCTTAGGTCGACTCTGGGTTCCTCTGGCGCCTTGTTTACCCCTGTGTTCTTCTTTTTTTGGACGCTCCTTCGTACGGGGGCACCTGCATGTGAAATGAGCCGGGAATAGGAGCGCCTCGTAACGATTCGCACCAACCCCGCCTTACGTGACTCAGGTTCTCGTCTATTGCGCCTGCTGTTTTCCGGCCTGCTGTTTTCTCCGATGTGAGGCGCTGGAACGGGCTCTAAAACACATAGAGGAGTCTTTTACCGAATTATAAAATTAAATCGGGGCTTAACGCGTTGTGTGCTAAGTTGGAGTGTGCCGACAGCTGATTTAATGGTAGAGATGAGGTCTGCCACACTGCTTATTGGGATAAGAGTGGCCTGCAGTAAATGCTACCGGCACTAACAAGGCAATCACACTTGTCCTGTAAACCGGAATAAAGACACGGCCGATCTCCGCTGGGACACGTGCGAGCGGGTTTGACTTAATTTGCGCAGATGTGGGCCTCTTTGGTATGACGATCTTTACAGGCATGTCTCTGCACTCCACACACACGAGTGTTTAAACTGCTAAGCACTCTTTAACGGGCTGGTCGTTAGCAGATTGGTCGAGGAGCGACGGTTCCTGTTTATAATGCCTTTGGCGCATGTTCAGTGGAAGATGAACATGTTTCTGTGCCCCTTAATGAGTCGATCGTGAGCCTCGTTAAGGCGGCCTGCTATTACACAAGCTGCTGTGTATGTGGCGTAAATTCAGGATTATTAAGACCTTACTGGCATCTCTTAGGCGTCTCCTAGGACTCAAATTGGTTGCGATGGACAGTACATGGCAACACTTGCATGAAGTGTCATTTTCCGACACCAATAAAAGAAAATCTCGTCAGACGTTTCGATACAAACGTGTTTCAGCAACCGACTACCCAGTCAGGGATGTTGATTGCAGTCAGGCGCAGGAAGCACATGGTTCGAGCAAATTCATCACAAGGCTTTTATACAAACTAGGGAGTCATAAATTAGGCTATAGCACGTAATATGGACGTTCGTGAAGGAGACCCACACCACTGGTGGGGAATATGTCAGCCGGGCAGATGGGAGGCAACAACGCAACAGAACCTCGGCCCGACACTAATCAGAATCCACATTTAACGTGCATTATGAATCACAGGAATTACATAGGCAGATTAACCAAAACATTATAACTACCATCACATGGTGTGAATATTGTTGACCATGCAGCTCCAAATGCAGCTCGAGGTACCTTATTGTCATAAGTAGCTGTGTACATCTACACAGTGTGATGTTTCTCTATGGATTGACGCGCAACATGCATCAACATATGACAAAGGCACAGTGTGCAAAAACAAACACTAAGCATTAAACTGTGCAACAATATGCAATATAGGGCCATGGGGGTATTTCTGCACATAAGGACAAAAATAAAATAAGCGGCATAGTGTGACAGAGAGCCACTTACCGGTGTGAGGGGATCAAATTATTGCATTGTCATGTCATTACACATTACTCATGTCATCATTAAAAAGACCTGGCATTTGTGCTAAGGTAAGGGCACAAGGCAGCGAACAACGCAGGATCAGGTGCCAAGCCATCACAGGGCACACGCACACACCACTTACGCACACACACACCACTCACTCACTCACTCACTCACACACTCACTCACACACACACCACTCACACACACACCACTTACGCACACACACACCACTCACTCACTCACACACACCACTCACTCACTTACTCCCCGCTCCCTCCCTGTTTCACTCACTCACTCACTCACACACCACTCACTCACTTACTCCCCCCTCCCTCCCTGTTTCACTCACTCACTCACTCACTCACTCACTCACTCAGGCACCCACCACTCACTCACACACCACTCACTCATCCACCACTAACTCAAGCACACTAACTCTACAAAAAAATGTTGATTTATTTGCTGGTTAACTTAGCAATAATTTCACATTACATTCTACATTTAAGAGTGATCGTATTTATAAGTAAACAATTCCTCCTTATCTGAGATATTTCGGAAGGAAGGGGGATTGGATGTCAGTGTTACCCTAGAACGCTGGGCTAATATTTTCAGCCCTGAATCATTCTTTCACCAGGGGGAGCTGCACCGTCTGATGTTTGTGTCATTAAATGAAGGACGGGATGAGAATGGGGAGTGTGGGGGGGGGGGATGTCACAAAGAGCAAGGGCGCAAGGCAGCCAGGAAGCGTGTCCCGTGGGAAAGTTTTACTTCTCAAAGCGGCCTTTTCTGTTTATCGGGAGGAGCGCATTATTTAATTTTCAGCGCAGTAAGGAATCTTTGTTACATGTTTTCTTGTTCCAATAAATTAAGCAATAAACAGCAGGGGAAAGAAAAGATTTAATTAGATATCATCGAGTCACGTGAGGCATTTACATTTTAGAAAAACAGGTTTATATTAAAATACATACTCTGTTGGAAAGGAGAAGAATATTAGCGGATCTAGAAATGTCATGTCACCCTTGGAAAGGAGATAAGGTAAGTTTTTCCAAGATTCACACAGACACAGAGAATAGCTGCAAGAAATCTGAGTTTAAGCAGTATGACTAATCTTTGTGTTGTAGTCTCATTTCTATCTTTGATGCAAAATGGGAAAAAAAACAGAGATCTCTTTGCAATTTTCTGTTTCCTCTGGGACGCCAGTGCACGGTACACAGGCAAATCGATAGTGACAGGACTAAGAGTGAGTAGGCCACATCCCCTGTGGTGTGAGTTACTTCTAAGGGCATGCAAGTGAGAGATCCTTCAGCTACCGGTTAGGTGTGGGGCAGCGCTTCCTCAGGCATGTGAGATGAACAATATAAAAATGAAGAATAATGCATTCCAGGGACCCTGGACTGAATATATGATTATAGAATGGATGCATGCATAAGCAGATCTTTCTGTTCTTTATAATAATATGATATGATATTATAAGATATGATATGGTATGCTATGATATGTAATAAACTTAGTATGTGTAATAGCTAAGTTAATATAAATGTGTTTGCCAGTAACTTGTGCCTTTCAGTCCGGAGATACTCTTCACCTTTTGTGGTTGCTGTGAGGCTCAGTGAGATAGGAAGGTCGTTGGTTTTGAGCCCAGGGTCATCAATGTGGGTTCACCATCGGGTCCTTGACCAAGGCCCTCCACCTCCAAATGCAGACTGAAGCAACTTTCTACAAATTTATGTCGCTTTGGATAAAAGCATCTGGTAAGTAAATATAGCATAATATGTACATACATGGATAAGCCAAAACATTATTATGACCCCCACGTGAAGCGAATAATAGTGATAATCTTATTGAAACAGTCAGTGTCAAGGTTCTGAGATCTACTAGACAATAAGGAAAAATTTGATACTCGTAGCTGACAAGTTGAATGCAAAAATAAATAGGCAGGGGGTAAGAGCCTAAGTGACTTTGATAAGGGCTGAACCAATATGGCCGGGGGACTGGGTCCTGGCATTTCCAAATCTGTAAGGCCCATGGGTGCTGATGGTCAGCCATGATGAGCACCTACTGAGAGTGTTCCAAGGACTGAAAAACCACAACCTGCCGACAGGACGTTGGGTGGCTAGAACTTGTTAACGTGGCATTGACTGAAGGCTATCCCACCTTGTTCAAACCAATAGAAGGGTTACCCTCTAGGATAGGCTCCAGACCCCCTGCGACCCTAAAGAGGATAAGTGCTTACAGAAAATGAGTGGATGGATATAGACTTAGCGTTGGGATGCAGATCTCAGTAGGCGATAAGATAAGATAAGAGTATTGATCTCTCTGAAGGGAAATTTCTTTGTTCAGTACCATAGAAGGGATAAATACAACAAAGGTTAATTTAAGTAGGAATAGATATAATAAAGAATATTAAAAATAGACAATAAATATGCTATGGCATGATGCTGTATCTGTATGTTCTTGTGTATGTCCCTTAAAGTGGCTCTTCTCCATTCGTCTGCTCTCCTCCTTTTGTTCTCCTGTACGCTCTCATGTAAACACAGGCCTGGTGCGAGTATGTGAGTCAAACACATTAAGACCTCCTCCAACAGAGCTGGAAGCCGAACTGGCACGCATTTCCTGGCCTGGAGATTTGGAGGTACCCCTCCTCTGAACAATAAACATACTTCCGTCTGAAAGTCCCAGCTGCAGGACGCCCAGGGTACCTGGGCACTGCTGAGCAGCAGAGCAGGAATTGATCGAAACAATCTCTTTCTTTATCATCCATCATGGCGCCGATCATAGCAAGGCAAGGGGAGTAACGGGAAACAGCCACTAATGCTGATTAATATGTGAAACGAATATGATAAATACGTCAGGAACGAATTATGTATGAAATATGTATGATTAATAAATGACATTTGATTAGACATGCTATGTTTTCAAGTGCCAAATACTATGCTTTCAAGCTTAAATTCTCCTCTGAATTTGGCTTAATTTCTATATTAAACTCACTAGATAGATAGGCTGGGTCTCTCCTACATTAACATGTCAGCTTATTGACCTCTACTGTTACCGCATGTCATATATATGTGTTTGTGTGTGTGTGTGATATACATTGAGATACAGTATGGGTCTGCTGTCCTGTATGACCGTATGCTGAAGAAGAGTGATTAGCCTGCATTGGCATATTAGTGGAAGGGAGGACTGCGTGGGACTGTCGCGAGGACACTCCCTCCATTGCGAGGAACACACTGGCTCAGCCACAGGCGTGATAAACAATTCTGCATGCATGACGGGATTGATTCATTTGCACATTAATCAAAGGGATTTCAATAAGATTACATTTCATAGGATTTAATTAAATGTGTACAGCATCCCCTGTTAGTGTTGTGACGATTAAAAAATACAAGAAAAAAAAAAAAAGTTGTTTTGGACTCATTAGATGGGCTAGCGCTTAGCACGCCGTTAGCCTTAGCATATGCACGATGTAATGTCCAGCTCTGAGTGTTTCGAAAAGGCCTCTCCAGGCAAAAATAATCGCTTGCTAGTTGCGGGCTTGTGTCGGATCTGCACTCGACACGGTTCCCCTGTGACAGAGGCGATTCGCGGTTTAATTAAAGAGCGCTCTAGCCGCCAGATTCAAGGGCGTTTCGGTAAACATCAGAAAAGGTCAGGGAGGAGGGAAAGAGGGTCTCGGGAGCAGGGGAAAGGCTAGTGTGGCTGCAGGGGGGCTGTGGGCAGGCTCTCTTTTTCCTGGAGGAGTGGGTCAGGCTGGTGTGGGGTGGGGTGCAGCACCCCCTGTTGCTGGCTGTTTCAGACATCAATCGTCAGCGGGGGGATAAGCAGAGCTAAGGCTAAGCTGTATGTCAGCAGCCTGGGCCAGACGGGCAGCCAAAAGCAGGGATATGCTGGGGACAGTTTTGGATGCGACCGGGGCTCACAGGATGATGTGAGACAACTGGCAGGCTGAGCTTGAGCACAAAGAGACTGTGACATCAGCAGGATCACATGTGTGAGTCAGTAAGAAGTCGGAGTGCAGCACAGGGTATGCATATATGTGAGTGCAAGGATGCAGGCTTTTATTTATTTCAGTTCCTGGAGCTAATGGGGGTTAAGAATTTTGCTCAGGGGTCTGAAGGTGAAATCACTCTGCCGACTCTGGGATTTTAACTGATGCTTAGATGGTCATGGACACAGCCTCCCAACCCTCTGAGCTACATGCCACCCCAAGACTTTTAAGATTTATATATTTAGCTGACACCTTTATCTATAACAGTATTTTAAAAAAAACAAAACAATACAATATCAGACAGTCCCTGGAGCCTTTGGGAGTTAAGGACCTTGCTCAGGGGGCCACCAGTGACATCACTGCCAGCACTGGGATTTGAACTGGTGACCTTATGAGCGCAGCATCATAACTTTGTGAAACCACTTGTCCCGTGCAGGGTTGCAGAGCTTATCCCAGCAGCTAAGGGCACAAGGCAGGGAACAATCCAGGATGGGGCACCGTCCCATCACAGAACACAAACACACACCCTTCACCCATACAGACAGTCTGATAACTCCAGTTCATCTCAGCATGTTTTTGGACCGGGGCAGAAGCCAGCGCACCAGATTAAAAATCCCATAACAACAAGGGAAGATATGGCAGAGACTCAAAACCCGTTTCCAGTAGTGTGAGACAACAGTGCTAACCACTGTGCCATTGCACCATGACAGAAAAAAAACAGAGAAATAATTAGGTTTAATAAATGAAATAAAACGCAAGTAAGATAAGGGAGTTTTGAGTTCTCCGTTCTGGAGTAAAGGTGACTAGACCAGAATGTCCAAAACTGCTCCCATCTGCAGTTGTCTCTATGGTCTGATGCACATTTGCTCTCCACACGCCGATGCTTTCCCCAGGAGGATGCTGGGAAGGCTCGCCCCCCTGTCTCATTCCTCGTAATTTCAGTGAAAACTCTTAGAGTAAAAGTGACACGCAGTTTTGAAACCTAAGCGTCTTAAGGGTCTATCTTAATCGAAGAGCTCTATTCTACCCATGATTGTGGTTCGCATTAATCTAGTCATTAATCTAGTCTGTAAAACCTGAGACACTGCAGTGGGACAAAATGCTTCATAATGACTGGATATGGAGCAGTTCATGCAAACAATGATCAATAATCTGTCAGATGCTTGCTTAGGCTTTAACTGTTTATGTAGCTTGTGTACGGTAGGTTGTGTGTTTGCGGACCTGTGTATGTATGAGATTGTATTAGCCAGGGTGAGAGCGGTCCCCGGAGGCAGCTGTCCACCTCGGGGGAAGAGAACAGGTCCTCGGACATGAGGCTGTAACGAGTGACACAAGAGCCCCAGATGGGATATTAGGAGCTAAGCTGTAGATAATAATGCTGTCTCTGGTAGCAGGGTTGTTTTCGCCAATTATCTCAGGCCAGTGGCAGTCTCACGTAGCCCTATTTGGTCATATGGTGTCAGCCAGGAAATGTGTCTTATTACACAGTTGGGGTGGGGTGGATGACAAGCCCACTGTCTAGTTCTACATGACCCCGGTAAAGCTGCGATGCTGAATTAATGAGAGACGCAGGTCCTCTCGGCCTAGATGAGCCGTCTGCCTGCAGCACAGAGGACTTCCCTTCATGTTCCAGATGCCAGGGCTAATCTGGTAATTTTGTAGGGTGGTGAGGCTGGGGTTTGGGGGGCAGGGGGAGAGGGTGGAAGGAAGGGCTTCTGTCCTATTTATCTGTGACAAGCTTCGGGCCGACAGCCTATTTAACATCATAGTGCGGGTCCCATGCGCAGGCTGTTTGCGGCTCGCCATGTTGGGATGTTGTGCCTGTGACTGGAAGGTCGGTGGTTCAAATCCCATTGTTGGCAGACTGATGTCACCACTGGGCCCTTGAGCAAGGCCCCGAATACCCCGATTCCTCCAGGGACTGGCTAACCGAGCTTTTTCAGTTGCATGTCACTGGATGAAAGTGTCTGCTAAATATGTAAATTCAAAGTCTCCAAAGGACATACAATTCCAAACATTACCTTAGTAATTGTCACGGTAGCGTTTTTATTCTTTCTTAAAAATTTCACTATGCAACTACGTTCATTCTTATTTCTTGTTGCTCAGGTAAAATGACCCAAATTGGGTACACAGTGGATATTATCAGCACTATTTAGTTCTGTATCTCTCTAGAAATGGTTCCTGAACTAAATGTTCAGTTGAAGCTAAATCCATTATCCCAAAAGTAGGCACAGGATAAATGTCATATTACAGGTGCCTACAAACACCAAATGTGTGATTTGAAAAAGGTGTGCAGTACTAAAATTCAATCATACTTTTTATTGAATTGGAAAGTCCTGAATATACCAAACTTAAGCTTTTTGAGTAACATAAAACCACATTAACAAACCAAATAAACACCAAAAAAGGATGATTTCCTGGATATAAAAAAAATCAAGTAGGGCAAGGAGAAAATCCTGATACAAATATATGTGCGGCACACGTAACTGTTTGGGATATAATGGTGCAATTATCATTGATCAACTCATGTTTGGATATGATGACAAGAAGTCGGGGAGATGTGTCATGTTACGAGCGATTGGCGTTACTCTGCGCAAAAAAAAAAAATCAATAACGATATAAATAATCAACTACAAACTAAATTTAAACATCCGCGCTACACTTTGTCAGAACTGGGAACCTCCCAGACAGGTTAAAGAGGTGTGATGCCCCAGAGGAACAGAGAGATGGTGGGACATCTGTAGATTGACTTTGCAAAGTATCTGCTAATGATATTCCACCACCAAAATAAATTAGATCAGCACTCATTTTTTTCCAGGAGTAGCTGCAAGCCTCTGATAAAATTGCACAATGGCACAAGTTTTGTTACTTCAAAATTCGTCAGGTACAGTATATTGAGATGGCTCTTTGATACAGGCAATGGAGACTTCATGTCCATTGACAATATTGGCACAAGCTAGTCACAAAATGCATTATATTTGCTATCAATCTGTGTTCCCATCAGCCATTAAAATTGAAGATACTTGAAAAGTATTTCACAAACCTGATCTCTTATAGCTACTGATACTGGAATGATCCTGCCTTCTGTCGATGCATTCCACAAATTTATGGAGTTTTATCTCTTTGAGCTGAGCTTGGACGGCCCTAAGGCGTGGTAAGGAAATTAGCACTTATTTATTCCTGAACTTCCATCCCTGACCGCTGTTTTACTTTGGGAACTAACTGAATGGGAAACTCTCCAGGCCTCCCTAGGTCAGTTGCTCCCTTGCGGCAAATAGCTATTTGGAACAGTGTTTGCTCCTGAAGACATCAGCCAACATCAGGCGCCATGTGTGAGCTGCATTGACTTCCCTTGGGGTGTATTAGGAAAATTAGCGCACATCTGTTTTTACATTTTTGACTCTTTTACAGGGCCGTGTTTCTTCATGATGTCTGACTTGCGAGACAAATATAATTTATAAAGTTTTTATTTTTCGAATAAGGTGAATTTGTGAAATACTTGTGGGAGGATTCCTATAATGCATGTTAAAAGCAAAAGGAGAGGCTTATCCCAAGGTCCCAAATTAGTCAGTTCCTGTTAGAACGATTTTCATTGCTACCCACAAATACTGTGCTTTTGCTTGTTAGCGGATAGTGTGCTGTGCAGACTACTGTATGTTACATAGCCTGAAATAAAATGAAAAAATACACTTTGGAAACCAATACTGGTGTGTGTGTCTGAGTGTGTGTGTGCTAATATATATGATGGTTATTCAGACCTAGCTACATGCACTAAAATCTCGCAGGTTTTTATTTAGCTACAGGACAGCAGTATGCATCCGTCTGTGTTAATATCCTTTGTATTTATGTCACTGTATGTCAGTGCGGAATGTTTCTGTAGAAAAATAAAAATAAACATAGATACACTATTTATGTGTTACGTCCCGCTCCATCTGATCCTCGTGTGTGCCACGCCCACCTCATTACCTCTTGTTTTCTCCGATTGTTCTCACCTGTCTTGTATTGCCGCATACCTGTCTGGTGCTTATAAGTCTGCGCCTGCGTAAGTTCCGGCAGACGTGGCATTGAAGTTCACATGTGTTGGTGTCCTGTCCTCAATAAACCCTGTCTCCCCGTCTGTCTGACTGGACATCCCTTCCTGTTCTCCGCTCACTGACCAACGCATCGTAACAGAATGACGCTTATGAAGAATACTTATTGCTTATTTGCTTGTATTTTTTGTATTATGTAATGTAGCTGGCTTCGTCATTTTTTTACCAAAAAAATGTTTGTTATTATAAGAGATATTTTACAACAAAATTCCCTGAAACCTGAAATGCCCCTTTCGCGGAAATAACTGAAGAACCAGGTCCGTGATCGACACGGGGCTTGAGCGGCAGCAAAAAAATTCATATCAGTACCATCTGAAAGGAGAACCAGGTCCCAAGGTGTATCAGCGGGTGGCACTGCAGCCTTACCCCTGTGGCGCTGGGGGGTTTTAATTGCATCTGTGGGGGTTTAATCCCCCTCTCCCCCACTCTGTTTGTGTGGCGGTTGCATTCCCATCTCTGTATAAAGGATCAATTCTGTTCATTTAATTGAAACAATTAACTTGATGTTCTCACTAAATGTAAATGATTCGGTGCAGGGGCAGCATTGGTGTTTATCGGCACTCAAGCCCAATATTTGCTCGTGGCCCCGAGGTTTTTGAGTCCCTTTTTGCCCAAAGACAGTCACTACTGTGGGCCTCCTTTTGGCTACAAACTTACCAAACAAACTTATTTGTAAATATGTACTAACAATGTGCAGATTTTTAAAATGATTTAAAAAAATGTAGCTGACTGTCATCTGAACTCAGATTGTGTGTGTGTCATAAACATCCTATCCATGGATGTAGCCCTATATTATGCCCTATGCTGCCTGGGATGGTTGTTCCTGTATCCCTGAAAATGGGAAGAGATCTTAATGATGGATGGATGGATAGATGGATGGATGCATTCTATCACAACTTCAGCGAACAAAATTCTTCCTAATTTGCTTCTCGGTTCATTAAAGCACTTTTCCACCGCACCAGGTCCCATACTTTTGCTTTTGCATGACTGCTGCATACGTTCTCTGAAACAAACACATTTTCATCTTTGCTGTTTAAATCACTCCTAGATGGGTTTCAGAAAAAAATATGTGTAATATTTAACATATAAAATTTATCCTAATATTTATTACAACAAAATAACACATTGATATTATCAAGAAAATCACATCCATAGGACAGCAGTGTGCTATCCTAGTTTATTAAAGAAAATACTTAAAAAATTTCCTCTCATGCCATTGTGATCTTTTTGTTGTATCTGTTCTTCTGACCCAATCACAATTATATATTATTTTACTTTGTTTATTTCCGTTTTCTCAGTTCATAACCGTCTGTATTGTGTTTCAGCGGCAGAATCTTTGCATAACGAAAAATAAAGGAAGTGTTTAAAGTCTCACCCCTAAGTACCAAAGAAGTACCCCAGCTGGGTTGGCACTTTTAGTACTGGAACTTTTGGTACTGGTACTTCTGGTACTGATACTTTTGGTCAATGAAAAAAGAAACATACCAAAAGTACCATAGCAAAAGTAAGGTACTTGGTGTGGTGGAAAAGCGCCTTGTGTCACGATAATATGATGTGAAGACAGAAATAGCCTGCCATTCTTAAGTATGCTGTGGGCTTCTTTGTTGTAACATTGTTAACAGAACCTTCACCTAAAGGAAATCACGATGGGCCTATGAGTACACAGTACGACAACGAAAACAGGTCCCGGACCACAGAGCGTTACCCTCTGCTTGCCATGTGGCTCTGTTTGCAAGGCTCCCCTTTGATGATGCTGGATTGGCTGATCAAAGGCAGCGCTCATTCGAGAATAATGGAAACCGGAGCGCAATTGTGCACAGAACATGGCCTTTGGATGTACCCCAACGGTCACTGATTGTCTCCTATAAATATTTACATGGATTACGCGGGGAAAGGAATGTGACACGTCAAACACTAAATGGCTAGCGGTGTGTGGGAGGGGATCAAAGCCCCATTTGGATCCTAAACTCGATGTATTCGTGGCTCTGCGGAAGGACTGCGAGAGAACACTAGCGCGGCTGGTTGAGAGACATGGATTTGCGGAGCAGAAGGCGACCCGTAGAGAGACACTCTTGTCCTGGCACAGTGCTATCCATGGGGATTTGGGCTCTGCTTCCATGGAGAAAGGGGGATGTTGGCTGACAGCCAAGGTCACACCACCTGTCCCCGAGCCCATATTCAGAATTCCTTCTTAGTCTTCCATGCGGGATAATGCTGACATGGACTACTTCATCTCGGCATGCCACCACGTCCTCTTGAATCCCTAAACAATGCTGAAAAGCTCATGTTTCACCCTAAACAAAGGTGACATTGTCCTGGACTGTTTGATTTTTCAAATGTCACTTGTGGCTCCAAGCCTGTGCTTGACATTTTTTTTCGTCAATGTCCATGTGCTTCCTGCACGTTTAGTGAAAACAAAAGGTCCTTCAAAAAAGACACACCCTTCTCCACTCAAAAAGACCCTTTATGCGAGTCTCAATGGCACATTTTTCATAACAACTTATTGTGGAATAATGGTATTTAACAAAGGTCTAACCATGTAATTAATGTAACAGTGTTCTTAGTATGTGTAATACTACTAAGGAAGTCTTATAGAGAAAAAAAGTAAATAGCAACATTTAGTCCAACGGCAACATATTATACGTGCTTCAGGAATTCTGTCAAGCATTGTGGCCAAGCTCACTCTCTGTCCTACTTACTCTCACTTCTTTCAGCTCTGTTGGGCAACTATTGTTTCAGAGTTTATAATAGTGACCACAGACTAAAAAAAATGTGGCTTGTTTGCACAGCTGAAATTTAGTGGTTGAATTTCACTATGCAAACAAATATATGATTTCTTTCTGTCTCTTGGGAAGAAGACAGTGGCATGTACTATTAAGGCATTCACTGGGAAAGTGATTGGAGTTCAGTGATGATGCATTAATATGCATAAACACACAGATGCAGACACACAAGTGCCTTCTACTCACTCTTAGACCCTCAAAGTCTCCTGCTTTGATTGTGATTGTTTACCCACTGATTGCATCTCTAGAATCCTGGTCATTGCCCCTAGTTATCAGCCCCTCTTAATCAAGCAAAGGTGTATGTATATAACATTAATACACACATATCCATTCAAATACATCACGCCTTACACGTACCAGCTGCCGGTATATGTTCCGGAACTTACTTTGACCACTAATGGAATAGAGCATGGAATACTTCCTCTTCAGGTTGAGTTGTGTTAGGATTATTGATTTTTACATTAAAATGAGCATCACATTTGGACCCACAGCCCACACTCTACATCTTTAAGCATGCTGGATGATTTTGCTGAGACTAAAAAGTGTCGGTTAGGCATTCCAAGTGTAAGACTGAACCCTGGGAAAAAAAAAGTGGGTCGTTTGAAAAGCACGCCAGCGCTGCATGCTTAGAACCTCCCCCCTCGGCGTTTTCACTGCGGAAGGCGCACTGTGTCTGGTTTTTACGTCGGATTTTGGCATTTGCATGGGATTCGCTGTGACTCGTGGCCAGATGGGAGAGGGCTGTGGATTAGTGATTCAATGCGGTCGGCCTCTTAGCAGGGGTGGCAGTGGTGCGCACACACATGCGAGTGCATACGCACATAGAGTCATACACACATGTGAGTACATACGCACATAGAGTCATACACACATGCGAGTACATACGCACATAGAGTCATACGCACATGCGAGTACATACGCACATAGAGTCATACGCACATAGAGTCTTACGCACATAGAGTCTTACGCACATGTGAGTAGATACGCGCATAGAGTCATGCACACGTGTGAGTACATACGCACACAGTGTCATACGCACATGTGAGT
The DNA here is from genome assembly GCA_019775955.2 of Pollimyrus isidori. Classification (NCBI taxonomy): domain Eukaryota; kingdom Metazoa; phylum Chordata; class Actinopteri; order Osteoglossiformes; family Mormyridae; genus Pollimyrus; species Pollimyrus isidori. Next base: position 17,801,325 of record JABFDZ020000008.1, read on the forward strand.
ACTTACGCACACAGAGTCATACGCACATGCAAGTGCATACACATACAGTGTCATACGCACATGCGAGTACATACACACTGATACGCACACAGAGTCATACGCGCTTACAGTTGTGGGCGCTAAATATACCTCCCACGCCCAGACAGATTAATTGTACCGGCCACCGCATAGCTGTCACAGATCAGCTATGACACACACACGCACCAAAGCTTACGCATATGTGATATAAATAGGCATACAAACATATTATTCATGTGCTTAAAAAAATATTCACAAACTGTAGAACACTTCACAGGCAGTACTAAATCTAGGTACAAATCCTTTCAGGAACAATCTGGACTGGACAATTAATGTCCACCTGTGAGGATTGCAGTGCTTATCCAGAATACCAGCTGCAGGGAAAAAATGCATCTGACTTGGGCGAAGAGAATGCTGAGGACAGCCTGCCCTGGGGAAACAGCATATGCCCAAGACTCAGTACAAAAATAAAGTTGGGTGCCATTAAACTGGCTGCCCAGGGGATGTCTACCTCGTCCCTCTGATACACAGCTCTTCCTGTCATCGACGCCGCTCCCTGGCTGTTACTGTACGTACAATGAAACTCTAATTAGCCTCATCAACCCTTAATCAACTTGACAGATTGATTTTCTATAAAACAAAACTTTCAGTACATCGGCACACTGCAGTCATCGGGATTTATTTGCCACAAGTGTGTAGGGCTTTATTGTGAGGTGGGCATATCTCATACTGGGAACTTTACATAATTTACATGATTATATACATAATGAGGAATAAAAGAACATTCAATAGTAACCAGCACAACACTACTGGCATCAATTTATTACTTTCATTCAGGGCCACTGATAATTTATCCAGCCTGTACAGTGAAAGATTTTGCTGCAACGATTTTGATTAGGTACCATGTTGAATATTGTAAGGTACATCACATGAGGCCTTCATGAGAACTGACCTTGGAATATTCTGTTTACAATACTATATCCAGTACAAACATGCTTTTTGGCCTGTGAGTAACAACTAATAAAATTATTACTTTGGTTGTGGGAAAACACTTAAGCGTACATGTTTGCGAATATGCAGAATGAGCCAACTCTTGACGTTACAGTAAAATTTCATGGCTGTTCCTTTTCCTAAGATAAACGACCTTTGGTAAGCTGTGCTGGTTACACCCCCAGTACACCCCAGTCCACAGTCACTTTGCCACGATGCTGCATTTTCAGGCACACAGCCTCCGATCCTACCTGGCTCTAATTTACACCACACGTTCCACCTACTGTATAATCCCTTCGAACCAGCAAAATGCTTAGTGTGTCAGTAGACCAGGCAGCCTCACAGTGTTCATAGTACCAGTTCTGTTCACAGGATATCAGCATTTTCTACCATGTGCCGCTTATTTTCGCTTATTTGGGGCGGTTTGTGGCTCTGTGGGTTACGACCCCGTGCCTGAAATCAGATGGTCACCACTGCAAATCCCGCGCTCCACACAGTGATTTCCCCCAGTGTTGGGCATTTCAGGTTCACAAGCTACAAATCCAGACCAGGATTTTGTTTTTACCAACCAGTTCAGC
>JABFDZ020000008.1:17819985-17841535 GCA_019775955.2 Pollimyrus isidori
TCTATCTATCTATCTATCTATCTATCTATCTATCTATCTATCTATCTATCTATCTATCTATCTATCTATCTATCCTACTGGCATAAGACAACAATAGAGAGAGGGGAGAATGTCTCTGACTCTACTGTAATATATTTAAACTAATGAAATATTAAGGACTGACACCATCTTAATGATGTGCTGTTATTCTGCTGAACACTTTGCTGGCGGATATAATTTTGAGTAAATGTCCTTGAAGGTGTGGAGGAAAAAATGGCCAGCGAAGGGGCTATGTTCCGTTAATTCTGCCACGACGCCTTGGGCAAAGACCTGGAGAGGCCTGCGCCATAATAATCTCACCCTCCACACGGGTACATCAAATGGATTGCAGTGGCGCTGATCCTAGCATATTTAATTCCATCGTCGGATGCAATTCCCAGTTCTTGTCAGGCACATTTTGCCTCTTAAAGGGGAATAAGAGGGAGCTTTACTCCTTATGTGGGATCTGTTTTGAGGTCAAACCTCTGTTGTATTTTCCAATTGGCTGCCCGTAGCTACAGTGAACTATGAACAGTTGATTTTCTGGGTGGTTCCATTTTTCAATCCACAAGAACACAGCATCTTGCCCCAAGATAATTAAACTCATTGAGAAAAAGATATAGTGCTCAAGCAGTATCCTACCCAGCAGGATAAGCGGGTTGGAAAATGATTGGATGGATGGATGGATGGATGGATGGAGGAAAAGTTACTGTGTGAGATTCTGCTGCATGATTTCTTAAGAATGGGTGGTTTTTATTGATTTCTAGAAGATGGAAGAAATTCTATATAAGAAATTATCTCATGTTTCTGAATCGGTTGGATTGTCCTATGAATGCAAGAAATTAGATTGACTTGAATGAACCAGATAAGTCAATGGCCAGGAGGAAGCACACCGGAAAGACAAGCTTCATGGCGCATGTTGCTGTTTTTTTCCCAACATTAATATTCAGCCGAAGCACAACGCAGGCAAAACCACAGAGGAGGTTAATGATGTCATCTGGTTGTGTGAAGCTGACAGGTGCCACTGGTGAGTTTTGGGACACAGTCCTTTCTGCTGCTTGACATGATTTAGAAGCTTCATTTATACACACGCACCATCTTCAAAATCCCTATATCACTTTCACACATCATAGCCCACCCCCTAAAACATATTATGACCTTAATTATATGAATTGAATCATGAAATGGAACAATTTGTTGCTTATGTGCACAACACAAGCTGTTAAAATTCTGCAAATAGGATCTTTGTGCTTCTAAATGGCTTCTTTGTGCTTAAGAAGACCGCCGTGGAACTTAACAACCTCTAAACCTACAACAATATGAGCAGAAGCCAAATGCAATAATCTCAATCTGACCAACCATGTCAGTTTCAGTTAAAAATAAGACTTTATAACAATCAAAAGAGCAGAGTCAATTACAAATTTCAACCACAAAAAACAATTACCACTTTGGCACATTAAACAGATAAGATTTTGGAGGCAGATAGAGTTGTCACTCTAACTGTTATAAGACTTTTTCAGCCTAACTGTGCATAATGGGCTCTTTTTGTTATTTAAGTGGCTAAGCTATTGGCATCCTTGCAATATAGTTTACACTGAAAATGCCATAATACTTCAGAAAATGGCATTACCCTTATTTCCGGACTTTTCTTAATAAGCCTCTGGTTTTTAGATTAAAAGATAGTGGTATAGCAAAGGGGCTTAGAAAAACAATATGAACAATCTCGAGAGTGTATTGTCTGTATCAGTCAATGGGGTCAAACGGTACTAATGAAAACAGTTGGCTACTCTTTCTTGATCCCATGAACCTTTGCTGCGGCCTGTTTTTTGAACATGGGTGGCATACTAGCTACAGCATCCTTTCTGTAGTGTCCCTGTAGTCAAGCAGAGTTACATTTGCATGAGGCATGTAGCTCAGCACTAATGCGAGTCATATACCAATTGCCAGCAAAGCATTGTAAAAAATGAACAAAAACAAAGGAAACAAAATACACAAATGAGTGAGGAGTGGTACTACAATACATTATGCCCTGTGGCAAAGCAGGAAACTGATGGAATGCATCTCATTTGTGGTCGGGATACGGCCAAAAATCCTGCGATTCCAGCATAGCCATGAAAGATGCCAGACTGGCACAGCATGCACAAATCAAAGTTTGGAATTGAGAAATTTTACTTTCCATTGTCATGATAAGTAACACTGTGCACCTCTGCCTAGATAAATCCTCAAATCAGAATCTCTGCCCAAACCACAATCTCAAACAGATTGTTTGAATGTTGCAAAGTACTATAAATGAATTCTCACTTAACGCCATTTTTTTTCGTTCTGTAACAAAACCAGCAGTTTTGCCTGTGTGTGTTGTGTCCTGGGTGCCCATCTATATAGACGCCAGTCTTGTTTTGTTATATGGAAGCAGTGTCCCCACGAGTTATCAAGCCATTCCGAAAACAAGTGCTTCTCGTTCCTCTGATAGGCCCTCTGATAGGCGCTCCAGCTATTGGAACCCTGAGGAAAGCTCATTTTCGAAAGCAATCCGTTCAGGACCCCCGATGGTTTGAGTGCGATCGAAACGAAAACAAGGGCCCACACGAGACAGCGGAGCGCGATTCTCCTTCCCCGTCCACCGTGTACTTGTTTACACTACTGATAGTACGAGGAGAGCGCTTTCCAGGCTGAAAGTTTTTCAAAATTATTTTTAAAGACAGAAAAAGACCTATCACATTAGACAAGTAATATGATATCCTGCTGATCTAAACCTTGCAGCTGCAAGTAAAAATCAAACAAACAGATGAACAAATAAAAATAATGAAAATTGAACTGCAGAGTGAAATGGGAGGCTCATACCGTGTGTACCAGTGTAATGTAGGATGTTGAATAACAGCGTTCTTTTTAAATTTAAATGACAGCAAGCCACGAAGACGAAATCCATTTAAACCTCATTAAGTAATTAGAAGATCAGGCACTGCACAATGTAGTATGAACTGCCTTTAGATTTTAAAGCCACTAATTAATTTGTTACCAATTATCTAAATTGAGGAACAAATTAGGATGGCACAACACTAGCAGACTTACATTGCCGACAGTGTGTTTAAGAAAAGGCTTGAATTGTGCGCTTGGATTTTATAGCAGTCCCCTTTACTCCAAAAATGATGAGGTCATTAACACTAAATCAATCCAAGAGGAACAGAGTGAAAGGTAAAATCACTTCCTCTTATATCAAATCCCATGCAAATTTACTACATACAATATCAATCGTGTAACAATTATACTCTTCATTATTTGCATAAACAATTTGTCAGATGAATAAACAGTAATTCTATTTCTAATGATCATTCAGTAAAACAGTAGAATCATGGTGATAGATAGATAGATAGATAGATAGATAGATAGATAGATAGATAGATAGATAGATAGATAGATTCGAAATTGAATCTGCTGAGGGCAGTATAATCTTGTGCCTGAAATCTCTTGAATTTTGTGGACCCCCCACCCCCACCAAAAAACAACATAAACTTGACCCCCATCCTTGCTAATGAAATGAATTGCAGCATTACAGTACATTGGCAAGAACAGAGGAGTGTCATTACCATTCACATAACACAAATTTCACAGTGTATGTGTGTGTAATGACTATGCATATATTACATTGCGTGGCCCAAATGTTGTTTGGCTACTTATGGGTAAGGTTAGGGCTCGGTTAAGATTGTCATAGTTGGGATTAGAGGTTTTCCCCTTAGAAATGAATGGAGAGTCCCAACAAAGATATGAACACAAAGATGTGTGTGTGTGTGTGTGTGTTTGCCCAAGCCTGCCACTTTGACACAAGTGGAGAAACAGTATAATTTCAATTAGCAGATAGCCCTGAATTATGCAGCTGATCTCAGGCGAAGCCACTGCTATCGTGCATTTAAACCAGCCGTACAGGGCAAACGCCAACATACGGATTAATAGCAAGTCTGACTGCTCCTTACGAAAGAACGAACTGCCGCAACTTCCCCCACTGTAATTGCAATGTCTTTGAAGTATAAATAATGAACAGCATTTGCTCCCATGCAAAGTAACGTTTCTGCTGCGGCGTCAACTTCCAGCTTGCATATTTGTCCACGAGTGATTTGGGATGTGCATGCATATCCCAGCGGTTTCCCCAAAAGCTGCAAATTACTGGAGCACTTGCTAATGCTATTTTTACTAAATCACACTTTTCCCAGTAGGTCCCTGTGATGCCCATAAAAACGAAAGTACATGTTGGGGTGGGAAAAAAAAAGTGTGAGTTCAGCGGATGCCGAAGAAATTGCCTCAGCTGAAATATTTATAATTCATCTCACATTTTTCCCAGATTGCCATTCAAATGATTTTCCGGCAGTATTTGTCGTGAAAGATGTAACCTATCTTCGGATTTGTTCAGATGACTTTAGTAATATGACCTAAAATTTAAAAGTTGTTTTATGCTGAACCCCAACAATTTGCGATCCAGAACAGTGGCAAAAAAAGTGAGTTTAAATAAAACGCCTTTTCCTTGCGGTACAATTTAATAAGAAATGTATTCTGTATCAGTAACACTGATATTTTCTACCCTAAGAATGTAAAATAAAGAAGTACGATGAATAAGTTATGCCACGCTCTGTCAAGATTTTTCAGCTCAAATTGTGTTATTAGCTGGTCTGGAAATGCTGGTGAGCCCATTTCAGATGATATAGGAACATACCAATTAATTACCTCATTCATTCCAATACATTCAACACCAGCCTCTCTCACTAAGCACCATGCACTAAGAATAGAGTAGAGTAAATATTATTTAATGCATTTCAAAAACCAATATTGGAAGAGAAACATCCACTTGATCTTCAAATGAAATTCCTGGAGGGTAATAAGTATGCCAGAATTCTCTCCAAGCTCTTCCATTAATTAGTTAACCCAACGTTTGTGATATATTTGCTCAACTTGTGAAGTACGTAGTGTGTCCTTAGCTGTTAATATTTTTACTGATGGATTTTATGGGACATTAATGACAAAAATGGCAGAGATAATAAATGACACGTTGTGCCAATTAAGCTGAGGGAGTAGGTCAGGATGAACAACTGGAGAACGCGGCACTGCATTCATCTGTTAAAGACCCGCGAGGATGTGATCTTCTCTGAGACACCATGTGCCCTGAGCTCAGGCTGCCAATCAGCAGCAGGGTAGGGGAGGGTCCAAGCTAAGGGACTTGAGGGGAGCATCTGGGCAAGCAGACGTCGGTTTGCTCTTTGCCTCAGATTTAGGAAGCATTACATCATATTTATCCGATGCCTTTATCCAAAGCAATGTCCATATTTGAGAAAGCAGGGTGAGCCAGTCCCTTGAGCAAATACGGGTTAAGGGCCATACTTAGGGGCCTGGCAGTGACATCACTCTACCAACCCTGGGATTTGAACCAGCAACCTTCACAATCACAAAATCCCAAAAACAGTATCCTAACACACACACACACACACACACCATGCATCTCCAAATGACTTTCAATTTCTGGCCAATGTCTAGAGAAGCCAATGATTTAACATCCACTGATGTGAAATTTTCAGCAATTAAAAAATTTAAAGAAAGCTTTGAAAGCCTTTTGTAAATAATAACAATAACAACAAACAAACGAACAAATAAATAATAATTATTATTTATATAATATTAATAATAATAAATGAATAATAATAATAAGTAATAATAAAGTCTGCCCCCCATCCAGGTTTGTTCCCTGCCTTGTGCCTGTAGCTTCCAGGATAGGCTCTGGACCCCCCGCGACCCAGTAGGATAAGCGGATTGGAAAATGGATGGATGGATGATGTCTTTAAAACAGTACACCATTATATAATAATACAGCATTTCACTGTATAATAATGATAACGAGGGCAGTATGTCTAGCTGGAATTTATTCGGAAACATGGTACATCTCAGTACCGGTAAAACATAAGGAGAGGCAGATGTGTAATTTATATTACACAGTGATGGGGAGCATCGGGGTGCCTGAGAACAGGCTGAGATGAAGGCAGTCAGGTCCCAGGGCTGTAACAGTCGTAGCGGGAGGATGCCAAGCCCCGATTCAGACAAGATGTGAGAAGTTTGCAACTTCCAAGAGGCAGATTCCCATTCCCCCCCGGTCAACCCCACACTCGGCCGTTTGCCTTGGCTTTGATGTCCTCCATCTGTGGATCTCATGATAGGAATGTAATAATGTATGACTATGGCTATTCAGAGTAATACCAAGTGACTGCCAGAAATTAGATAAGAATAATCCCTCATGTTCCAAAGGAGCATGTTCAATTTAAGCAACCCATGGCCTAATTTCATTCTCTTAAATAGGGGTCTCTGGGGTAGCAGGGGTCAGTATCACCTTCAAATAAATACAGGGAACCTGTAGCATATGGCGCAAAGTACATTTGATCGCATCGATCTCATGCTTTAGTCTTGTTAGTCGCGCTTGTTCTTTGAGATTGCGTGCTGGCATTTTTTTTTCCAGATGTCTCGTGATTAGAGAACATCATTTACCTTAAGGTTAACAGCAGGGTATTCGTTTTGCTGAATCGAAAACAAGCAGCTAATTTGATTAAATGGTGGGATTACAGTAACAAATATTTATCCTTTGAAATGTAAAGCTTATCTTGGAGAATCAAAAACAAGAGTCTTTCATAGTTTGATTGCAGCTCTTTGTACACTTCAATGTCATTTTATCAATTAAAAAGAAAAAGGAAGACAATGTGAAAAACATCCACTGCTGCATTTTATTTTACCATTTATGAATGTGACAGATTCATTATATTATATATAAACCCACTCACACACACGCACCCACACACATACAGGTTTGTAATTATATCTTTGCGGGGACTCTCCATTGCTTCCTATGGGGAGAACACTAAGGACCCTTACCTAGCCCTAACCTTAACCAGAAGTAATAAAACAAAATACAAGGCTTTTGGCATTTTTACTTTTTTGATTTGTCCCCACAACATCGGTCTTTATTACATTGTGGGGAATATTTGGTCCACACAATGTAATATAAATCTAATCGACATTTTCACCCGCACACACACACACACAACATTAGCACATTAATGAACATAAGGAATAAGGAGTTATTAAAGCAATTTTAAAAAATTAACAGGTACAGCAGTACAAATAATTTATCTTCTTCCTCCTTCCTCAAACCACCCCCACCCTTAAGTGACTTTAATGTTTATTATGTTACACCAGAGCAGACCAGAGACTTTGGATTCCATCGTGAATTATGCCCGTGATGCTGTAATCATCACAAAGTAAAACAAAAAACACCAAACATTTGTCTTCATGCAGAATAATCAATCATAAGCAGTAATGATTTTCAGCAATAAAAGAGAAGGTCCTCGGAAAAAGCCGCCATTAAAAACTCTGGTTGGGGATTCAGCCGGGAACCAAGTGTTGTGGAATTAATTTGGTACAGACATGAGAGGAGACACAGGGCCGAACCTGGGTGGCACCTCAATAGAAAAGTCACCCTGCAGCAAAGTAATGTTTCAAAAGCCTTCCCTGTCCCCAAATGTCACCAGAACAATAGCCCTTCTGCTTTTTGTGAAGAGGCCAGGGAATACCTAACCATCCTACTTCCGCTAAATCTGTTTGATGATGATACTCAACCCACAAACCAGCCACTGGGCACCAGCTGTGGTCCTCAGCTCCAGCACTGATCCCAGATCAGTGCTTCGCCATGCTCTCTGACTATAGTGATCATATGAGCCGGTGATATCTGCTGGCACACAAGCCCCGCCTGATGTCGTGTGAATGTCACCGATCCTTGTTTTCCTCTTCTGCAGCAGACCTACACCACGCTTCAGAGAGGCTTTTATAAAAACGCCACACACTGACATGAGCTCTTCACAGCGTTGTGGATGAAATGTGATGAGATGTGCATTTAGATTGGATGCCACAGATGCCCAGATGTCAATGCTATTATCAGCTATGATGATTTTTATGCGATTTTATTCAGCATATTACTGAAATGATGCCGGTTGATGGTGGAAATCTGAGACCCTTAATTATATTTTGCATTTTTTTTCTACATTATGCTGCATTTCTTGTCTGTTTAATGTATTTTTCCTGGTAATGTTAGTCCTCTAAACAAACAAATTACCATACCAAATACAAAAGATCACATCATGTTTTTTCTCAACACAGTTTTTAGGGATTTAGTTAATTTTTAGTTCTTACGGTTTGTTTGGTCTTGTTTTCATCATTATTATCGTTGTTGTTTTTGTTATCGACCAGCACTGGGAACACTGAACACTGGCACTGCATTTTATTTCCAACACTAAAACTCTCTCCCTTAGGACTGCTATATCTTCAGGTTTCTGTTCCAGCTGAACACTTAAACACTTGATTGAACCATTTGTTTAATTGAATTAATTACGCTTCTCCCAGAACTTATCCACTTTAGGCTCGGCTGGAGTTTCACAGGAATTTCAGAAATCATATTTCTTTCTGACCCCGAGATATAAGAAAATATCAGTTTAATTTCCAAATTCCATTTAGAGTTCCCTGGAAATAGACCTTTTGACTCAAGGTTGCCTAACCTGAATTACTTCAGCAATACATTATCCAGCTGAATATAAATCCATAATTATGATAATACTCGTATACTGCTATGCTATATTGGATTAATGTTAACTTTGAACTAAATAATTTGGAAGAAAAAAAAATGTGATTATGATCAGTATGATGAGTGATGTCTGCAGACTGATTTTGTTGGTTTTCTCTTTTGTTTTCTTGATGACCCTCTTTCACATCACACTACTGTAGCTTTCTAGTATGACTCGTCAATACCAGGGAACTTTGTATCAATTACACGTCAACAGAGACCTCTTGCAGTTGGCAAATAGCATATAAATGGGTTGGATGCGTCTCATCTGGATTACTTTGAAAAATTTGCCTTTATCTTAAAAGTTACCGACATTTAATAAAGGTAGTGGGGGGGGGGTCAGGTTCTAGTTACACAAGACAGAACTCAGAACATGAACACGAGTGCTGAACATGACCTGGAACAGCTCGCCTGTGTTTGTTTAGCTGTTCTGTGTAAATTGAGCTAAAAGAGGCTAAGCATAAATGTCAAAGGGAACTTTATTTAATCATGACTTCCTTGTCTGCCATGAGAGCGAACATTATACAGGTGACATTTATCACTCTGAATGCAGTCTCAGTTTCACTGCTTTATGGGCACCCAGCTGAGTCCCTGTCATGCGCTTACAAAAAGCCGATTTCTCCGGTTACACTTTAATTTAATGCGTTCTAATTCTTGATTACCGTGTTGTTATTTGAAGGCTGGCTCTCTTCGCACCACCGCTGTCAGGGGTCAGCTATAGACTGCTTTAGCCCACTACAAATTTATGGTCGTTCACTTTGAAGACAAAATCAGAGCAGAAGATTAGCCCTGACAATGTTCCGGTCAGAACCGAATCCCAGAGACTTAAACCACAGACTTACAAACTAATCAGACTCTGTGCCTGAAATGGAAAATACTCAACCATGCATTTCTGAGTGTAATACAGTGTATTTAAGCAGTACAAGAAGTATACTATACTCCTGCACAGGAACGGATAACTAATAAAGAGATAATGAAGTGCGTAAATGCACATTAATAGTCAATGGCTATTGAGTAGATTAAATAAAAAGTGATAACTTATTTGGTAGTTGGTCAGCGCGGTGGCCCAGTGGGTAGAACTGAGACCTGAGATCTGCGATTTTTGGGGTTCAAATTGCCCTATATGCTCTCTGTATTTGGAATGCTTTCCCTATCGTGTGCAAGGGTATTTGAGAGAGTTTGATTTTGGAGGTCTATGACTTACATGTGTATTATTATTATTAAGGGTCTAAAAGTACTAATTCTTCTTCTTCTTCTTCTTCTTCTTCTTATTATTATTATTATTATGCCTGTGTTATTGGCACTTTTCGAAAAGGTACACAAATGAGGTAATTCATGAAATTGTAAGAACAGGTTTGCAACAAAGAATAAAGGTTTTCATTGCTATGGACTCTTCCTCCAAACAAGGAAAAAAAAACAGGTGTAAACCAAAGGGCAGCATTTTTGTCATGCATTAACAAACAAAAAACACAACCATTACATAGAACAACAGCACAAAGAAATGTGCCCTGATGCCGGTAGCATGAGTTTTCACTGGCCTTTAGTTGATCTCCGAGCCAGCTCAGGTCTCCTCCTCCATTAGTCTGACATGTTGTTTTTCTTATAAGTAAAGCCCCACCCACGCGGATAACCCACAAGCCAATTAGACGTAATATGTTACAAACACTTGTTCAAACAAGCCGGTAACAGCGCATAGTATATACTTATAAAAATGATGCTGCACAGTTTTGGCCCTTAATGATGCATGCTGTTACGTGTGGTCTGCGGCATCCATAAATTAGCGACGGTATTTAAGCATCAGCCATAACAGAGGCTTTCAGTACACAATCATTAAACTAATGATGCTTATCTCTGTCAAACTTTTAATCATGGCAGCACTGCAAAGCCGTTGTCGGAAACTTCATGTGAGCTTTGTGATTGCTTTCTTGTAGTGATGGCTTTTCTGTTACCACCCGGCTATTTTTTATTTTTTGGTACATATTCTGAATTTTTTTTTCCCCCATATCCCCTGCTTCCAGTGGCTACCGCCTAAATGGCTCCTGTAAAATGGTCAGGGCAAAGATACGGCACCCAACACAAGAGCCATGACCTTTCACCTCCCCTCTGCCTGCCCCAGTCAGTGAGCACACCACCCTCACTCCTCTGCTCCTTCTCTTCCTGCTCCTCGTCAAAGAGCAGGAGACTTACAAGCTGCACAACACTGCAGGCGAGCAGCTGAAACTGACCTGGTCTCACCTGCTACATTGAAGCTGACCATTTTACTATACTTAAGATGATTATTATACTGTACTACACTGAAGTATTATAAGCATTATATTATATTGCTAAGTTTTATAGTGCTCTGATACTGACCATTATATGGTACTGTACTGAAGCTGACCACTGTGTTACACTTAAGTTGAAGATTATACCGTACTACATTGAAGCTGACCATTATACTGCTCTGAAACAGACCATTATACGGAATTATACTGTAGCTGACTATAATACTACACTGAATCTGACCATTATACTAGACTGAAGCTAACATATTATTGTTCTATACTGAAACTGACCACTGTATTGTATTAAATGAAGCTGTACTACACCGAAGCTCACAATTATACTTGCATACTTGCATTCTCTGAACTGAACGAGGTCCACAAAGGGTCCCCATAACCCATCCATTAGTGTTGTTTTGCCCCAAAGAAAGATAGAGCATTCTGCCTGAATGACCACAGACCTGCCACACATCTGTCAACATGAAAAGCTTTCAATGATTGATAAGTTCTGTAGCAAACTCACTCCTTGACCCCTTGCAGTATACAAACAGTGGATTGGTTGTGAATGATGTGAAGATGCCCTTTTGCATTGGAAAATCTGGATTCTCCTGAACCACATCTAACAATCTGGTTGGTGAACCTCAGATTGGTGGTCTACATAAGAACAGAACTCTGACACATAAAATTGCCCTAGTTCAGTATTTCCTCTGTGTCAGTATTCCACTACCTTCCTGACAAGCAGAAGGTGATATGTGCAGGTGGGCACGCATCTTCTGGATTAACCTCACGCAAAAACAAGCCCCCACTACTGTTCGCCAGCTACAAATATGATTATGGCATTACGGTGTCCTACCAGCAGTAGAAATGCAAAGGGACACTGTCTCCTTGATAATCAACAATACAAACGTGTTTAAAGTCACGCAGCATCTTCATCCAGCAACTTCAACACCCAAGACATTGAAATCGTATTTTGTCACTGCAAAGAAAGCATCGAAATAGATATACTCTCTTCACCTGAAAAACTCAAAGTTACCCTATACATCCTAGTTCACCTCCACAAAACCACCAGTGATGGCCTCCTCACACTCCCTGTCACTGTCGGGTTTGGCAATTTGGCACAGTGTCTATCTCCTCCAGTTGAACTGAGCTGCAGTTTGCCCTCCATTGAAAACCTGCACAGCTTCGGGGCAATGAAGCAAGCAGGAAAGATTGTCACAGGTCCCTCCCATCCAGACCACCATCTGTTCAATGAACTAACCTCAAGGAAAGGAGACCATAGCCACCTGGCACCCAAACAACTTCTCTCTGCCTTCTTAGCCACACACACACACACACACACACACACATTCATCCATGTACATGAAATCTACTTTCCTGATACAAATAACAAGTGAATATCCTTGAGTCACACATACAGTACTGTGCAGGAATTATAGGCACTTCTGAAAAACGCTGTAATGTGAAACTGCTTTTGAAAATAGTGCCATTAATGTTTTTTTTTTCTTTTTTGTTTAACAACATACAAATTGCGTAAATGAAAAAAAAAAACAAAATCAATATTTGGCCCTTTGCCTTTAAAAGAACGTGTGGGAGTTGAAAAAAGAACATTGTCTTGGTCTCAGAGGAACCGATAAAAATGAAATTTCCAAACTCTCAAAAGGATTTTTCCTTTTTTTGAATAATGATAATGAAACTGCTTAGTTTGCCAAAGTCAGGGGAGTTGCCGCACTTCTTGTCTGGTTTGTTCTTTGCTGTCAGTTTCCTGGCTGTGAGCTAATCCCACGGCGTCCAGTATGAAACGCGCACTGGTGCTCATTAGCCTCTCCCACCGGCGTGAACCGTCTTAAGCTGCGAAGGAGAGGGAAGCCGCGGCTGGGAGTTCAGGTAAATTCTGGGCCGATGGCTGTCGCTTCAGTCATCCGACACTCATTCCGGAGTTCACGTCGCCGTGAACGGGAGAAGCGCCGCCGAGCGTGGCGCCTCTGGGCCATAAGAAAACCTTTAGTTCTACTGATGCAGGGGGATGCAAATAGAGCGGCATCACTGGCAAAAAAATGCTTCCCGGTTGCCTTTTGAAAATTCTTGCCGTCCCAGAAATCCAGTGTGTTGCATGTCCCTTGCTCACCTGGTAAGAAATGACCTACACACACACTGGTGTGGTTATCTAGCGTAGGACGCATCCTGAATTCTGAAGTCCTTCTTTTTTTTTTTTACCTGAGCTGTATTTAAATTGTTTTGCAGACAAGTCAGCACAGACCTCGCATCTCCTTGATTCTTGCACGTTTTACTTCACCGATATGGGTATTTTATACAGTGGATGGCGCAGTGGCGCGGCGGTTGGCACTGTTGCCTCTCACCAGGGTTCGAGTCTCTGCCTCAGCTCCATCTGTATGGAGTTTCGTCTGGAGACTCCAGTTTCATCTCCCGCAGTCCAAAATCATATTGCTGAGGTGGGTTGGAGGTACCGAATGATCTGCAGGTGTGAATGTGTGGTTGAATGCTGTGAGTGTTCCCTGCTCCATCCTGGGATATCCCTTGCCTTGCACCCATAGGCTCTATACCCCCAGGGCCCTGCATAGGTCATGTGGATATAGCAAATGGATGGATGTATGTGTAATCAGTAGCATGTCACCATACCGTGGCCAAAGTAAGACCTTGCAATATTGATGCTATATCTATTGTGCCATTCAAATATGAAGATTTATCTTTATATTTTTATGTAATTTAATTTGGTTTTTCACTTCTTTTGGTGGAACCTAAGAGAGCCGTCATCCCGCTGAGCATCGCAGCTAATATCGCAGTATTGTTCAGTGTTGACTCTAGCCTCCAAATGGGGGAGAGGCAGCCAAAAGCTGGAAAAAATGTGTAAAGGAGACGGCAGGATTGATACTGCTTTATGGAGAAGGCAGCTGGAAGAAAGGCAGCGAAAATGGTGCTAAAGGCCCCGCTGTTATGACACGAAAGCGATGCATACCTCCTCTCGGCAACTCCGAGGCAGATAAGACCCGATTCAGTTTAATCAGGAAAGCTGGCTCCATATCGGCCTTCTTTCAAGTAGGTCAGAAGCTGTTTTTCTCAAGACACAGAACATAAGCCCTGCCAACCTGCTAACCTTAAAAAAATAAATATAGAAAATGCTTTTAAAAATGTAATGTTGCCAAGAGGTTATTTGAGTCCTGGAGGTTAATTGACAGATGTACTGTAATAGCGAATTAAAACTCTATTTGAATATATGATGGTGTATTTGCCATTTGTGCAAGTACATTGAACGGTTTCCGTACTTCCCTTTGAGACATAAAAGCAAGAGTGAAGCTTGGACTCTGAACACAGGATTAGCCGTTTATTCAGCACCACTGGATTGTCTTTTTTGTTTTTTTTTTGGGGGGGAGGGGTTGAGAGCCTTGCTTGATGACCAAATGGATACATAATAATTCTACTAAACACAGGATTTATACTGATGACCTCCTGATCACAGGCACAATATGATCACACTCCCACCATGGTTGACCAATTGAGGAATGGATTGTTGGTTGCAGTGAATTTAGTGGGTTTTAGGTTCCATACCCAACTTGGTGTAAATGTAGTTTTGCATGGACTACATTGTGAATGATGATGGACTGACACCCAGGATGCAACCTGAGTTAAGGTATATGCATTCTAGGATGGATTGTGACCATGCAATAGAGGAGCATGCATTGAAAATGGATCGATAAATAGATTTACTCTTGTGGTCGCCAGAAAAACCCTGTGTGTACTTGTTCTATTTGAGATATTATTAAATTAAGCATTTTATTATAGCCACAAACTCAAAGACACATAATATACTGTGGTTCGCTGCTAAAGCATTATTTTGCTGCTGGTTTGAGCTTTTTCCATCTTCTGCACAAGATACACTTTTACTCAGTTATACAGCTGGATATTTTAATAAAGCAATTCAAGTTAAGTACTCTGCTCAACGCTTGTGCAGCAAGGACACCTCCAGGGACTTGAGCTGGCAGCCTTTACATTAGACGTTTACATCCTTAACTATGGCCGGAACCCACTTCTGTTTAAACAGACTCACATTTCCGTAAATACATCTTATTGACTTCATTGTCCTGCAAGCTGATTGACTCTCTGAATAGAAAGTGGGGAGACATGCAGTACTTCTTGTTTGAAGAAAAAAAAAACCAAAACTTTTAATTAATACCCAAACAGCACAAGGAATTCTAAGTCTTTGTAAATTAGATTTGTGTTGAATGGAGTCTTGGCGGTAGAATAGACCATGGAAGCCAATTTGTTTTGCAGACAAAAGACAGCCTGGGGGTGATGACCCTCTCCTCTCTGAACATATCCAGGGAGAACGAAAGACAGAAAGCAGGCATCCATTAATTCTCAGCCCCGTCGTTACTATCAATCAGCAGCCGCGCTTGTTGTTTGTTTTGCACATATGTCATCGATCAGGTAGTTCTGCCCATCGGTTCGTCATGCCGTAGTGTGTGGAATCACAGTCGTCCCGTTGAATGACACCTCGTGTATAATTTCAAATAGAAATAGGGAGAGAGATGTGTACGAAATATTGCAAAATGCACAGTGTGTAATGTAGCGGCTGCTTTTTGCCTTGAAGGTCATCACAGAGTAAGCTGAATGCACTCTGAGCCCTCTCCCAGCATATCGATTTTCTATACATCTAGTGCCCATTCTCAAACTCCAGCTGTGGCTGTCATAGATGTTGTATTATAGGAATTGATTGGCCCGTGTACCTGTTTGTAAGCCTCTCTCTCTCCTTGACCCACAAAGATAGCTTGGAACTTTCAGGCAAAAACACAGTGGGCTGGTTTAATTTCGTGTTATGAAAGACTCATTAGAATGGCCTGAATTGCTCTATTTGAGTATAAACATATGCTATACCAGTGCTATCTCAAAAGGTAAATTTATGTTTTCTTCTTGCGACACTTTATTTTGTGATCAAAACTGGTTGATAGTACTTTACGTATTAAATCAGTCCTTATTGCCAACATGGTCCAATGGAGACCCATCAAATAACATATGAATGTAATTATTATGGATCCATCCCTGTTCTTCTGGTTCTTCTGGTCAGGGTACTATGGGAACCTCACCCTATCTCAGGCAGCATAGGATACAATTCAATTTACATTTAATTCTAATAGTATTCCAGATAAATGAAATGGCCATCGTATAAAGACCAATTTTCTTCATTTAGCTACTTCTGAAGAATCTGTACAAACTGCAAACTGCATTCTGTCTGCACCTGCTTCTTCAGCTTCTTGCCCAGCATTGTTGATCGGTGGACCATGTGTCAATCACTCGTCCACTGGAGTGTGGTCTATATTCCCCATCTGCGAACATCTAGCATTGCCCAGTTGAAATGAGCGCAGGGCTGTAATAAAGGCCTTGACGGAAACGGATCGTGTTTCTCTGCAAAGAGCTACGGGGAACCGAGGCGTTGTCATCGGCGGGAACGATCGCCGCGAAATTCCGGGAAAGGCGGAATTGAAGGGAACGCTAACGGGCAGGGTGGCCAATCTCATCCATCACAAATGATGCCTACAGGAAAAGGAGGTCGGTGCTAATCGGGTTAGCCTGCTGCTGTCCACTCCATATCTCACGGAAGAATCCTCATAGCCATCCGACCGCCGGCTGATGGAAAGATAATGTGTTCTTAAGTGAGTTACTCCGCTTTACAAATCTGATATTATCGTTAAACATTACATCACTTTTTATTTCAGGTTATTAATTAGCCAGGCTTGCAGGGTGAGGCATTAGCCTATTGCTTATGCTCCAAAGTTGCTCTACTACCCCATTCTTCTTAACCGCTTATAAGATTTATGCATTTGAATCAGTAAAACTGATTATAAACATGATTATAAAGTGATTATAAGATAAACAGGGAAAATGGTGGTTTTTATACCCAAAGACCTAAATTTATAACTTCATAATATAATTTATGATATTATGAGGAGAAATTTAAGGGGCCAGGTGTGTGTGGGTGTGTAGCTCAGGGGGTTGGCACCGGTGGCTGAGTTTGAGATCAGAAGGTTGCTGGTTTGAATCCCATTTTTGGCGGACTGGTGCCAATGCATGGCATTTGAGCATGACTCTTTACCCCTGTTGTGTTAGGGGTGCTAAGGAAGGAAGCACTCTGACCCCCAAAACTTGCTCTCTCTTATCTTTATAGAAATACCATTTTGCCTGGGAATGAAAGAAGTATCAATTCAATTCTATAAAACAATATGGTGGACAAATGACTCCCTTATGTACAGAGCAAGGTAGCGCATAGAAGTGTTTGCTGTAAATGGGACAGAGAATTCCGCAGATTGCTTCCTTATTTAAACCAAAAGCATTGATTTGTGCTGAAAATTGAATCGTAGTTTGTATCTCTGCAAATAATCTCTGTATTAAAAAAGTCAATACCTCTGCACAGTTTTTTATAGTATGATTTGTAACACCCTATTATTGCTCTCTGAAGTATTCAGGCCATGAAGATAATTTAATAGCTGGACTTAGAGGTATCAGAGTCTACAAACAACTGAATGTCATGTGATCTGTATGAGATACAGTCATGGTGGAGAATAAGTAAGCAGTAAAACTAAGGCATGAGATAGCATTAGAAGGCACACTTGCATGCACAAGCGCACGCATCCACTGAAAGTTGTGGTCCTGCTGAGGAAATCTGAACTCTTTTATTTCCTACGGCATAATGTCAGCCCTGGGTTCCTCTGCATTACCATAAATGGACAGAAACACTGTTGCATGTGGTTGGAAATGTTGATTTCTTCCAAGCTGGCATTTTGTTTAACCCCTCCTCGAATCATTTGCTAAAGGCCGTCGCGGTTCCATCACATGTTTGCCAAAGTCGAAGTGTAAGACATGGCACAGATATACAGCTATTATGGCAGACAGGTGAAAGGCATGCCTCAGTACTTCTCTGGAAAGAAAGTTTTGGAATTGGCCTGCCTGAAGTTTTTGTCATATTAGGAATGTCAACAAATAATCTGGTTTGCTCTGCTGAGGAATCTTCCTCAGCATTTCTCTGCAAAAAAGTACAATTATTTGTTTTTAAGTCCCTCTGTCTTTGTGGAAGCTGCACGTTTTCTGTAGGATTTAAAAGCTGCAATTTAAGTTGGTCTTTGTTTTTCATTGATTGTCATTATTATTAAAAAAAAAAATATGACAGGAAAAATATGTTTCAGCTTTTAGAAGCTTAATACTTCAATTTCAGTTCATTTTCTTAATTTTTTTATTTTTTTAAGCAATTATATTTAATGGATTCCCTTCTACTTAATAAAACCACTACTACCAGTTAAGTGTAATGATTTCTTTGTAACCTTAATAGTGCTGCTATTGATGTGTGAATCCATAAAATTAGCCTTTACAATCTTTTCAGATTGCATATTCAAGGTATCACACTTCGAGCTCCATATTTGCACACCCTTAAATAGCTATTTTCTCAGTTGACATCATTGACTTCTATTTGAGAATATGAAGTATTTGGGAAAATTACTGACTTTCACCAATGTGTATGAAGGGGAGGAGCCAGTGTACATCAGCTGCACGAGTTGTGCCACAAACCTAGTTAAATCCAGGACAAAAGCACTTTGATGATGAGGATAGATGTATCAGTCCTATTACAACATCAGACAACAGCATTAAGGCATTACTGTATGTGTCCTTCATTTATTTATTGACCTATTTCAAATGACTCTCCCAACAAGCCCTATGTACTGCTGCATCATTTGTATCACTCGGTGGCGTCTGTGGTTAGGAAATCAGGACCGTAATGTCAAAGCATCTCTGATATCCAACACCACAAAGGTCAATGTCTAGCAGCCATTGGGAAACTGCAAATTGAAACCTGAAAGCAAAATATACTGGAAAAAACCACCAAGTTTACAGGAGGAAAGAAACAAAACAGTCAGATATTCACCACGCACTGTGGTAAATTTGGAATGGTAATGTTTTGCAAGTATTTTTGAAAACCAATTTTCATTTTTCCTATGGCAATATTAGAGTGTCCTTTCTGGTTTTGGAAATTCAGAGATTATATTTACTGTTTAAAAATTAATTTAGTTAGTCAAACTTTTATTACCGTGTTTAAACACATTTGACTGTGCGTGTCAGACAGGGAATATTGGCAATATTGTATTTTGGTCTTTAGTTTCTGCATATGGGGTTAATTAGTGACTGTGTTTTGAATGACTTGGGTAGATGCAGAGCAACAGTATACTTCACAATGTTTTACTCCAGTAGACTGGGAAACACACTTTATATGTTAAAGGTATGTTAAAACCTAATGGCAAGATTACTAGGCACGTTCATGTATTAATGCGAAGAACCTAACAGTGTCAAGAGGATCACTCACTATATGGATAAACCTTACAGCACATTATAATATCTGAGCCATAGTCCCATTCAGGGCATTTTCATGAGTTTACAGAGGATTCTGCAGTAAATACTAAACATCCAGTCAGGGGCTGAAAAGACCTTTTTAATGAGGGAGGTTAGAGGAGAATGTGCAGCATCTAAGAGCTAATAGGAAGGCTGTAAGGGCAAAAATAAAAGCTGGAGACCACAGCTGTTTGCCAATCGGCTTCTCTGAATATGCAGCCAGTTTGCCCTCAGAGTGGTTTTGAAGACAAAACGGGCTCCTACCTAAGGATGGACCTCGTTCACAAACATCATAAGCTTGCCCTAACCCCAGCCCCTTTGATAATACCGTGGTCTACCCTACACGTCAATACTGGACCATACTGGAGAACACTACATAAGGGTACCTAATAAATTATTTTTAAAGCAAATTATTGTTCCTTTGTAATATATGATTCATTTGTTGATATGTGAGAGCCAAGCAATTAGACATCCAGTCCACAATGTAGCCAGTGGCACCCTCATGCCTACCAGGGTACACTTTGTATCATAACAACACTAATTGAATATGCAACCATCTAAAATTGGAGGATTTTTTTTTTGAAGTAAATGTCTATAATATCCCCCAACAAGCGAATGCGATCAAATTTCTGCTCCTGTTCGTACTGAATTCCCATGAGCAAACCCTTGTGGAATGATGACAGGTGATTTAGACAGGCAAATTATATAGGCAGCCTCGCCATTTTTAACCTGCAAAATGATTATTCCAGCTGGCAATCAGTGGGAAGGAGTCAGCCTGGGCCGAACCAGGCAACGGTATTTGGGGAGAAGCCATTAGGGGCAATTAAAGGTGTGGCGTTGGAGTTGCTTGCCCACTGAACTTCCTGGAATTGAGCCATTTGCGGCAGAGAAATAACATAAAATAAAATAACGACATAACAGGTGGTATGGGAGGCGACCCACATCACACATCCCTCTCCGTCAGCTGAGCGCTTTTATAATGGGTCGATTGAATTAAACCAAGAGCAATAAAAATGCATGCTCCCACTTTGCTGCTGAATGGAATCAGAGCGTGGGCAGGGGGGGGTTACCTTGGCTTACTGCGACGAGCTTGATGAATGAATGAAAGAAACAGGCAAGACAGCTCACCTTCCCGGAGTTGCATTTCAAGGAGACTTTTGATGATTGTTGTCAACATCGGCTAACCAGATTAAATGAGTGCCTCGGTTTTAAGGCTGGCTCTGCCCGTCCGGGGCCAACATTACAGCTGTCTGGCATTACGATTAAGGCTAGCTAGTGATAGGGCAATAATGGATGTGTCGTTGGAAGTTTCTGGAGCACTGTTAGGGAGGGGAAAGTGGACATTCACGTCCAACTGGTCAACAGGGGTCTACGCTGTGTGCCTGTATGTTTTTGTTGTATTATTTTGTTATTGTTTGCTTACATCACTTTAATTTTACAGTAGATTTTTTCACAACAAAACACAGACTAAAGGAACGCACGTAGGACATTTAAAAATCTACAAGAAAATAAAGATTAGAATACATATATTCAACATCAGATCTTTAAAAGTATCCTGCAGGGATACAGGAGAACCTCTGTATGTTGTTTGATATAAGATGGACAAGAGGTAAAAGTTAATTCCTCAACTTATGCTTAATAGA
This sequence comes from Pollimyrus isidori, assembly GCA_019775955.2. NCBI lineage: Eukaryota > Metazoa > Chordata > Actinopteri > Osteoglossiformes > Mormyridae > Pollimyrus > Pollimyrus isidori. Next base: position 17,840,934 of record JABFDZ020000008.1, read on the forward strand.
GTACAGTACCAATGTACAATTTCCTTTTAGAAATAGCATGATGTTTTTGAATGGTATTCTTTGCATTTAAATAGCCTCCTAGTCATAGAGTATGGCACTAATTCACTTCAGTGTTAGCTTTGATCATTATATTTTGCCTGTACTGAGAAGATGCCCTCATCCAGAATGACTTTCATATCTCCTGTTGTGCTGAAATCGTTATTTGTCTTTTGGGCTGCAGCTGAAATTTGAGCTTGTTGCTTCCCGCTTCAAAGCAAGAAATGGGGAATGAATTGAGAATTAAGAATCTCCCTCTTTATGTCCTTATTTAAAAGAATAAAGGGGTAGAGCAAAAAAAAAAAGAAGGAAAGAAACGGCACGGATATGACAAGTTGGGAGCCAAAATATCTCATGTCTCCTTGGAGTTCTGTTTCATGCTCAGCAGGTGGGTGGCATTTTAATTCACAGTGAACTCCCATCCCCTTCAAACATTCGAGGATCAGAGACTCACTGTCGCCGTACAGCAAGTGGAAGACAATCCTGTCCTGCCTCGCCGGGGGGGGGGGGGGGGGGGGGGGGGGGGGGGGGGGGGGGGGGGGGGGGGGGGGGGGGGGGGGGGGGGG
>JABFDZ020000008.1:17862207-17878163 GCA_019775955.2 Pollimyrus isidori
AGGGGAGGGGGAGCTTTATTTAACGTAATTTTAGAATAGGACACAAGGCGCAGGAAGTGAGTTCATCACTGGACATGCATGGTCACACACTATGGGTAAATATATGAAATTAAAATTAACAAAATTTATGAGAGTAGAATTAATAGAATGTTTTCTGTTTGTTCAATGGCTGCAAATGTTCTGGAATGAAACTGGCAAAGTAAGGGTCTGGTAAATGTGTTTGCGTGCTTGTAATTCACACAGATTGTGATCACTGGGTGGACTCTTTGGACAGAATGGAACCAACATGGCACCATGCCACTGTGTGTCCACAGCTTTAGTATTCGACAGGCACCTGTCGTTTTCTTTCACCAGGCTGGGGGCGGGCAGCAATCTGAACACTTACCTAGAGGCCAACATGTCTATACATACAGCTGACCCAAAGAGACGAAAAGATATCACGCATATATTTGTACTGATAAATAAAAGAGGAGGCTACTAATCACCCAAAGGAGATACTTACTTCCTTTGCTTTAAGAAATGCGATAACAGTGGCATTGCGCCAGATTTATAGCACAAAAAAATAGATAAGTAAACAAACAAATAAATAAAGTTTCTTGGAAACAAGGGATTAGCTGTACCCATTGTCCCTGGGTAAAACCACTTTGATCCTCATGTAAGGCTCACAAGCTTGCTGTTTTTAAGTAACGTGTCTCTCCGTTGAGCGGACCGGTGATCCGGTTTCTGCGGTGTGGCCGACGCCTTCGGGCATGAGGCATCGCCCCGGCTCAGCATCTCAACAACCGGAAAGCAAAGATCCCAGAATTTAAACATATCCCCCATTCCAATTCTGTCGCAGCCCAGTCTCCCGGCTCCCCACAGGCATAAACGTCCCTTGGCCGTCTGAAGGTTTCAGCTCAAGGTGCAGACAAAGCCACCACGACTTATGTAACGTTAAGTCATTCGTGAGGTCGTCTGATGTTAAACTGCATGGTCTGATAGGTAGAGAAGCTAGACCGCATCCTGTGGCGTTGTCCTGGTCCAGTGATGAGAGAAAATGGTTTATCTATCTCCTGGCATATTCTCCCTGTGGTGTGACACAGGCCCTTTCCAGGTGTAGGATACCCTATTTTTACCTCCCTGTCTGTTTATTTTCCATTCTCTGTGCACGTGTTTAACATTCAGGACAGCCTTCAGTGGGTAGTTCACAGTAGATCCCTGCTTCAAGCCAGATATCTGCTCTGAGGGAAAGAGATAGATCCATGTTGGCGAAGCGTTGATTCAAAAAATTACAGCTCGACTGTTAATGCGGCTTTCGCAATAAATCGTTGCGACAGGGCAGCGCATGTGCTGCCCGATTCCCTCAGGGTTGCAAGTGGCTTGTTAAATGTTTTCTGAGAAGCAAAAGACAACTTCTGATGTTCTTGTTGCATTAAGTAGAAGATCGTGTTTTTACATTAATCCTTTATTCTGCACTTTCAGGTTCCAATTTGTGTTGGAATATAGCAAAGTCTCTGTATCTAAATGGAAAAATTAACTCACTTAATTGACATTTATAAAAAATAAATTAGCTGGCACGTTGTTTCAGCAGTGGCCATAAAATATTTATGGTGTATTTCTGATTGAGTCGGAGATGGCTTAATTGTTAGAGTTACTGCTGCATCTGTTTTAAATTCTCCGAAAAGCTCAAGGTGTAACACTTAGATTCAAGCTGAGAGTAAAGGGTAAATGACAGCATGGCTTTCTGACAGTGGGAGGGAAAATAGCAATTTCATGTTACTCTCACAAATTTATCACTGTCTCAAGTTACATGTTAAGCAGAGGCAGGACTTTCTGTGTGTGTGTGTGTGGGTGTGTGTGTGTGTGGATTGGTTGGTTGTGCATGTCTGTATCTGTGTGTCTGTGCATGTGTATCTGTGTGTCTGAGGGTGTGTGTGTGTGTGTGTGTGTGTCTTTGCGTGTGTATGTGTGTGTCTGAGGGTGTGTGTGTGTATGTGTCTGTGTATATGTGCGTGTGTATATGTGTATGTGCGTGTGTGTATGTGTGTGTGTCTATGCATGTGTGTGTATCTGTGTGCCTGTGCATGTGTGTCTGTGTGTCTGTGCATGTGTGTATGTGCATGTGTATCAGTGCATGTGTGTGTGTTTGTCTGTGCGGTGTGTGTATGTGTGTGTCTGTGCGTGTATGTGTGTGTATGTGCGTGTGTATCTGTGTGTCTGTCCGTGTCCATCTGTGTGTCTGTGCATGTGTGTATGTGCGTGTGTATCAGTGCATGTGTGTGTGTTTGTCTGTGCGGCATGTGTATCTGTGTGTGTGTGTGTGTATGTGTGTGTCTGTGCGTGTATGTGTGTGTATGTGCGTGTCTGTGCGTGTGTATCTGTGTGTCTGTCCGTGTCCATCTGTGTGTCTGTGCGTGTGTGTCTGTGTGTATGTGTTCCAACAGTTATTTATATCTAAAAGTTTGCCAGTTCAAGTCCACATATTTATTTATTTATTTATTCTACCCACCAGCAAGGTGCTTAACCTGAATTGCTTCAGTAAAATTGTTTTAAAATTTAAATCTGTGTCACAAAGTGCCTTCATAGAACATACACCAATAATTAAAATAACAATGTATAATATATGACTGATTTCCTTTGTCACAAAGTAGTGCTCGACCCAAATTTTATGGTACGCTTGCTAACCCGGCTATGCTTGTGGCATGTAACACATTGCAAGTGCAGACAACAATGAACAGGATTCTCTCTCTCTCTCTCTCATTTTTTCGTAAAATGCTTTGGAATAAAGAGAACACAAAAGCGATCTCTCTTGAGGGGATGAATGCTTACTTCACTGTCGCTGTAAATTATTCAAGGTCACCTTTTAAGTTCACTTCAGATGTGTTGGATCTGTTCAGTGGCAAAACAGCTTATGAGGTTTGTAATGATGCCACCAAATGGATGTTTGTTTGTGGAACGCTTCCAGAGGGTCTTGAAGTTCAGTTTGTCACCAGGCTCTGTATTGTGTTGTAATTGGGATTTCTTGTGAGTACATCATCTTCATATAAAGGAATAATGATAGTTAAGATGGCAAGCGCAGTGGCTAGTTACGGGGTAAATGGAGCAGTGGAAATAACTGATGACAGGATCCTTGCTGCAGAGATTAAGAAGCTCTTCCTCTATATTGTAACAAGGCATACTGTAACAATGTCCACAGGAGAATCAGAATGTGTATTGTCGTATGACCAAGGCCAGTGAAAAATTTCATTAGGTCAGATTGTTATTGTTAGGGACATGACAATAGACAATTAACAATTACAGACAGAGAATGGATGGATGGATGGATGGATGGATGGATTGATGGATGGAAGGATGGATAACAGAGAGGAGAAAAGGTATTGGAAGGTATACAATAAACGCAGTGGTTTGTACAAATTTAAGTAGTACAATGCTTAAATTTGACAGGTACAATACAGACAACATGCACACATACATATATAGTGCACATACACACATGTATAGTGTACCTATTCTCCATGTATACTGTACCTATAATTTGTAAATAGAATGTTACAGGTAGGTACTGATGCAAATGTAAACATTTAAAGGGTGTGAATGTTGCATATTTGCTGATCACAAGCAGGGGGGACTGTTGACCATTCCTTTTATTCCATTCATCCAATTGCCATGTTCAAAAGGGAAAGTCTGAAATCGAGGGCACATTCAAATAAATAACTGAATATCAACTAGGCTACCGGCATATTCAATTAAACATATACCATAGGACATATATTTGGATAGTTAAGAAAATTCCTATAGATTATTTGGGAATTCAAAAGCATGACTGCTCTTGGGACTTGTACTGGCAATGTTCCGGTCATAAAAACCAAAGACTTTACTGCCTGCTGGTTCAAAAACCTGCCACGAAATCTGCTATACTGATTATTAATTAAGCATGTCTGAGCCAGGGCACCAAACTAAGTGCGGGACTGTAAAAGAGAACAGCACCCGCAGAGTAAACATTATGGTTCCTACCTAAATTGATGATCTCTTCACATAAAATAACTAAGTAAAATGCATTCATTACTGAATGCCTGCAAGCTTTGTGTCATACTGGACAACGCTGGCACAATTTCTTTCTATCTATAATATCTGCCATGATTAATGAACAAAGCACAAAATGCATGAAAGCCAATAGGAGGTAAAGACCAGATTCTGATTGGGTGAATCAACTCTATACAATGCCTTCCTAAAACAGGATCAAATATAGGGACGCATTTATATAAAAAAAAAGCTGTTTGCATCCCAGTGGGTAATTCCTGAATGGAAGCCACTGGCAAACAAAACCAAAGACAGCGATGTAAAACTTTTGTGCGATATGCCAAGTACTGCAACAAAATAGTACTCTTTTTCCATTGACACGTTTATGCTTTTTTTAACAGGTCCAAATGAAAAACCTGGATGGACCCAAATTTCCTTCAAGCCAGCTCACCCTCATCAGGCGTAATTAAACGATATGCCTTTGTCTCCGCTTGGATGTCCCTGTTGTTTTGTTTTCATGGGGCTTTTGGCAGTTTTCTGTCCTGAATTTGTGAGTTAAGCCAAAACTAGTTTTTCTTTTTTCCCCCCATCAAAGTAAACATATATACAAATCAACTCATCTTCTAACCACTTGGTCATGGTTGTGTGTGTGTGTGTGTGTGTGTGGAGGGGGGGGGGGGGACACATGGGGCCAGTTCATTGCAGGCCACATATACACACACACTTCGTCACAATTTACTAATTAGCCTAACTACAAGTTTTTGGACTGTGGGTGGAAACTGAAATACCGGGAGGAAACATAAGGGGAGCATTCAAACTCCACACGCAAAACGCGGAGGCACAGCTCAGCTGTCGGGCCTCAGAAATATGAGGCAATACTGCTACCCAGCATGCCACCACACCACCCCATATGTAAAAGTGACTGGCATACATTCAGGAAAGGCACTTTTATCTTCTGATCCATCAAGTTTATCACAGTAACCGGGAGGGAAGAGGTAGCCGGGGCGTAAAACAAACCCACCGCAGGCAAGAAAATTACCAAAAAGATCCAATGTGGCTGGCAGGCTTTATTCAAATCTCCTGTTGGGAACAAGACCCCTATAGTCCCGTTATTCTGGTAGAATGGTAGCGATGGAGTGGTTAGAGGACTGAGCGTGTAAACAGAGAGGTTGCTGGTTTAATGTAGGCCTCAGGAGTTACATGTCTCGGCAGAATACTTGAACTGCTTCATTAATAATTGCTAGCTGTTTAAACGCATATGGCAGAAAACAGTAAACTACGCTGGATTAAAGGGATTTGCTGAGATATTAAAGGAGGCTGGGAATGAAATGCATCTAAAATAAAAAAAAGGGGCCCTCTCTTACTCGTCCCTGGAATCTGATCTAAGTGGACATGCTTTCCCGTGTCTCAGCGTGGGGAGACGGTCCAGCGAGGCGGGGTGAATAAATAGACGGGACGTGGAATATGGCAGAGACGGAGGGTGCTGGAGAGGACTGTGTGCTTAGGCCAGTAACTGGCACATCTGCAGAGTCAGAGAAAGAGAACATATCAATCATGGAAGGAGATTGATTCACTGACAGCACGGACCGGAAGAAGCAGGAAGCTCAAGCCGCCACGTATCACAGTGCCATTTCATATCAAGCGTAACAAAATACGCTCAACACTTTCCGAAGGATGCTTTTTATTCTCTTTTTATTCTTTTTTCAAATTGTTTTATTCTCGCATTCTGCAGCAGTCTGCTCTTACAAAGCATTTAGCCACTTACTTTTCATACATTATGACTCAGTCCACATCTTCTCCCTTATTTAATCAAAGAGATATATAAGCGTTCCTTTATATTACTGAAATAAGATTTTAATGAGCTGTTTAATTAAAGGCTAATTGAGGTGAATCTATCATGGGTTCTAACATTTGTAATAAAGGGCATGTCTGGACTGCAGGAAATAAATGTATTCTCTTGTCCTGGCTCTTTAAAATACGCCAGTAAGAGCTGCGATGCTGCTTTGCCATCCTATGGCCAGATGGTCAATTCTAATCTCACCTCAGTTGTATTTGTGCAAGGATGCTTTGTCAATAAGTAAATGAAGCACCATAGATCCTTCATCGGCTTTTGCCCAGCCATTGATGACGGATATGGAATAATGTGTCTAGGCCAAGGATTTTTGTCTTTACTTAGTTACTTGCAGAATTAGCTAGATCTCTTTCCCATTCGAAGGTGTAACAGACACTCTTTACATCAGTGCTTCTTTATATCAGTGCTTCTTTACATCAGTGCTTCTTTATATCAGTGCTTCTTTATATCAGTGCTTCCCAACCCAGCCCATGGGGATGCACCCACATACAGTGCACGTTTTTGATGCCTCCCAGCCCTCATCGCATCTGTACCAGGTATTCAGTGTTCTTGATTGGCTAGGACCTGGGAGGGACTAAAAATGTGGACTGTTTGGGGGTCCCTGAGGACGAGGGTGAGGGTCACTTTTCTAGAGGAACAGAAACCCGACCAAAATGAACCAAAAGGAGCACTCTGAGGTCCGTCTGCGCAGTGGTGAGAGTGATCTGTGATTATCCACAGATAATTCCGGGTCTTTATCATTGTGCACCTCAGAGGATTTGCCTCTTGACCCCCTGCAAACTGGTATTGTGAGACTGTGATTGTAGCTGCCTGCCCCCCCTGCATGATGACCATACGTTAGTCCTAGTCCCTAGAACATCATGATCACAGTTGTGGTTCTTCTTGCTTCAGACTCTCTCTAAGCTGGTGTCTGAATGTTCTCATTAGCAGTCAGAAAATGATCTATCAGCTCATCTGCAAAGATCCAAAAGCCTGAACTTCCCACCAAAACAGCTGCAGCCCTGGTCTCATAGCAGCGTAGGGATATGCAGAATAAATCATTGGGCAAGAGGTCGTATTAAGGTTTTATTTCCCAGCACCAAAAGGCATCAAATCTCTCTTCCTAATGACTATACTTTTCCAAGAAGAGAGTTCAACCATTGAGGTAAATACCCAAGTTTGCTGTTTAGGGAACAACTTGGATATTGCTGTCATAATTCTCTAAAATACTGTGTGTTTGATAAACTGACATACATCATGTGAGGTGATACAGGCTTAAGTTTTACAATAAATTAAAAAGTGTTTATTTTATTCTGGTAACACGGTAACAATGATTATTTACCAAACATTATTTTCCTAATTCCGTCAATCACAAAATAATTCAGTAATACTGAGATCATTTCACAACCGAGCAGGAAATTATGTTTTACAGTTTTGAGAACAAAACTAATACAACTAATCACCTTTTCAATTAATGTTGCAGGTAATCAATCAACTATTCCAGAATATCATCTGTAACATTAAAAAATGTCAATTGTAACATTTATCTCTTGTTATTCTTAGAAGTGGTCTACAGAAATCAAATCAACCCCCCCGTGTGCCTTGGTGGACTAACTTCTCTGGGGGCCATAGGCTGTTGCGAGTGGGGTGGCAGTTCAGCTATTATTTTGGAGCCGATAGAGAAACAAGAGGGAATTAAATGGGAATATAAATAATTTGCTTCGCAAAGGGCAGGGTGCCAGCAGTAAATCTTACCCAGCAGGGTGGGGGCGGGATTGGTGTCTGAACAGTTTGCCAAACAGCGGTTGGGAGCATCATCCCGAAGGACCAATTGGCCAAATTTAAGAAATTTTATATTATTATACATGACAATATTTGGTAACGCTTTACATTAACTGCACCTTCATAATGCAATAATTTAACATTCATTAGCAGCATGTACACTATAACATCCTGACACACCTATACAGCTTAATTAATAACAAACATTACATGATATTAACAAAATTTACAATAGTATAATCATATAATGTTTGTTATTAATGTATACTAAAGCTGTTAAGGTATGTTACTATGTTAAAGTATACTTACATGCTGCTTATGAATAGTCTATGAATTCATTTTAAAGGCATTTTCAAGGTACAGTTAATGTAAAGTGCTACTCAAAATTTGACCAAAATTATAATATAAATGTTGACATTTGATGTGGGATAGTGACTAAAAAGAAAGAAAAATCTCAGACCAGCAGGAAAACCCCTCAATTCTGGGCCCGATCCTGAAATTCCAGTCCTGGTTTCCAGCTCTTCGTTCAGGTCTCCTTCTCATTTCAGATCTCACTCCCTTTTGTGGGATTTATGCGGAAAAGAGCCCACAGTCTGATCACCGAATTGGGTCGTTGGCTGCATTGTCTGCTTCTACAATCAAAGATAAAGATGCTGCTTTGTGGTTGTTGTCCCCCCCCCCCACCTTATCCAATCTCTCTGTCCCTCTCAATAGCAGCTGACAGCACGGTTTATCTCCTCCACGAGACCTTGGCTGCTAAATGTCTCAGTCTTACACACTGCCGGATGAAATGACCGTCTACCAGTCCTAAGTGGAAACTGCCAGGAAAAACACAGCCATGTCATTGCTGCTCTTTGTTGTTACAGGGATCATTTGCCACGAACCTTTCTTGCCTCTTGCAGCATCCTCTCTGTCTGACGGTAGCTCTAGAGCATGATGGGAAATGCAGTATATGGGGCAGCCTGATGCGTCGTACAACTGTCAGGGTGCGAAGCTGGAACATTTGCAATTAATTAACCTTTCAATTTATCTTCACACCTGTGTTACCGCTGTACAGATCATGCACAAGTTAATGGCGAAACTAAATAATAATATGCAATTCTGCAGTTAGCATGGATTTCCTTTGGAGACCAGGGTTTGAGACTCAAGGTCTCCGTATGTGTGGAGTTTGCATGTTCTCCCCGTGATCTTGTGGGTATCCTCCGGGTTCTCCAGTTTCCCCAATTGTCAAGGTGAACTGGAGTCGCCAAATTGTCCGAAGGTGTGAATGTGTGTGTGAATGGTGTGTGACTGAGCCCGGTGATAGGTTGGCTTCTCGTCCTGGGTTATTTCCTGCCTTGGGCCTGTTGCTTCCGGGCAGGACTGGCCCAGGATTAAAAAATGGCCCTGGATCGCTGCCCAGACCCATCGACCCATCACACATACATACCCAAGATAAACTTTGCCAGGCCACTAACCCCTCGGCCCACCAGGAAAATCCCTGTTATGCCAGATGGCCAGTCTCCGGACCCCCTGACCCTGCCTAGGACAAGCGAGCTTGGACTATGGATGGACAGTTACTAGTGAAAATATCCTGTATAATCTTGAGTACTTCCTAAATAAACCTAATTTTAAATACTTAGTCATGTTATTTAATACACTATTTGCTTTTTTTTTGCTTTTCATTTCTTTTCAGAAGAAAAAATACATCAGAAGAAATGCATCTTTTAAAAAAAATTATCAGACCACTAAAATAAATCTTGCATTTTTAGATCCTGGTTAAATCTTGGTTCTGCTGGCAGAAGTACACAAGAACAAGATGAAGGAGGAGACACTGGTAATGACCAAAAACCAGCCAGGCAGAGGGCAGAAGCGACCTTATAATGCCAGAAATGACCATCAACTTATCCGCCAGTGTCTCATAAATCAGAGGATGACCTCAAGTGATCTTCAAAAAGAATGTGAAACATTTAGTGGTGTGAAATGCACAGTTCATATGAGGCTCCAAGAAGCAGGACTGAAGACCCATAAAACAGAGGCCCTTCATCAAAGAGAAGCAGGGAAGAGCCAGGCTGGAATTTGCAAAAAAAATATTTCACACAATTGCATACCCATTCACTCTGGGTCGGCCCTCATTTTAGTGATAGTGGACTTTCAAACAGAAGTGTTTTGCAGCGTTACTGTATTTCCTTGCAACAGGTGAAGGTAGCATCAAAAGCCATGTGGCTTTTCACACGGAACTACTGGGGAGAAGGTCAGAGGAAGTGAACCGACTTCATCAGTATTCTCTTGCCGTCTGTGTCAGCAAGGCAAACACGGTACAGCGGGATAGGCATCTGCACATTCTCTGTATAACAGCATCTGATAGAAACGCTGTTTGTTCTGTAGACTGAGAACAGAGTTTTGTGTCAGAAACATGTGCATCGGACCTTCTGTTCCCAATGCCTGATGGAAGGCTGTGGAGAAATGCTAGATTCCTGCTTTTATCCTCACCCGCCTCTGCCTCTTAGACTTAAAAGGTATTCTGGTCATACGAAAATAATGGTTCTCCGCAACATTGTTTCATCACGTTCAGACTGAAACATGAAGTGATGATATGGAATTGTCAGTATACAAAAGCATGAATTTGCTCTCTTCTGTCTAGCATTTATGGGCTGACTAGCGATAGATGCACAGCACAAGGAGAGCTTATTGAGAATGTATTAATGCCTTGTTTTGGAGCCTGTTGTCATTATGTATTAATGTCTTGTTTTGAAAACACTATCAAATTACGGATGTTGATGTGTTTTATATGTAATCAATGTAGGCAATGGTATACTGGATGTCTCTGTTCATGTTACTTGATTCTAGTTACCAAAAACCATTGATACTTCTCTCAGATTTACTAAATATGGCAGCCTGAATTTGACTTTACTTAAGAGTGAGATAATAAAGTACCGCAGAATGTTTGATCAGCACTTTCGGAGGTGTTTCTTTTCTATGAATAAATCCTGAAATTATGGTTTCTGCTGTTTGCCCTGTAGAATAAGGCCAATCACAGTTTCTGTGAAGCAAATTGCTGGCAAGCAAAAGGGAGCCTTAAAAAGAAGCCATTTCACTTTCATAAGAGTGCTGCCTTTAATCAAGAAAGTTCTTTTCTGACATGCACACTGCCACTGGATTTTCAGTTTTGTCTACCTGCATAATACAAACAAAAACGTAATTTTAAAAATTCAATTTAATTTGAACTGAGAAAATGCTTTATCACTTTAAATATGGAGCCAAAGAAACAATATGTAAACAAAAACATTTCCAGACATAATTTATGCGCAGTGCAACCTCAGGGATGTTCAAGAACTATAGCACATTTGGAAAGTTGGCCACTGTCCCTCAGATCCGTTAATTTAAAAGCTGTGATGATGTCTTTTGGCACTGAGGATCTTCAGAGCTCCACAAAGCTGCACTAAGTTAGCTGTTCCTCCCTCCTCTTATCTGTCCTTGTTATTTCTGAGAACATAAGCCAGTTACTTGCCGTATTGTGTTGTTTATAAACACATGCCACCTGTGATTCTATTCTTGTACAGGTCTAGCTGCACTTAGAGAAATCTGTCACTTGGTCTTCCTGTAAATTTTAATTCCAGTTAAAATAACTTTATTTACACCAAAAAGGATCTTGATCTGGAGAATGGATGAAAAGGGAATGTTTAAAGGATCATTAAACAGTGACTTCAATAAAAAAAAAAAAAAAAAATGTCAAAAGACTTGCATTTTGTTTGGTTAAGGTTAGGGCTGGCTAGGGGTTAAGGTTGTAATAGTGTGGATTTCGGTTATGCCCATAGAAATGAATGGAAAATATACGTACAAACTGAATACAAATGGTCTCTCCTATTAGCCATTACATTTGCAAACACCTTTTATCCTGTGGGGTCAAATCGACCCCAGCAATTTACTCCTCCAGAAAATTATTATAAATGAAAACTCCTACCCAGGTTAATGTGTCAGGTTATCCTGCATCTTTGTTGAATACCAAAATAGTCTTTATAATGATAGATACCCCTTGCATCCCCCCTTATACATCCAGAAAATTTATATGACTAATTAAAAATATAAGTCACCATAAATTCTCACTGATTGACCTGAAATAGAAGAGGTCCTTTTGGTCTTAATTACTTGATATCATTTCTGAGTGCAGATTTTTATTATCTATATCATTTGGAAAGAAAAGCTATTACTGTTACCAAGGAGAATAACATGTATTACATGAAAAATAAACACATTTTCAAACATTCAAAAGTATTTTACTCATAAAACGCACTTATGAAGTAAATTTGAGCATTGATTCAGGGATTTTTCTATACTATGCTGTAAATGTTATGGACTCAAATGTGTGTAACAGTAAAACAAATTTACATAATCATCAAAAACTTGACGGAATGTGAACTGGTACCGAGGAGCCTTATATCTGCATATCTAGTGTGTATGTGTCACAAATACGTTCAGATCACTGAGCCTTTATTGAGCCTGTCAGAGACAACAGATATAGTGAGCGGACAGAGCCGTGGTCCGGCAGGATCCGGGTCGGGGGTCGGGGGTCGCAGGCGAGAGGGTGGAAAGCTGGGAGATCAGGAACAAGCAGCGGGCAAGAATCAGGATCCGGGTCGGGGGTCGGGGGTCGCAGGCGGGGAATCGGGGAATCCGTCCGAATACAGAGAGAGGGCACACAGGGAACCCACAAGGAGGAAGAGCGAGAGGAGGAAGGGCAGGAGGGAGGTTGAGACGAGCTGCAGGGAGAGTCAGGCAGGGCAAGCAGGGCGGAACAGAGTTAAACGGGAGACAGGGAAATTAACGCTCAGTATGTCTCCATACGGCGGGGCGTGACAGTGTGTATGCACCTTACACACAGATATCAGCGGTTCTCGCAATACTGCAGGCATGTTATGTTAGATTATAGTCCTAAAGCAGATTTTTTTGAAGATTATAGGAAGATTACTTGAAGACTATAAAATTGTATTTTATGGTGACCTCAGTATCATCCTAAACAACCGAAACAAATTTGTGTAAAATGTTGATATTTTATGTTTCATACAGCTAACACAGCCAAGGGACAATTTGGTGCCCAGGACAAATCTTGTGCACTAAATGTGTACAGGGTGTTGAAAACAAATCACCGTGATCATTTTATGTTTAATCACTTGTCTCCATCAGATTATGAGAAGCCATCAAATGTGAAGCAAAAACATGATGTCACGCATTTCTTTAGAGACGTTCCACACGGAATGGGGTCAAATTGACCTGACAGATAGTAGCGGGGTGTGTGTGACGGAGAGAAAGCAGAGAAAAAAGTTGCAGTAATATGCAATCAGAGCACTGAATACAGCAGAATGTCTGACAAGTCAAGGTGTCATACAATCCAAAACAATATATAGTTTCTCTGCTTTAAAAAACCCCTTTTCCCCCGGGACGTGCATTTTCCTAATTCGTTCCGAAATGCGTCGCCAATTGCATTTGTTATTTCCTATTGCATATTAAAAACACAACTGAGGATTTGTATGTGTGCTGAGAAGCTGGACAGATCAGAATACTTAGGCTAAAGGGTGCAAAAACACATTAAGGCAACTTATATATATTAAAGGACCTACATTAGAAGTATTTGTCGTAAAATTGCTCCAGCAACAGGGTGCAGACTCCCAGGAGATAAACGGCATTTTTTTCCTTAGGGGCATCTTCACTCAAATTGCTGTTTTGCTATTATGTGGAGTTTTAAATAGCAGATCAATTTTGTTTTGTAGTACGGCCTTTTATATGGCACCAGGAGCCCCGCACAGTCCTCATTGAACGTTTTCCCCACAGTCGAGGCAGAATTCATTGTGCTACTTGTTCTGACTGATTGTATTTCCATTGTCATATATGTACAGATATTGCATCAGCGGGACGGTTCCCAACCTATTGCACCATAGTGATGGGTTGTCAGGGGCAGTGCACTGAATGGATGCACAGCTTTTTGGATTTTTAACTTGCTCGGCAACTTTAATATTATGTAATTGACTTTTTTATCTGTTCTTCCTGCATGCGCGAAAGTGTTTTGATTAATCGAGGCGTGCGATGGACCGGCTTTTGCATGCCTCCTGCTTACCTCAGTACAGCAATTGGGCCTTTGCTTGTCAGTCCCTTGAAGAAAAGCATCAGCTGATCCTGTCCAGCTGGCTACCAAACTGCCCGTCGCAGGTGTTTCGAGAAATTTGTCCAAAACTCTCACTTCCTGCACATTTATTTATGTAGCAGATGCTTTTGCCTGATTTTATTTATTTTTTTAAAAAAGTGGGAAAAACTTTGGGTCAGGGAGCAGGGTCAGCAGGTGTCCCGGGAGCTGCTGGGGTTAAGGCCCTTGCTCTTGGGCCCAACAGTGAAACGATTACTCTGTCAGCCACGGAATTTGAACCCATGACCTTCCAGACGCAGGTTATATCTCCACCTCTGTGGAACTACACACCACCCCTACATAAACAACAGCTTCAAAATAGCTTTTTCATTGCTAAGGATCAGACTGAAGACGCTTTAGACAAGGCGGCTGAGTGGTTATAGTGATTAACTGTTAATCTGTCCTGCTTTCTCCCCTGTTAGTTTGTATCCCATCCTCACGGGTCAGTTTTAAGAATGTCCCCCACGTGACAGTAAATTATTTTAAGTTAATTTAAGGTTCAAAATAGCCTTGACAGAGCTTGCTAACATAAATTTTACTGATTATCTTTCTAAAAACAAAAATGATCATTAATAATAATGTATTTTATTTAGACATCAGGGAAAAACTGTAAACATTTTTTTCTCATCGGTGCAAAGGTTCAGAGTTGTGGAATCCTGTCTGAAATGTGAGTTTAATGAACAGCACCGTCATCCTAACGCTGCATTTGATTAATCCTCCTGGCAGCACTTATACCATGATTGGGTCTCGGGTGTCCTTAATAGTGGCATTTATGCTCAGTCTTACATCTTCTTTACTATGCTTGTCATAATGTAGTTCCCCTGACTAGTTCATCTGTATTGTACTTGGCTATATGAACTTGCGGCGAATCTATTTATCAACAAAATAGCTTTTCTTCTCCGCTTCCCCCGGTCTATTTATGGCTCCCCTGTGCCCCAAAGTCGCAGATCACCAGCAGGATTCTGACATTCAGCTAGTGACAGTAGGCAAAGAAAGGATTAACATATAGACGAAAATCATGTACAGTCCCAGTCAGAAGTTTGGATACTTGTACTCATAGAAAGATTTATTTTAATGAAAAAAATATAAAACAGCATATTTATTATGCACTGAGGGAAAAAAATGTTTTAAACAAAAAAATAACAATTTGTTGGGCGGGGGGCAACTCTGTGGTTTGTGACTCAGAAGGTTGCCGGTTGAGATCCCCGGGTTCACACCCCATGATTGGGCCCTTGAGCGAGGCCCGTATGGTCTATGCTCTGGGACTGGCTCCCCATATTTCTTCCTCTACGCTGTTTCATAGAGTGGTCTCCTGGGATGCTTTTTAAGCTGTGCCGAAGGATGTCCCACATATATGCTGAGCATTAATTGGCTGCTTTTCCTTCAATCTCTGCTTACTAAATCAGGATAAATAAAATGATATACCTATACAATTGAAAAAAAGAGAAAATCCCCATTTCTCAAGTGTCACAGATGTTTCAAAAAATCAATTTACTCAATTTCAAGTAAAACATGTCGCTATTGGTTCATATTTAGCCTTTTGTTTGATTGGTTAAAGGAAGCCATGTGACCATCATACAATCAGTGAGAATGAGATACAAAACAGAAATAAGAAGGAAAAAATGCAATGAATTAAGAATGATGAAAGCTAAATGAAGAGTTCTTTTAGAACACACTTAAAAATGAAATGCATTTGTGCCAGGAAATAATTGTCATACAACTCAAAAATCTTCTTTGTTTTTCTGCGGTGTTTGTAGTAGTGGCTTTTACCACCCAACTGTGGTGGTTGCACGTGAGGAGCTTCCATTCTGTCCTTTATGGATCGTGTTGCGGTCTGTCCCCCTATATTCAGTTTTACATTTCCATTTTCATACACTAGCTGTTCCTCTTTTGACACCATAAAGACCAGAAATCCTTGACAGCAGCTCCACTCCTCGCTTCTTAACTTCTTTTCAGGAAACATCACACACAACAAAAACATTTTAAATTACATCCTGGCACACAAGCATTAAGACAAACAAAGACAAAGGGCTGTCTGTAATTATGCATATTTAACATATTTAACTGATATCGGCATCTAATTGTTTAGACTTTTTTCAAAACAGTATCACTATTGTGGGGGGGGGGGGGGGGGGGGGGGGGGGGGGGGGGGGGGGGGGGGGGGGGGGGGGGGGGGGGGGGGGGGGG
>JABFDZ020000008.1:17907440-17919411 GCA_019775955.2 Pollimyrus isidori
CCCCCCCCCCCCCCCCCCCCCCCCCCCCCCCCCCCCCCCCCCCCCCCCCCCCCCCCCCCCCCCCCCCCCCGCATCAGCACTGAGGCGTCTTGTAGCTCAAACTGAGGGAAGGCAGTATGGTACAGTGCATTCTGTCTGTACATTAAAATCACTGTTTCCCTTTCTGTCACTGTCAGTACGTCTATATGTTTCGATGAGCATGGATTCATGCTTCTGTATGTTTTTATATTTCTGTCATTTCATAAGCGCGGAGAGGCAAAGAGAACCAGAGGCCATCTGCTTTCCAATTTTCACATTCGCAGCAATATTCAGCCTGTGTGTTAAACTTTATAACATAATCAAGCACTGGGTGACGCCAAATTGAAAATTCAGCAAATGCTTAAATCTCATTTGTGGAAGTATATAAAAATTTTGTATTGTGCATCTTTCTTTAGTTGAAGGGCGTGTTGTTAAGCGTGAACACAGTTGTTGTATAGTGTTAGCATTAATTTCATTTATTCTTTGACTAAAAACATCTGCTAAATCAATAAAACACTGTATGAAACAAGGTCCATTGCAGTATAGATACGTATGGCAGCCATCTCTTTACAATGAGGGCTACTTTTACAAAGAAGATATTGAGACCGGGGGGGGGGAGCGGGTTTCCTTAATATATTTTTCCGATAGGCTGGGGTGTGGGATGGGAGCATAAACGTATCATGATCGACTTATGGCAGTATAGAGACACCAGTTCAGTTCACCCATGTGCATCCTATAGACAGTCAGAGGAAGCTCACAATACCAAGAGAACACCAACACTAACATGATAGCACCATACAGAGAACCTGAAGGCGCAAGATAACTCCTAACTCCTGGAGGTGTGCTACCCATTCACCCTGCTAGGGGTACTTTTGGCCCAAACTCAACATTATCATTCTCTTTTAAATGTTGTAACAGACTTAAACCTCTCTTGCTTTCACTGCTTTTTTAAGAACCATAGAACATTACCTTCAAGGCTTTCTGCAATTTGGCGTGTGGACAGTTTTTCGGGAAAAGGTTCACTCGTGCGACAAAAGAAGACCGAAGATCATTTGACTTTCATTAGGAACAGAGGGGTCCAATGAGAGTGACACTCAAGCACATGTTTGTCTTGCATAAGCAGTTAAGTATTTCCAAGAATGCTTACAAAGACATTCCTTTTGACAAAGCGTGTGCCAAAGGTCCCTGCGATCTAGCACAGCACAAGCACTGCAGCCAATCTAACCCAAATGGTTAGAATCACCATATTTATTAACTAAAAATAATTCCAGGCTACTACAAGAAAGGGTGTGTGTCCATCTTGAAAGTCAAAAGCTCTGGATGTTTGCGCTGATTCACTGCACCTGTCCCTTGTTGTATTAAAGAATGTGTAAAATTACGTGTAAACTGAAGAATGTATAAAATTACGTGCTAACTGAGCAGACCCTGATGCCCAGTCTGAATCCTCTTACAGCTTAGTTTGTGCTGTATTGATGCTGTCCTGTCCAGGGGAACAAAAACTCTAAAGAAAGATTACCAACAAACCTGCTCTCCTTCACCTCATCCCTCTGTTACAAGCTTTATTTTCTTTGCAGACTGAACCGGAGTGATTTTCACGCCGCAGAAATTTGATTTGTTTCTCAACAGGCAGGAACCTAATTCAGTTAGGATTGTATCTCTTTGTTACTCAAGTTCATGGTTGAACACTGTGGATGATGGCTGCTGGGGATATATAGGAAAAGGTCAGTGTCCCCCACACCACCAACACAGGGGTATATATTAGTGGAGGGGCTATAAGGGCACTGGTCCCAGTTGAAAGCTGATTGGCCACTGAAGTGCCCCTCCCCTACCATTCACCAATTCAAAATATATCATTGGCTAATGATGAGGTTGTCCCCTCCGTATGAATTATGATCTCTCTCATCACCACCTCAAAACACACACACACACACACACACACACGCGCACACGCACACACACACGCACACACACACACACTTAGTTTTTCCCTTCTCCTTTTGCACAGCTTTTGCACGTCTCCTTTCGATATCTTAGATATGGCTGGAATGACAAAAGAGCTGAACTAGACCATTTTGATTCTGCTTTTTTTTTTTACTTAAAGTACACTTCAGATTCCAGCATTCGTACTCTACATAGTAAATGCATCATTTCCTGGTAATATTTACAGGTAAAAAACACACATAAGCTGGTTCATGAAACATACATCACATTCCATTCATTTCAATGTTTGAATTATTTTAATAAAATGGAGTTCAAAGACCATTTATGGGCTTCACCTTCTTGACTCGTTCGTAATAACAGAGCAAAACTGTATAATACAATAATGGCAGCACTAGCTACAGCAAGACTTTGGGTAAATTTCTTGGTTGAAAACAATGGCTATGCCAAGCAGAAAGATATATGGGCCATACTGTATATCCAGCTTTAGAAATGAAACGGGTATTGCAAGAAAGTGCTTTTGCAGGAAAGCATCTGCTAGCACGTTCTTTTGTATTTCAAAGTACTCGTGGCCGTGACCGGGGTAAGCGGTTCTGAATCTATGGATATTGTGGCATTTATTGTTTGTTTGTTTGTTAAAGGCTGTCCATGATCCCTTACATAAGATGTAACTTTAAACGTTAAACGTTAGCATAAGTCTTAACCTGTGGTCAGGCCGATTACAGGAACAGTTGAGCAGGTGGCCGTGAAAGACTGTACGGCTTCTAAACACCACAGTCAGCTATCTTGAGTCTTGAATACAACAAATTAAACTGTAGTTCACCACACGGGCATCAGAAAACAATTTTAGAAGTATTTGACTTTGATGTAGCTAGGAAACTAAGTAGATTATTTAATTGCATTTTGCCGTGTCCCGTATCAGCAGGTCGCTGGGAGTCTTTCATGTCACCATCTGGTTTAAGTTGTGAACTTTGCTGTGCCGCCCTTTCATGCGACTCTCTTAATGGAGGAAGGTGAAAGTGAGACCCGTATCTAAATGTGCACAAAGCATTATCGAAAGCGCTGCCGTTATCACCCCCCGCCTCATTGTTTCGTACCCTCAGATAAAAACGCTGTAGATGTTGGGTTCAAAATCATCAAAAGCTCTCCTGGCCTCTGCACCAAATTCAAGAACCTGTTTACGGACTGAATTTTGAGATTAAAATGGCCAATGACCAAGGGCAGTTTGTTATATAGCATATAAATATAAAGATAGCATATAATTAATCCACAGTTTTACAGCTATGGTACGCTTATTATGCAAAAAAGATGTCTGCTCTTTTACTGAAACCTTGAATCCTGACCCTTTCCTGTGAAGGGCAAAATAATTACCTGGCATGTATGCTGAAAACCCTTAACACTTTGTCAGCTTGATGCTTGCAGAGAATAACCAATAGGTGGAACCTTTCTACCTATATCCTGGAAACAAGCAAATACTGATAATTTAGCTGCTAGCTGAAAGTTTTATTTCACTGAATGGATTATATTTGAAATGTTCTATATATTTGAAATGAAGTATAATTTAGATTATAACACTGGTTTGGTGAATCTGTTGCTTTGACTCTTTGGAAATAAATTATTGGGCAATAAATCATTGCAAACTGGACTTAAACTATTTTATGAGCATATTATTGTAAAATGTTTCAGATGACAAAACATGAGGCAAGGGAAAACATTATTAGCACTGAAATATAACTGTAAATTATAAAATACTGAACAAATCTTTTTAGTGCATATTTCAGTTACACTTCAGAAGACATGGACCACATTATTTTGTGTACAAGCATCAGTTTTTGCGTGCTGCCTGGTGCAATATGGTGGATAATGCAGGTACAGTTCAGGCTAAGGGGGCAGGGGACGCAGGTGTTTTTACACAGAGGGCCAGAGGTGTGCTTCCGGCATGGCCTTTTTCCTTTCAGCCAATCACAGCCTGTGTGGTTCAATGTGACGTCTCAGTGGTCCTGCCCCGTCGCGCCTTGGCAACATCGACGGGCCTTATTGGATGCCAGCTGGCCGCAGTCTTCCAGGGGCGGGGGTGGAGTGATGGAAGGGGGGGTTGACACTGGGGCTTCTGCATGCTTAAGTAGCCACCAACAGTGACTCTGTTATTATTAACTGAGGCATGAAGTAAGCGAAACCGCATAGTAAATGTCTGCCCCCAGCCTCGACTTTCTGCTAATCTCCCCTCACGAGGCGTAGTTTCTGGTGTTTCAGACACTGTGTGTATTCTTCTTAGCAATCACAGCAAATAAATATTTGTGAGAACATCATTAAACATGTCTGCAAGCTTGTATCTGTGAGGCCTGACTTCACAATTTGCAGAGATTTTGTGGGACGTGCAGAATTGCACAACGTACTGAAACAAAATGAATACATATCCATTCGGGCATTGCATTTTGGGTGCAGTGTGTGGCTCAGTGGGTTAAGCTTCTGCCAGTAATCAGAATGCAGTTGGTTCAAATCCCATCATTAACAGATACATCATATCTCTATTAGACCATATCATAACTCCATTCAGTAAGGACCTAAACCCATATATATTTGTCTGTGTGTGTTTCACATGACAATAAAAAAGAAAATCCATTATCCCTGCATTTGATCAAGTAAAGCTTCATTCTGCATTATGGACCTTGGGGTTTGGACTTGGCCAAGGCATTGCAGAGTTTCGCTAGAAACGCAAGAGGTCCTAGTCATTCTGGTACATGAGACAATGCCTGTAGGCTGGGCAGTGGGTACACAGTAGGTGGTCCAGCCGCCTAAGTGGGTGGAGCTGACACTTATGTGGCCACACTGGGCCACTGTCTGACAACATCAAAAGCAACCTCTCACACAGCTGAAATGAAGGAGAACTCCCGGTTGGTCTGAAGAGCAACATTTAGATGCAAAAATAATACTGTGATACTGTAATATGATACAAGACTCCGAGGAGCAGGGGAGGTGGCAAAGCGTCCTGCTTTGATGGCTAAAAAAATGACAACTAGTGTAATACTATTTCCCGGCACCGAGACTGATTGACGGGCAAGATGTGGTAACTATGACAACTAGCATTAAACTGGCAGCTGCCTCCCTGTTTTGGGATACAGGCTCCCCTCTGCTCCTTCAGCCCAAGCCTTAAGTGCATCTTCAATAAAAATAAACTTTTATTTCTGAACTGGATTATAAAGAAAACAAAAAAACAATACTTCATATAGTCGTTCTCAATTTTTCTTTTTTGGAAAAAAAAAAAAAGTTTTCCACTGTGTAATTTTAAGCCTTAAATCTTCGCAGCCAAATTGGGTTTGAAGTGTTGCCTTTACCATAGGTTTCAGGCGACACCGGGCAAATGTAAATTATTTTTTCCCTCCTAATTATATATCTGATTGATTTTCAAACTGTTTTCCTGCCTGCTGTAGCACTCTGACGGCACAAGGTGAGGCAGACAAATTGAAGCGGCGAAGCTCAACAGCAGATCTTTTCTCCAAACGGGGAAGTAAGCGAAAAACATTTTATCGCTTACTTTCAGCAATATGTAAATCCATGCATTCGATATTCCTGAATTATTAGCTCCATCTTGGGCAAGAAAACAGAAATTATTTTTAAAGCGTAATACATTTTAAAAACGATACACGGGGGTCATTTTCAGCCCTTCTTCCGCCTTCTGGGCTGATCCCATCTAACCGGCTTTGCCAGCCCTTTCCTGTCAGGGGGAGGAGCAGTATGAGATGGCTCTCCTTTTAACATGACCATTTTCGAGTTGTGCCAGGCCCCGCCCCCTCTGTTGATGGATCCCTGCAGGGCCAAATCCTATTTACTGGGTATCACTGTCACAGCAGGCCCCTCCATATGGACTGTGAGATTCAGTCGTGGCCTGCTCCATTTCCATCAGCCTGCAGAGTGCTCTGTGCTCATTCAATTATTGGACCTGCCGTTCCCCGCCCATACAAGTGTCCAGGTCCCTGGGCTATTCGGGAGCTCTCTGCTATCCATCACACATGGCTAATCACTGCAGTTGTCATTAGCAATTGGAGCTTAGAATTTTGGATATTTCTATTTGTAGGCAATATATTACTATTAGATAACAGGCACTCCTGTGCCCCACACCACCCTGATTAATCTAAATGGTGAGAAGATTGGATGGATGGATGGATGGATGGATGGATGGAATTAACCAATGAAACAATTTTGACAAAAGTACAAACATACTTTGTTATTTTTGTGAGTACCGATACTATGATTGCATATCTTAAATCAGCTTTTAATGCTGTTACTTTTCTGGAGATTAATCACCTTCAACCTTGTTTTTTCTATTGTTATTTCTATTTTTTATGAGGTGTAAATCATACATGGAGGTACTGAAACCATGAAGCACTATGCAGTGTTGAAAATACCCCACCTAAGCAGGTCATATTTCAGGTGAAACTTAAATTTTCAAATGACACACGCTATGTCCTTAAAGTATTATATTTTGTAAAATGTAAAAAGTAAAACAAATGCCATATTAGGATGGAGAATTAGATTACGGGAAATAATGTAACCCCCAAACCCCCAGGTTATGTTCTCACTGTGAGACCAACTGTATTTTATGCTTAGTAACACAGACCACAGACAGTTTCGTTGGGTTTTTTTTTCTTCCTCATTTTCAGGCCTGTCTTACATAGTAGAATTTGTGTACTTCTCAACCTCCAAAATAACTCCTTTTCTTGGAGAAAAAAAAAGTTTTCAGTGAATTCTGTAAAAGTAAGACTTACATCTCTAATTCACTGCTTGGAGGCCAAAGTCTTAACATGCATCATTTTATGACAAGGACACTGAAATACCTCTGCAGACATCCTAAAATTTGTGATCCACTGACCCTCACTGAATCCAAACAGTGTATTTTTAGGTAACTCACTACATTACCAAAGAACCAGAACAGTAAATATTTGTATGTCGTTTTCAAATAACTATAATTATGTTATTAACCAAGTTAGCCTGGTTTTGTTGTTGTGTAAAAGTACATTTTTATTTGCTTTGGTTTGTAGCTAAGCAGACACCACTGACGAATGTGCGACTTCCGGTCACAATCTTCTTCTGGATTATCAATTGAGGCGGCTGCAGAAAACATGCCTGCGTAATGCTGGGTGTATGAGTTACCTCTGCAGTCAAGATAAAAGGCAGCTAACGAGCTTTGGAATCCAAGGCCATTATAAGATTCGGCACAAACCGCAAAGTAAAAGTTGCTTGTCCGATATCAAGTTATGCCCGCATTACATGAACATTCAGTGGCAGATTTCCTTCAGGACATATAACAGAAATCGATGGTACAAGATCTTCAAAAACATTCTTGTTTAAAGTTTTACTGTATCCAGACCATCGTGTCTGCACTGTATTTGATGCTATTCTCATGGCTCCATTTTGTGATCCATTACCTGCTTCTTTCCCAACACTTGTCTACCGTAGAGATCAAGGCAATCGAGGCTCGCCCCCCCACCTCTTTGCTCAGTATAGTAGTCTTCCACAATTTTAGATTCAAGGAGGATTTAATTAAGACAATAAAGGAACCCCGGTCTGCTATTCCCCTGCAGCCGATACCGTGCAGGCTCCCACTGAGCCTGCCACTGGTCTGGCTTGTTTATCTGACGCTTCTCCATCATTCCCTGCAATCATCAATCCTACAATCTCACCGTGTGGCCAGCAGGCGCCGTTAAATGTTGCCACGGGCATCAAAGTTTGTCTTTTTTTTTTTCCGGAAATTCGCAGAAGCAGGTCAGGCTTTAGCTAGCAAAAAAAATTATGTTTCATCTATGTCATCCGCAAAAAGATAGACGCAAATTAAAAGAGCCCTCGGAAGCGTGGCATTTACGCAGCGGCTAATCTACTCCATTCGCCGTTTCCTATGACTTAAGCTGAACGGAGAAACGTTGTCAAGATGGCCACACACCTTATTTATTTCCAGTAATAATTATGAATGGCTAAACAAACAAACAACTGAGCAAAAAAAAATAAAAATAAATTTGCCACGTGATGCAGCTAAATGAAACATGAAGATACTTGTCTAATGTCTTCTTAGGGCCTTAACACAAGCTGATAAACCAGAATGTGTTATTTATTACAATGTCATCATGCAGAAACTGAGAGAGGTGTCTTTTCCCCTTTTATAACAGGTCCAGCTAAGAGAAACACTGTGATCAGTAAATCCATTACTGAAGCAACAGCCAACTCAGTCATAAGACAGCCAAATAATCTGACAGAATTTATTGTTTACTATCATCCTTGTCAAATGGAAATAAGAGGCGGATTATACGAATAGTTTCGCTGGTGTTATTACAGCAATGCAGACACATAGTAAAATTAAACTGGTGACAGACTGGATGCAGGTTTTTACACCAGCCAAATGTGGTGCTGCCAATGTACTTTAAATATATTAGGTAGAGCATTATAAATCAATACTATTGACAAAATGGAAATCATCCATTGATATGATCGGAATGGAAACACAACAATCAATTTGTTTAATTTACTCAAACTTTTTGAGAACTTGCATGAAAATTCCTTCTGCTTCCCATAAACCACAGAACACAT
The DNA here is from genome assembly GCA_019775955.2 of Pollimyrus isidori. Classification (NCBI taxonomy): domain Eukaryota; kingdom Metazoa; phylum Chordata; class Actinopteri; order Osteoglossiformes; family Mormyridae; genus Pollimyrus; species Pollimyrus isidori. The sequence continues at coordinate 17,915,976 of JABFDZ020000008.1, forward strand.
CAAACAGTCATTGTTTTACAGTCAGTGTTTGTCAACCATGGAGATGGGCAGGGAATTGATCAACAATAGGTCACACAACAGATCGACAGAGCTGGGCCCTATACACTGATATAAACACAACCTTAAACCCCAAATTGCTCTATATAGACAATGTTTCTGCCGAAAGTGGCAGAAATAGTTTGAACACATAATAAAAGGTATATTACCCTGCGATTTCTTCTCTGGTGCTTTTTTATCGTAATTTTGAGAAGTGCAGACTTTTTGATCGCATTAGACTTTCATAATTTTTTTCATAATTCTTTCCCATATACATTGCGGGTGTGGGTTTGAGATCATCCTACCTTGGTCTTCTTTTGGGCGTACAACAAAGGCCAGATTTGCGTGTACCACCGCCCCCCAAGAAACATTTTCGCAATTCATTTATGTTGCAAAAATTTCACTAGCACATGGTATCTGGCTATTAATGAACCAGCTCGCATCTCTTTCACAGGAAAAGTACTGAAACATCAAAACTAGTGTAAATGACTTTAATCCTGTAATCTAATTGAATGCAACCATACACACTGTATTTCTTATGATTTTTTTTCACTCTCTCTTCTGCGCCCCCCAAATGACGCAAGAATATTTTTAAGATGAAAGTTAGCTGCTTCGTTTCACAGCTCAGAATACTTTAGGGTAGTGCGTTTAATACTCAAACAAATGAATCGCTTTGATTTATCCGCGGTTGAAGTGGACAGCTCGACAGTTATCATTCACGGCCGCTGGCAGAGCTGTCATGCTGGGAATGAACCCGCCAGCGTTTGCTTATTTATTTACTTAATGTCCGATTAAAACTCTTATCAAACGCCCCCGGCTGAGTAGGCTACAGATTAAGATAAACTATCAAAACTTCTGTCAAACTGCTCAGTATCGAAGCAATACTACCCTTAAATACAGAATTCAGGCTCTTTAAAGACTTTTTACCATTTCTCGTATAGGGGAATTTCTTGTTAATACTAAGACATAAAGCTTCTTTATACGTGAAAAGTATCTCTGACACGGATGTGTGTGTATAGCATTACCCACGCAATTTTCATATAATTTAACAAGAAGCTAATTAATAACGTTGTGCTTCACCATTTAAATTGGTTTCGACGCTCTGTTATTTAGAAGAAATGCTGTAGGCCTATATCGAAAAAAGATCCCTTACTGTAGCCAAAAACGAATTGTGCATAAATGGGGTCCACTATGGAATCTGAATAAGGAAGTATAAATCTCTCTTCAACTGCAAACAAATAAGGATAAAGCTTCGTAGAAGTATAGGCTGCACGTAGGAACTGTTTCCACTTAACATTCAAGGCTTGGGTTCCTTTGTGGCAGGTACGCATGAGCCGGTATGCCAGACACTAAACGGACTTCGTTTTTTACGCCGTGCAGCGCAATAGCAACGGCTGTTTTATTTTACTTATGTGACAATTTGGACGTTTATTTAACTCTGAAAAGGCGGGGAAACTCGATTCCGGCGTTCAAGGGAATCTCCTTAAGTTCTGCCGAAAAGCAACAAGCAAACATGGAAGTTTAAGGAACAATTAGAGGTTCGCTTTATTGCATTTGCAGCGGCGAAGATCCAAAGCGGGTGTCTGGGGAAGATGTGCGTTTTGTCCCAGTCTTTCCTCCAGAGCGCCCGGTCCCCTGGGAGGGTTCTGCCTCCATCCGCCCGATCTGATTGGACGGCTCCAGAACGCACATTTAACCATTCAAGCTCTTATCCTGCACTGCCTGGGACCGTGTGACAGATGAGAAACTGCTTCCATCTGGAAACCCAAAAAAGGGGGACAGACTATACTTAGTCACCGACGGCAGAGCCGCTTGCATTGCATTGCATTGCATTGCGATGAGCGTCATTTCGTTTCGGTGAGAAGGCAGCGAGGACGTGCGATTTGCGGAGCGCTTGTAAAGCATCGATCGCTGGGGGAACTATTTTATTCTGCTATTCCAGTCTTGTCTTTCATCACCTTCTGTTTATCTGATTTTATTTTTATTCTTTTTTATTTATTTATTTTTTTTTTACTCAGCACCGGCATTATTCCACGTTTACTGCATAAACTAGCACTAAAGCAATATTGTACCTGGAGTGTTAATTCAAAGACTGGCAGTTTTGGATGTTCATCTCCATACCCTGACAGAAGTACGAGTTGTCGCATTCTCCAGTCGCTAATGGGACTTCTTATGGGGAGACGGTGGTGAGGGAACTGTGTCTGGCAGATTTGTTAAGGTAAGAGGTCATAAGATCTGGATATTTATTTATTTATTTGTTTGTTTATTTTTGGGAAACACGCACAATACTATTCCTCTGCATTTAAAGCTTTGGTGCGACAAATAGCCTAACTCATTTGAGTCGAATTGGACTTCAGATTAAAGCGGCATTTCGATATCTTTGCAAAATGAGACTTGTCTTTCTCGCTAACTCAGGGGGCTAGAGGACTACCCAGTCCTTTGGCAGCACGCAGGGAAACACATCCGAAGCATACTGATTACAGGCAGCGAGGATGCCCCCCGTTCGCACTGTTTAAACGCTACATTTTGTAAGATCCTCATGTAACGAGAACGTATCTCACACGATACACACGTGTATAGTGACTTGCTACATGTAATAATAATTATTATTATTAAATTACGTTTTCCTGTTTGCTTGAAACTGGCAGTTGCGCAAAAATTCTGAGGACTAGTACTGTCACAGTAAGATAAAGTAAAACATACCGGCATTCTATGTCAATTCTTCTTTTTCTTCTTCTTATTATTATTTCAAAACGGTTTTATGCTTTCAGTTTTATATATTAGTGTAAAAACGACTTTTAACCAGCAACGATACTTAAAAATGTTATTTTAATTGTGGTATGTGTAAACATGAGCTGAAACTTGAAGGGTAATAACAATTCAGTTAAAACGTCCAGCTCACAGAAACCTAAGACTGGCGAACTGTATCCTGTGAAGGGGCACTGGTCATTGTTATTCATACCGTGATTTGTCAAACTATTTTACGAAGAGGGTATTTAACTTAATCTTCTAGTTCGATATTTTTGTTTCATTTTGGCAAGTTGATTGCATTTACGTATGACTTTGGCCTGTGATTCTATTTGAATGAGTTTTGAATAGTTACTGGCCTCTTAGGAATGACGGTTTCGCCTGAGAATTTCGGGAATTCGCAAACCTTGTGAAAGAAACTACTGTAGAGATAACCAGAGCTACTCGATTAATTTATTTCTGAATGCAATTAAATAAATCCGTCTTTAACCAACGATTTTTTAAATAATATAAAGCTGCTTATCATATGTGACTCTGATAAGAATAATAGATATCGATATATGCCTAGATAGTGTGTGTGTGTGTGTATATATATATATATATATATATATATATATATATTGTTTATTTTTTCCTGCAAGACCCACCCACA
>JABFDZ020000008.1:17921290-17931962 GCA_019775955.2 Pollimyrus isidori
TCTCTCTCTCTCTCTCTCTCTCTCTCTCTCTCTCTATATATATATATATATATATATATATATATATATATATATATGTAGTGTGTTTATGTGTCTGTGTTATATGGGAAAAATCTTATTACAGATTACTTGTCATATTACTGAAAATCAGTGTTTAGCAATTATGGGCCTTAGTTTAATCTTGAAAATGTTTATTAGTATCATTGTACATGTGCTCTGTTATTGAATATCGGGTACTCTTCAAGTAAATGAACGACATTGTCGTTTGCTCTTTCTGTCGGGTTCTGTTGAGGTGACTGTGTGCGGGTTCTTCTTGTCCCCAACAGCATCTGTAATCAGTCAAGCGTTAGCTGACATACTGAATTAAGAGGCATTGTGGGATGGATCTAAACTCAGGTTGCAAAACAGGGATTAAATAAGCTGAGTCTTAAAAAGAAGGAAGGAGTCCTTAACAGTTCGTATACAAATAAAGCTTATTTTGGTGTTTCTGTGAAGGTACAAGTGTACATATCACTGTGTTGGAGGATGGCAGCGGGAGGTGAAGAGACCGCTTTCCTTACTTCACTCCAAGTCATTAATAACAGGGTGCTTGACTCCATGCAAGGAGAATCATGCCTCTTTCTGTACAGAGCGGTCTTGTGGTGAGCTGATGAGAGCTGCGTTACTAATCGCAGTGTGGGTGTGTGAAAGAAACCGGTCATCTTCAGAAACGGTGACAAGCAATAATGAAATTTATATGGAACTTTTATATGATACCTACCGGGGAGTTCCAATGCGGCTTGCTTGCCTTAAAAGCAGGCATCCATAGAGATGCAGCCAGTTAAAGGTATATCTAGTATGTACTGTTTGATGGTTGATCAAACTCTGGAAGCGTGATGGTACCATCCTGGCTGCTTATGAAAAGTGGATGGATTTGAAGACTTGTGCTAAGAATACAGTTACATTTCTCAATTACCAAGTATTCTCATTCAGTATAGCTACTAACAATTGAATCCATACAGCATAAGCAGCGGAAACAACAACAACAAAACAGCAACAACAATCATCATCATCAACAACAATGAGAGGCTAACATTTTTAATTCTCAGTTGCTACGCGAAAGTTAGTGATTAATATGCACTTTTCATAAAATAACATAATCATAAAATCACAGTCAAAGCAAGTTATAAATGTTGTATACGACCTAATTGTCAGTTTTTAATTTGCTTTGAAATAGTTTTGCTCCATCTTTTGATATATAAAAAAAGAACCTTGTTATAAACGGTATAATTTTGTTCATAGTTGTTTAATTAGTATCGTTGCAGAATCCAGGGTGGCGCGCTGCCTCAGTGGGTTGTTCCATTTTACGTTTGGGGTTTGAATCCTACTTTTGCCCCGTGCATGTGCGTGGACATTGCATGTTAGATGGGTTTCCTCCAGGTCCTCTGGTTTCTTCTTTCAGTCCAAACGCAAGGTCCACTGGCATGTGAGGTTGTGGAGATGCCTCATGATGGACTGGCACCCTGTCTAGGCTTTTCTCCTGCCTTGTGCACTACGCTGCCTGGAATGGGCTCCAGGCCTGGCTAATCAGGTGGAAGTCATATGGAGAAGTTCATTCATATCAAACACCTTTATCCAAAGTGACTTACAGTAGAGGGAAGGCTTACATTTTTAAGCCGGCTCTGTCACATTATGCATTTTTATGTCTGTCTCAGATTTTATGTAAATAGTATACAGTTGTTTCAGTATTAATGCAATTCAATATAAGTGCAATTATACAAACACATTATGGTCACTTGATCCGCAACATCGTTTAAACATGAACTTTAAGAAACGCATAACTGATCCGCAAACCTTAGCACTGTGATTGCCACCCCCCTCTTTTTTGATCTCTGGACCAATAAACGACTTTGACTCATGACAAATGGAATTCATTGATTTGTCCTCAGCTTCAGTCTCTTTGAATGGCTCTTTGGCCACGCCTCCTCCACTGAGCTGCACACGTAGGTATTCGCTGGCTTTCAGTCATCTACTCGCTCTTATGCCTAATAAGGGATTTAAAAAAAAAAAAAAATCCAAATATCTCTGGGTCACATAGCTTGCAATGTCATTTTTGATATTTTTGGAAACACCGCAACACTGAAGTTGCTTTTCTTAGGTACATCTATCCATGTGTGGATATGAATGTCATCACCACAATCCGTTTGTTTGTCCTCTGCTTTGCCTGAAAAGGCACATCTGACTCTGAGCCGGTACAGTGATGTGTTTCATCACTTACAGTAGTATATTTAAGGGGGAGAAGCATTTTTTTCTGAGGAATCAATGAAGTACTTTTATTAGTTCATTTATTTACCTTGAGATTTACTGGAAACAACACGGCCATACGTGATAAGGAGAATGTCTAACCCCGTTCTCATATTGGATTTCTTTAATTTTCAATACTGGTATTTGAAACTGAACCAGGGTTCCCAGTATATGATGCTGACTTTGATGGGAGTGTTTAAAATTTGTAATGTCCTTCAGGCTGTCCTTGAAAGAAGATTTCATGGGATTAAAAAATAAAGCGGAAAATACTTTTTTCAACTCAACATGGATTTAACGGAACAGTACTACAGTGATACATAGTAATTATTTTTAATGGTAAGAACTGGCATACCCTGTCCAGGGTTTCTCCTGTCTCATGTTTCCTAGGATTAACCCCGATGACCCTGCATTGGATAGGTGGATATGGAAAAAAAAGTATAGATGGGTGGATGGATGAATGGATAGTTAAATTACAGTAGCATGCTTATGAATGATGGTGGCTTGAACCTACGAAAGGGCTAGCTAGTCTAGACTTTAAAATGAAAACATAGATTTGAGCTCTGGGGAGAGGGCTGCCCGAGCAGGTCCTGCATTTCTTTTTACTTTAGCAGAGTGAAAATTATTTAGTGCTTCTTTGTTGTTACCAAAATGTTATTGTGCTCACAGGCTGGTCAGTACCTCTTGGTGAGAAGCAATAGATTTATGTGCAATAACATGCATCATTAAATCACCCCACATCTGCAATTTACTTGAGCTGAAGTTCCCCACCCTCATCCTCCCAACTTTCCAGCACCACACATTGCCACCCCCAATAAAAAGCAAGAAAAGAGCAACAGGAAAAATGAATGGGTCTTTTAGAGCCCATCTCGTAAACCAGCCATTTTAATTACCCCCCTGTTGAATTCCACTGTAATTCTGACCAAACGCCGTTGGAAAATCAATGCTTGCTATTATTCCACCTCATAGATCATAACCAAGCTTTCTGAAACTTTTTTACCCTCAAAGTTTTTCTCCGCGAGCATATCTTCAAATCTTTGCTTTACGTTGGAAGAAAAGAAAATAAAGCCTTAAATAATGCAATGATATATGTGGCTAGATTTAATACTTAACTGCTTACTGAGGGCAAGTTAGAAGAAATTATCTAGTCATATGATCATGTTTTCTATTGCTGAAAATATTAATTATTGCACTGCATGCTGATATTTGTTCTTAAAATTCAACAATATAATGAATGTGCATAAGATGCTTTGAGCACCTATGTACATAAATGCTGACATATATTCATTATTCATTAACACTCATGCGTGTTTACATAATCTGACACAGCTAGCCATTGTCGCAGACTTTAGTGCGATTTTCTCCTTGTTGTGGGACACCCTTCTCATCAAAGCTGTGTAAGAGGCAGAATTAGACACATAATTGGGCAAACTGCACCTTCATTAGCTACAACCAGAGCAGAAAGATGTACCATGCAGAGCTAAACTCAGGATCCCCCAAGTAAGCAGCTCTTCAGAATCAAGATGAATATGATCCTGATTATGGACTGATGTCTTGTCAGTTATTCAAGTACCACTGTCTCTACACTGGATAAAATCTGGCATGCACATATCAGCAAAGTAGCGTAGTAGTATTAGTTGAATTGACACTGATTAGCTATGCTTGTTTAGAATCCATTTTTTAAATCATTACATGCCTTATACTACACAAACCTCTTAAAAGAGCTGTGTATGTTTTTCTCCCAATTCCTACTTTCCCTTAATAGAGCTTTGAACTTCTCCCGAGTATCAATCTCACTGAAGGAGTTAGTGTAATGTATATAAAATCAGATATTAAGGTCCAGCGATTGATGCCACACGAAGTGTATGGGAGGACTTGCACATCAATAGATGTTCCATTTTTTGGTGGTCTTTTGCAGCATCTTCATAAACCTGCAGCCTTACTACCTCTCAATATTTAATGTGGCCACGGGGTCCACGGGCCTTGAATTGAAGGAGAGGTCAAGAGCCACAAGCATCTCAGAATGTCAGGTGAGGCAGTAATGAAGAATGCTGAACCTCATCCATACATCCACCCACCTTGCCCATCTCTCTCCTCTCTCTCTATGATAGGCATTAGCGGCCTCTTTGCTCTGTCCAACCCATAATGGAGAGCTGACTTCCACTGCCCCCCCCCGGACAACAGGCATTGCCCTGTCAACTGGTATTAAAGCCACCTTAGCAAATGGATCCCTCTAGATAAGATACATATTTACAATATTTTGCTGCGCTAGCTAATGCACTTGCATCAGATCTGAGGTGAAGCTGCGTCAGGGTCAGTCCCGGGGGTTTCACTTGTGAATGTACTCTGTGCGTCTTTTAGACAACTGCAGAATACCTCATCGGAGGATAACAAGGCTGTCCGGGCCTGTTGATCTTCATGTGTACCCGCACGGTGCATATTATAGTAGGATGTTGTATGAAGAAACGGCTCTCTCTTGAAACAGAGGATGCAAAATCACCATCATTTAAAGCCTGAAGGGGCGTGAACGGGCGACAAACAGCGGTCACTTTATTCTCAATGCAGAGTAGGACGGGGACGTCCTGGGAGGCAGGGCAGCATCTTAAACAGCCTAAACAGGGGCGGAAAGTGATCCCACAGACCAAGGCCTTGTCAGAGCCTGGGCTCAAATTCTGGGTGGCGCACCATTTTCCATTTTTGCAGTCAATGCCGTAGGTAAGACTAGATGCTCTGATTGCTTGCATGGATATAATAGTGTGTACAATAGCAGCAAAAACCTGAGGATAAGGGTGTTTCAAGGGTCTGTTTGTTTAACATCTGATAGTGTTTTTCACCCCTGAGACTGTCAGCTGATTTGGTATCACACTCTGTGTCCGTATCACGATCTTTCAGCTTTGATATAAATTTATAATTATCTGCAGGAGTGCAAGGTTTTGGTCTATGACTGGTTGTGGAATTCTGATTTTCACAATCCTCTGGCGATTTCACAACACTGAAATTATGAGTAACGTGTGAATGGAATAAAGTGCAACTTATTATTATTTTTGCGCGGGGGTGAGGTCATTTTAACAGGAAGTCTAATGGGTCATATGTGTCCTTTTTGTTTAATTATTCGGGTCTACACGTCCGTAAACCGAGTGTCCTTCAAGGGCAAAACAGGAAACAATGGCCGAAAAGAGCAAGTCAACACACTGCGTACATATGAATGCAATTGTACTGGAACATCTGGCACTTCTCTCATATTGTTTCTTTTCTCTTTGACATGCAAATTCCAACAACACAACGGGCCTTAAAAGCGAGCAGAAAAAGCAGTGGAAAAATCCATTAGAACTGCATTTTGTTCCTGTATGCTAAACCAGATTGGTTCTGGAATGTTTCATCAGCATTATTATTATTATTATTATTTCATTATGGCATTACATGCCAGACGAGCCAGTATTGATTAGATATGCGTAGCACCACCCACCAAAATCTTTGGAAATTATAGGACGAGTTATTCTATTCCGATTATATTGGTTTGGCTAATGGCAGAGTTTCTTTGGCGACAAAAGCATACATTTGTAAATGAGGGAGATAAACCTTTGAGCAGACAAGGATCGTTTTGTCCAACACAGGAATGCTATTGTCGGCTGTTTTGCTTGTGAAGTGCCCGGGTTAGCCATGGTGTGCACCAGTGTTACAATGGGCCTTTCATCCATGAATCTAAGATGCTGTGAGATCTCCCCTCACCTCTTTTCATAGCCCCTAATCTCTTTATCAACAAGAAACAATGGGGATTCAGTCCGGCTGGGCTCCTGCTCGGCATTTTAGGCTCGAAGGGCTCCCCGGTCGTGTGTGACCATGGGCTATCCCGCTGTCAACATGCAAGATTCTTTTTTTTTTTTTTTTTTTTTTTAGGACCGTTCAGGCTGTCAGTTCCCATTTCCTTGCTGAAAAACAACTAGTGAGTGAAACAAGGGGGAACGGGCGACTGGCGACGGAGGCTTTTTTTTTTATTAAAAAAAAAGAAAGAAATAGAGATAAACTGCTTGCGAATTTTCCCTTGCATCTATTACAGCCTGCTTCAGTGAGTGAGAAGACCAGCCGTGCATCAGTGACTCCATTCACGCCGCTGAAGAAGCCACCTATTAAAACCTGCTTTCTGTACACGGCATTGTTAGGATCCATTTGGATTTCTGCACCAGTGCTGTTTCCCTCGCGGTGAAAGCAATGAAAGTGCTTTTTCCATTGCTGGACAAATGGGTGGTTTCCTCCATGTACATCTGAAAGTGGCATTAAGGTATCATGCATTTGCTTGAAAGATCCAGTGCCGATTCCGAAGTTAATTTCCATTCCCGTAAGCTCTTACCGCCACTTCAAGTATTGTGCACTGCAGGACACATTGTAAGGGCTCCAAATGTGGAATACTTGTTAGGACAACAAAAAAAAAATGTCAAAAGTACAATAACATGCCAGCATCCAGCAGTTAGGATAATCATAAATTCAGAGATAATTCCTAAAATTCTGTGAAATTATTTAGGTTAGAGGTTAGAGCATTGTTCTGAAGATGCTCTGAAGTGGTTTGTTTTTCGGAAAGAGGAATAAAGGTTGAGGCGTTTCTCGGCAAATCGGCCCGTGAAGGCCCCCTGCTCACAGTAGATCCGTGAGGAACAGCCAGGGTGTCGTAAAGAAAAAAAAAACAAATTTCCCCCCCTTTATTATGTTGGTGCTGCTATAACAGTGCAAATTGGGCAACAAAGTAGCCACAAATGGAGACAATGCGAAGGGTTAAAGATCCATGTTTTCCTGACAAAGCCAATGGCCAGATTGGGGGTGTTTTAAGGAAGGGGGGGGGAGTCATTAACATCACAGTCTGGTGGGGCACAGCTTGCCCCCTCTGATACTGCCTCAGACCACCCCGTCAGGTACTGAAACGATGAGAGGAGAAATAAGGACAAGCATCCGTTTACTGTCATGCTAAAAGGCTGCGCTCTTCATGCGCTCCTTAAAGGCCTTCCTGTAATGCTTTATCCCACTCTGCCATTATTCTTCCAGATGGAGATCTCCTGCCCTCCACCCCCCTACTGCGGAACTCCAGATACGTTAGCATTGACCTGACATGAGTTTTGATTGAGCTCTTTTGCATTGAAACTCCATGACTAGCCCTAGAAAATTGGATGGTTTGTGTGTACTGGCGTCTGCATCTGGAATAATGTTTTTAATCGCCTGATCATTCACTTAAACATATACTAATCCAATAAACATTTTTTTTTTCAAATTTTAAAGCAATTATCATGGGAAACGATCTTCTAAAACACTTTCTTGATTAGATCCCTTCACAGAACAGAACTGACAGTAACATTGCATTTATCCCAGGAAAGTTCTGGAATTCTGTCTGCAACTTATCCAAGGATGGCGAAAGCCAATTTCCGCAGGACAATTTGTTTCATGCCTGATATGAAACTACCTGCTGGGTCAAGCATTTCAAAGATACAGCCACCATATATTGTTAAGCAGCCAGTTTCTGGCCTACCATTAGTTAGCTAAACTTTCACCTCCAAAGCACTTTCTGAGTAAGCAAATGACCAGACTGGCCCGGACCTTCATTAAACGATTGATGGCGGTGTGCTTATGCACCGTATCGCTAGATCTCTGTTAGGCAGAAAGGCTGACATGTCGAGGGTCGTTGTCCTTGGAGACTTTGAAATATTCTGATCCTCAATTTGGGCGAGGTATGTAGGTATGTTACCTCGGAGATGACAAAATTAGGTTTTTGACAGGGTAATATAGTTTTGTAAATTAGACCCCTGAAAATCGTTCGCCGTGTATTCCAATAGGGCACAAGGCAGGGGGACCCCCCAGATGGAACGCTAGTCTATCACAAGGCACACAGTAGGTAATTTAAAGGTGCCAATTAACCTAATTGCATGTTTTTGGACTGCGAGATGAACCAGGAGTACCAGGCCGGAGCACACAAGGTAGTAGAAGTGTATTTGTATAAACCCTGCCATTTTAGTAATGTTAGTAGTGATGAGTAAATAATATGGTACTATTCTTATATATGTACTGGTATTACTTCTAAGTTCACCAAACATTTTTAAATGCCTGCTTCGTGTCACACCGTTAGAGTTTGTACCCCTGTGTTCGTTCGCCTGTTTCCTGCTGGCAGAGTTCCGGGGCCAGACTACCTGCATTGAGATAACCGTTCCCTTGGCACTGTCTCTGCAAAATGGGTCTCAGGTGCATCGCCCAAGATAAGAACCCGGAGCTCGTGTGCGGCGTGAATGTAATGGCGCCTGCAGTAGGGCAGACCGGGAACAGGCACACGGCGCGATGACACGGGGAGATGCACGTTACTTATTCGCTATATGGGAGTCAAGCTGGAGCAGGTGCAAGGGTTCAAATGGCGGAGCTGACCCATGACACAACACTGAGCAAGGTTCGCTGAGTCCGGCTGCTTGTATCGAGCAGGCCTGTCCTAAGGGGTGAAGCTGGCCAGCTGTGTAGGACGATGAAGGCTTTCATGGATTTTAAGGCCCGGTTTATGGATAGAAAGCCTCAACAGGAAAGCTTTGGGCAAAAGCCAGGAGAATGAAATGATTCTTTTGGATGTTGTTCAAATTGACTTGGCGGAAGCCTTTATCAAGTGTGACCTACCTGTTCCACATGGCAGAGCCCCTCTTGTGGACTTTTAATCTAAGTTGTCTCAGCTGTCTGCTTATAAATCGCCGTACATGCATACAGTAATTACACCAGGTTCGTCTCCCTGAGGGCCGAGTTGTGGTTCTGGTGCCTCTGTGGTACAGTAAGCCGCAGGGTAACTCTCTACCAAACGTGGCGCTAATGGACGGCTGGCCTTGTTATTTGTCACCAGCTCTTGGACTGAAAGCAATTCAGCACATACAGACTCTTTGAATGGGTGGGTGGTGCATGGTGGTGGTACAGAGAGGTGCAGAAAGAGCCAGACAGAAAAATAGAGTGTGATAGAGAGAAAGAGAGAGAGATAATCTAAGCTATCTGAATGCATTGGAAAGTCATTAAGAAATGAGACTGGGTATTCAGCTGAGAATATTGAATCAGATTTGCGGTGGCAGACTGTGTGTGGCTCATGGAAACCTGCGTCGCACACGCACACACACGCACACACACACACACACACAAAGACACGCAAACACATCATCAAAGCCGGCCAGAAGCTCCTGCACCATTGCCTCCCGTATCTCAAAAGGGTCCAATGGAACCAGAGAATCGGTGAAAGATTCTGCTTCCCGAACCCTTTAATAGCCTTTTGCTGTGATGGAGTATTTTCCATAGTCCGGCTCCTGACATATGGAAAACCCAGCATGTCATCCTGCTATTTATTTATTTTCCAGTATGACTTTTAAAATACAAACCAGATTCACTGCATATGAAGCCACAAAGCATTTATACTGCACCCTGCTTTCCATACTAAAGATATTTGGACATTTAATTTCAAAGTAAAATTAATTATGGTTTCAAGGATACACTAATCATTCCTAACTGTGGGGGGGGGAGAAAAACAGGCACATTGTCCAGTGTCTTATTCTGTTCCTGTCTGTTCAATGAGTGGTGAGACATAATGGTGGATGATGTCTTATGGGAAGGAAGAAATGGTCTGTTTTGAGATGAGTCTTACCTTGTACTTCATTTGCTTTACAGGTAAATGCAAAACTATGGGGGTAACGTGTGGCTCTGGGGTGGATGCTGCTTCTGTGATATGAAGGTCACAGATTTAATCCCAGGGTTGACAGTGGGATTTCACTACTCTGCCCTTGAGCAAGGCCCCTAACCCCCAATCGCTCCAGGGACAGAGTGGCCAAGCATTCAATTAAAATGATCTTTACTGGTTCCAGGGGAAAATTTCTCCAAAAATATCACTTTTGATAAAAACGTCAGCTAAGTAAATAAAATGCAGAAGTATCTACTAGTATCTAGCATCTAGAAGTATTTAGTTTCTAGTGTAATACACACAAGAGAATAAATAGGTTTGTTGAGCACTGGTTATTCAGAATTTACAGTAACAGGTGATGACGAACCGGCAAGTTTCAATTTAAGCTACCATTTTGTAGCTTAACATTTTCACATATTTAATTTGTAAATGGGTTAGCCCGATTTGTCTCAACCTTGAGCGAGGATGAATAACTTTCTGTAGAGTACATTCAGATACTTTCTGTGACGATGAGTTAGTGAGCGAGTGTGAGAATGGAGAGAGAGAGCGTAGGAAAATGTCCTATCACGTTGGAGCTAGCATATTGGAACCAATCAACAGATAGAGTTACAGGGCAAATAGATGGCAGTACTTATGACATTTAAAATGACAGATCGGGTCATTAGCCGCACGCGGAGGGAAAACTGCAACTGTGTCTCCTTCATTTGGGTGGGTGCAAGGGGG
>JABFDZ020000008.1:17940472-17972366 GCA_019775955.2 Pollimyrus isidori
CCCCCCCCCCCCCCCCCCCCCCCCCCCCCCCCCCCCCCCCCCCCCCCCCCCCCCCCCCCCCCCCCCCCCCGGAGGATCCCCATACAGTATGATGCCTGGAATTCCTATGGGAATTTCCGCTTCCTCCCATAGTCCGCAGACACGGAGCGAATTGACATCTTTACATTGCCCATAGTGTGTCTGTACAGTATGTGTCCTATATGATGGACTGGCAACCCCTTCCAGCCTGTGCCCTTGGTTTGTGGTCTTTGCTACCCATGACTTCCAACAGCCACTCCTTCACACACCAATACCAGATAAGCTGCAGGAAGACGGATGCATGGATGGAGCGTTATGGGAATGATTTGGGAATGGTGATTGATTCTAATTGCCACAAAATGTTTACATGCTTGACGATTATGGTAAAAATGTCTGCAGCCTGCTGCTCGCCTGTGATGGCTGGTGGCATTTCAGATGGTTTTTGAAAACCGATGTTTTTTTTTTTATTATTATTATTGATTACAGTTATTTTGTTTAACACATCATTATAAATGCAATGTAACTCTTGATGTTAGTGCTTCACAGGAATCCTCAACTGGAATCACTAGCTATTAGGTCTATGTAGAATATCTACCGTGCTTATTCTGTTTTCTCGTGTCCTTCTCCATAGACTTGATAGTCCAGATGTAATTAAAATCACATTTGTTACATGAATATATTAGCATCACTGTCTATCTTATTTTGTCCTTCCAGGCTACATAGTGATGACACCAAAGGGGCAGCATAATGGGTGACTGTCCTCCTGTTTTGAGCTGGATCGCATATTCCACCCATTGACTGGATCTCCTATTGACTAGATAATATGGCTCATTAACTCATCCCCCCGGAATCAATGACATATATGATCTATGATGTTTTCAATTACAAACAGACACATTAGCCCCAGTGTGAAAGGGCATAGCTAATTAAGAGTGAATTTGACTGCACGCCCAGTCCCAAGACGATTGATAGGAAGTCGTTTGCATGTTCTCTGTCATCAGTCTTTGTTCATTCAATCCTGCTGACGAGCTGCCACAAATATTTAAAAAGTGCCCCCCTTTCAGTGAGTCCACTGGCCTCAGAGGTCTGCACCGTAGATCTCATTTTGATACACTTTGCAGGAACGTTACTTTGCTCTTATGAAGTAGGTTGTTATCAACAGATGCTATTATAGAGACCGGATTGCCCATAGCGAGTCAGTCACATTGAGAGAAGGTTAAGAACAATCCCCCGATTAATAAAGAAAAATAAAAAATCGAAACGGGCTATAAGCCCAAATGAGGCGAAGGCTTAAACTTGAAATTGCCTTTCTGGGAGAAAATGTTACTTCTGATGGGTTTTGAAATGTCCCAGAAGCAGCTTATCACCGCCTTTCTGTAAACTCCCCAGGATTTAAAATCTTCAGGAACACTTGTCATTTGGAACAAAACACATAACATATTTATGACCTGTGGAAGCAATTGCCCTTAATTATCTTGAAATTGCAAAAAAAAAATGTGATATGTATAAGCAGTTGCATTTCTTGGTATTTAATCTGGCTCCTTATAAGTGTCAGCAAATTGGTCCTCACTTTCACCACAAGCTAGGCAGACCAAATAAACATGGACCTACAATATCCCCATTCATGGAGAACTGGCTTTCTTCTCTCCATCTTTGCCTAATATGGGCCCTCTCTCTTCTCATTTGTTTTCCAGTGTCAATCCCTCTCTCTTTCTTCACCTCACATGCTTGCTTTGCTTGTTTAGTAGTCGCGCCTTATGCTGCCTTATGAATGGCAATATCTCAATGAGTATAAAATCACGATTTGGCAATTTGTTAATACAAAGCTTCAGAAATAAGATACATTAAAAGATAAAAAATAATTTTCCTTATTCTGTGCCCGCAGCTTGAATTCATTGATGCTCGTTGAGGTCCCACACCAAACCCTTCAAACAGTTCTTCTCTATCTAAACCACTCACAACATACAGTATACCTTTGCAGAGCTATCCAGGCCTATCTCCTGCCTTGTGACCCATCTCTCCTGATGTAGCCCCAAACCTAATAAGCAGTTATGGAAGATGGAAAGATGGTTGGAGAACTGCCTTCCTGAAGGCACTTGAATGTTTACCCAAAGTGATATATGTAGTTTTATCAATTTATACAGCTGCATTTCGTTTACACAGCTTGGGTTAAGGGGCTGAGGTAGATAATGATGGAAGTGACACTTACTAATGGTTTAATAACTAATGTTTTATTACAGGATTGCAAAAGGTAGAACGAGACTTTTAAGATAAAGTCTGGATGGGTGAAATCTCAGAAAATACCTGTTTTGCTGCCCTTGGGCAATTTCTCTGAATCGTTTTACTTTGTCCTTAACATTACTTTTTGCTGAAAATATACTAATAATATAAAATACAAAATACAATATGATCAACATTGTGGTCGATCCATGTATGACCTAGATGTAGTCTTTTCCACCCCTGTCAGTTACGGTAACGAGTTTTGTAGGAATAGCTCTCGATGGAATTTACCATCAGGCTTTCCTGTATGTTGGGATTAACAGTGAATCCCAGATTTAATTTCGCTGTCAACTACTGACAACACATGGATCGCCCCAGAGAAAGAGGCTAGCTATCTACAGTATAGTGTGTAGATGCACCATTATGTGAAATTTCATTTTCAGGTGCTCTTGTGAAAACCCAATAACAAGGCCATCAGTCGTTCTGGGTAGCAAGAAAATATCAAGGAGATACTGCAAAGAAAATCGGAAGATAATAGAAAGAACAAACTCACACACACATAAATTCCAGGATTCATGTACATACATTTTTAATCACATATTCTATTTTCAGAATATGTTAGTTTCATACACATGCACAAATAATTTTCCATAAAGTTTTCACAAAATGTACAGATTCTTTTCAAAGAGAAAAAAGGTTTTTGGTAATAGAAAAAGGTGAAAAACTGGCTACATACAACGGAAAGTAGAATTGCTGGAAAATTCTATGGGGACTGTTTCCTGAGGTTCTACCTCTAGACGTGGAACTCAGGAATTAACCATGGAGGCCCTTTGTCCATCTCCGGGTCTCGCTTTAGCATTTAGGACATTTTCGTCTCTTCTCTTGGGTGGCTCCTTGTTTCGGTGCTGGAATCTGTGGTCATTTGTCTCCTGTCCTAAGTTTGAAGAATCTCAAGTATTTTATTTTCCTTTTCCCACAAATCGATTCCAGACACAGTGGTTTCCTGCCCCCTTGTCCCAATGGGGCTGGTCTGTCTGAAACCTGGGCTACTCCCCCAGTTTTTCTTTCAAGGAAATGAAAGTTTTTTTTTTCTTTGGTTGACGTAGGGTGGGGGAAGGGGGATTTTTGGGGGTCTGAATGCAGTGGCTGCTGGGATCTTTGTGTAGCTTAGAGCAAAAAAAAAAGAGGTGCACTTACTTCCTTCTTTAAGAAAGAAATATTCTTTATCTTAGACAAAGGGAGAAGTGGCTTTTATTAACCTCATTTGTTTAATTATAGATGAAGTGTCGCGTGGGTGATTGAAAAGCTGGAGCGATGCAGATGTCTCTGATGACTGTTTTTATAACCAAATCATTAGCATTCTTGGGTGTGCATGAAGACTGTGGAATGGTAATTAGAATGGCATAATAATTACTGTCACGACTATGATGTTATTGATGTGTTAAAAAATTTCTCTTTGCGAAATCGGTGGCAGCGTCGCAGTCTGGCGGTCTGAAATGACATCCTGATGTTGCTCACAGTAAGTCAATGGTGTGCCTCTTATGGCAGCACGGAGCACGCCATTAGGTTTTGAATGCGGAGGAAAGACTGTTTAAAGTTTGTAATTAAAGTGTACTTCCCATTTTTTTCCCCTAAATGCTGTGCTATATTCAACTCACGGAATTAATGGCTTTAGATTTGACTTGTAATTATCTGCAATTTTGTGGAAGAATTTCCTTCTATACTCTCTCTCAGTCTCCCATGATTCTTGCTTCAGTTTATGAAACTCCTTTCCACAGCATGTAAAGCATATTCATAAAACTGGACATAATAACCAGCTGGTGTTTTTTTTTTTTTTGCTAAATTGTGCCAGTTGAATGAGGAAAGCAAGTGAATGAATGGTTATCAATAGATTCCATCAATCGTATTGCAGTACATCTCATGCGATTCACCTATTTCTGGTTGCCAGTGCCACTTTTGCTACGTCAATAGGCACTCGGATTTCTCAAGTATTCAGATAGATGCTACTGGATTTCTCTCAACTGTATTCTTGTGCTTCATAATGGACGTCCTGCACCACTGATAGAAAAAAAGAATATAAAGGAAACAAGATAATAGTTTTGTTCATCAGGCAGACTTCTCTCTGCGTTTCTGGGTTCCCTTCACAAATGTTGAATTCCTCCCACCGTGCAAGGAAATGTTGATTTTATTTATGATTATCTGAGTGAATTTATCTCTGTCGAAGCCCTGCAATGCACTTGCGCTGGCACTGGCATCCCACACAGGGTGTATCAGACGTTGGAACTCTGCAATTCCCATTTTGTCGGCTACATGAAGAAAAATTAACTAGCAAAATTATGTACAAGAATACATTGGAATTGGGATTTTGAAGTTTCGGGTTCCTGATGAAGACGTAGAGAAATGTCAAAGGCTGATTAGAATCCCGGGACGACTCTGAAACACGTCCTTCTACTTATGCACGCACATGAGCCCTGCATGAATAAACAATGAGATTATGCAATGAATAGGGATGAATAATGGCGAATATCACCGGGGCCGTGCATGTGCAGATCTGGAGCCCTAATTGAAGTCGTAATTGCTGTTTAGCTTTTGTAATGGTTTTAGAAGACTAGGAGACAAGTCTTCTCTCTTTGCAAAGTCCTGCTTGCAGGGCATTCTGGGAAGGCCAGCTGTAGCTAAGAACAATGGGATTTTTATTCTTTTACTACTAGAGTGTGGTCATGCACTTCTTCTGATTTCTTCTGTTGCTGTGATTTGTCTGCCCTACTTCTTTTCTTTTCCCCTTTGTGTATTTCTATGCCTTCTTTGAAGTGAGTGGTGAAGGACATTCTGTTCTAGTGTGGATTTGTGTTTGAGTGCTACTCACCAAGGCCTACAGGCCTGTATGCTAAAAGCCACTAAAGTGTTCTCATAGATGTTCTCCTTCAGATAGTGGAAGGTAACCTCTTCTGACTGCTGAACCCTCCATTTAGCATGGAATGTGATACCCAGCCGAAGAACTTTCAGATCCAAGGGCATGCAATGCGTCCTTGAACCAAGTTGAACCAAGGGCTATTTAGAAATAACATCGCCCCTAATTTCTGCACCATCGACATGACTGTTGTCTTAGTAACTAGACTTTCACAATCAGTCCTTATCCGGCGAATTACTGGGTATCCTCAGCTGGCCAATTACGGCTGCAGGCCATGGGGGCTCCTGTGACTTCAGCTTTTATTCCCTAAGAGCAAAGGCAGCAACAGAAACAACAACAAAATCCTATGTGCTATGAGCCTTTCGACTGGCTCACAAACATGCCTGTCAATCCCCCTTCCCCCTCGAGAAAGAATCAGTTACCTGTTGGAATGCAAATCAGCCTATTGGGTCGGCAATTCAGAGACGGCAATTCTGACTACTCCGCTGATTAGTCTCGTTAATTGAATGGCAATTAAATGCCAGGTCTCTTCTTATGAGTAGGATCACAAAGTATTAGCAGGCGTGAGAAGCCGGGCTGCATAATGAGAAACTGAGAACCTGCTGCTTCACGGCTGTAAAAATTGCATCTAGCATGACAGACAATTTTTTGTTGTTGGGATGACTAGATGGATATCTTTTTATCCTCCCCTCATGTTTCTGACTTGAAAGAGTTTTCGTCTGCTGACCTAGGTGGGTATATGCTGAAAGCACTTCTGTGTGTTGTTAATAGGAAGCATTTAATTAAAGTTTTGTATGAAAAGCTGAGTATTAAAAATCAGAAGAAAGAGTGGGATGGTGAGCGTCTTTGATGACATAGCTTATTCTCATGGCAGTGTTGTTCTTTGGGAGGTAATTGATTTGTCTCAGCCAATGGGATCTGGAAGCAAACTGCTTTAGTTTTGGGAAGCTCCTTCTCCAAGCGTCTACAAGGGTGGGGGCCGTAACCTGTCAAACTGTTAATTGAGGAACCGTGGAATAAACAAGATTCTGAGCTCCTGACCCCAATACATGTTTTCTTTTTTTTTTGACTGAACTGGGCTCCTTTCTGATTGATGCAATGATTTATTGGTGCCAAGACAGATGCCCCGGGCTACTGGAACATCCTGGTCTTTGGTTGAACATTTGAATGGGAGGTCATTGAAAAGAAAGAGGTTTAAAAACAAAATAACCTTTGAGAAAAAAATTGGCTTTTCGGCTATTGAGTCATATGTTTTTTTTACTCCAGTAAAAACTGTGAAAGCGTGGCTGGAGCATCACAGCATCAAATGAGCATGGAAATGTCAATCAATCAATCAATCAATCAATTAGTCAGTCAGTCAATCAGTCAATCAATCAATCTGATGAGCATGGCAATGCTGATCAGTTATATTGGCTTATAGTAACAGTTTCTAGTTCAGCTCATATGTGGGGTGTGACTTCTAAACTCATATTTTATTTATTTAACTCTAATGTCTAAATAGAAGTAATAATAATAATTAATTTGTCAAGGCAAAACAAATAGCAAAACATAATATTCTATTTTTCTTTGTTTCATAATTGAAAATGTCTTTTTTAAAAATATATTTCTTTCACTATAGATTAAATGCTAGTCTTTGATCTACAACAATATGTCTCACTACTGAACTCGACTGAGCTGAACATTTCCTCGTCCCTGAGTGTTTTAAATCAAGTCACGCTACAAAGAGACTTTAATGCTCTATTTGAATTATATCAGGCGCTTCTGCTCATAGAGTTGCGAGCCTCAATACGTGTCTATTGTGGAAATGGTCCAGTTTTTGCTTTGATTTAGAGATGATCAGTATAATAACCATCTGGGGAACAATTGGTCCCTTCTGAGATACGCACGCACACACACACACACACACACACACGCACACACACACAAATACACACGCACACACACACACGCACATACACACACACACACACACACGCACGCGCACACACACACACACACACACACACACAAGCATGTCTTCTCTTTCACACAACAATCCCTGTCTTAAAGGTTTCCCTCAGCAGAGCTAAGCAAGAACTTTATTTCTTTTATCTTTTATTGCTCGCCTCAGTCTGCTGTGGGAAAATATCATTAAAAACGGGAGATTCTTGTCAGAATTTTAATGAACCCCTTCAGCAATGTGTGGAGAAACTCATAAGCCCTGTCTAATGAAATGGCTTTTGGATTGGATGATTGGTGTGAACATTTATGCTCCGTTCCACAGGAGAACTTCATTTTTCTATTGTTTACATCAATAAAACACATCAAGGGCCCCATAAAGTTAGAATACAGACACATGTCCATGCTTTCAGGCCTCATTATACTACAGACCCCAATGGACAGAGTCCAAACCATCACCTTCACTTATGAAATTCCTTGCTCCCTTGTAGTGATGTGCTAAACCCGATGAGGAACAAAATGATGTCTTATTATACAGGAAAATTGATCACACTGTCTTTTAAATCAGCTATATTTTTATGGCCAATATTTTATCACCTACTGTTGCTTCTGGGGCTGTACAACCTTATCTGGATCCTTATCATGGTGAATCACCACTACAAATCACCAAGGGCATACTTTTAATTGTCTTTCATTGCTAGGTGGATATATTTCTTATTGGGACACTGTTTCTCAATTGTAAAAACAAAACAAAGACGTAATGGACTACAGGGCCCCGGGCAGAGATATCTGATACAGTATTTGACAATCGTGCCCTTTATGTTTTTTTTTCCCCCTCTTTTTTAACCAAACGGAAAGCACACAAGGAAATATTGTTTTCCTTAGACCCATAATTACATGGCTTAATAACCCTTTTTTTCTGTGACTACTGGCATTTTCGTATATGGTTGCTCTCTACTCCAAGTCATTATTCTTCAAAGCCACACAGACACATTATCAATCGAGCTGGACCAAGCGAGAGGCACGTATCTTCCACACAAGTTCTGGCATCCTCTTCCTTATCGGGTCTCTAAGAATGCTCCAGATTTATTTTACATGTCTGCTTCTCAGACGTCCTTGAGCTCCCAGCAGTGATTTACACTCTCCGTCATCCACCATCCAGCACTCCAGTCCAACTCAGAATCACTGTATCGCTTGAACAGATGACACATTCAGTGCTGCTGGTGATTCACTTACTAGCCTTGAATAACTTCTGCACCAGACTGTGTTCCATACATTAATCTTGGGTATTTCATGCAGAAATAAGGATTGCACTTGGAGTGAAGCATTTCTTTGAGATCCTCAACATGTTTTTTAGGGGATGAGAATTGGGGTGAGGGTGGGGTGAAGGGGGGGGGGGGGGATGCCACATAAATAATTTTGAATTATTTCCACTAGGAATAATAGGAACTACACATCCATTTTTAATAATCTTGACAAACTGTCCACGATTGTACTCAAAGAAATGGACAATAAAGCTGAACAGACCAGTAAAGTGAATACAGATGTTTGAGTCTTCCAGAAATTAAAAACAAGCTCCCCCATCAAAGTTTTCACCGCGTGTGCCTATCCCCTCGTTTTAACCTCAAACAAGGAGGTTCTATGTCTTAGGCTTGCTTAATCTCCTCTGCCGTTCTTTGATTTGACAAGAACTAAAAATGAATTTGCCGGTACTGCAGTCTCGCCGACGAGTCCAGGTCATGAGCCTGCTTTTCTCCCGAGGTACAGAGCAGATTTCCGGACTGTAGAAAGCGGAATTTTCTATTTCTGTGGCATATTTAGCAGGAAGCACACTGCTTAGCATGTGGGCCTATGGCAATTAACACTGCATCCCACGCGTTGCGCAATTTTGACATTTTGGTCGTCAGCCAAGAAGGAGAAATGTCTCCCTTTTAGCATAGCGCCTAATTTATATACTAACAGCTAAAAAGGCATGCTGCTTATCAGGCAGTCATTATGGGAGCTGACAGACCTGAGGCTGGACTTCCATCTCCCTTCCCCACTGGTGGATGTGCTTTTTGTGCTGTATTTATGGTGCTGCCACATGGCCCAGTTTTTGGTTTACTGCCTCTTTAACTCCACTGCAAGTTCAGCCTGATCTGGGTGCCCTGTATTTAAGCCGTCTGAGTACAAGGCAAGGCTCATGACATGATTGGTGTGGAGGTGGGTTATTGCCAGCTCATTGGATCGGAAATTTTGGCCGCTGGTTCATTGGTTAAGGGGGCCTGCCCATCAGTTGGTTAAGTGGAAAGTGATGAGAGCCCACCCAGGTTATGCATCTTCTTAGAACAGGGGTGGGCAATCCTATCCAGAAAGGGTCATTGTGTCTCAGGGTTTTCACCACAGCTCCCTAGATTACTAATTAGAGGACTGATCAGCTGAAGAATCCTCACCCCAGGGTTTGAACAGCTGACCCAAAGGTTATACCAAAACCTGCATACACACCGGCCCTTTGCGGATAAGATTGCCCACCCTTGTCTTAGAGTAAATTGTGTGACATGTTACTCCACATTGTTTAACTTACAATTTAACAAAGGATATTTTACAGGCCCCAGAATAGCAATATTAAACACTGCTACCTGTAATAATATTTATAACACCAGAAGTAGCAATAATTTTTTTAAAAACGGCTATTGGGATGTTGAGATAAAACTAAATTAGAAATTCAGAAACTCACTTTGAGTAGAATTAAGCAGGATGCCTTGTGAAAATCGTCTGGGGATGAGATTAGGCGTGTTACACTGTCCATCTGAATGAAACATGGAAAAATCATTACATAGACTAGTCCGTTTAGCCTAAATTTTGTGATAGTCAACGTAATTAATTATTAGGAAAGTGAACTTTTAACCTCCTTCAGTTAATTAGTATGGCACATATGAGCATGAAATAAATTAATATGTTTGGAATCTATGTAGTCAATTAATTAAAATAAGTACTACGGCTGGAGCTGACATATTTTCTGTAGCGCATGTGCTTGTTAATGTCCCCTGTGACTAACTAAGGCGCTCCTCTGCCTGCTCCCTCTGTGTTTCAGAACGTGCACCAGGAGGAGAGCGCAGGGGAGATGATCCACAGCGCGCGCAGTGGAATCTGGGACTGAGGTCAGAGTTGGCTTCCAAGCGAACGTCGGGACAGTCTTTGGAACGCTTTCTCTCCGGCAACCCCTTCCCCCGCCCTCCCTGGAACATCAGATAGCGGCGCGATCTCCGAACAGGAAGGCGTAGGCAGAGCGGCGGCAGGATGCGGGAGACGCTGGGCCTGTGGGTGCTTTTTATTTTCCTGGGCGTGGCTCTCTGTGGCCACACCTCCATGCCGCTGGGGCATGGCCACAGGAGGAGGCTTTCATTGCACAGACACCGGGAGAGGGGTAAAGAAGGACAGGTCCTTCACCGCTCCAAGAGGGGTTGGGTTTGGAATCAGTTCTTTGTCATCGAGGAATACACAGGACCTGATCCAGTGCTGGTTGGCCGGGTAAGCACCCTCCCTGGGTTCCTTAAACATTATGCTCTCTGAGGAAACTGCTGCACAAAGTCCCTTGGGGTCTTCATCACTTGTAGGACCTTTGCGAAATCCCACATTTGCTCCATAGTGAAACCAGTGCCCCAGTTGATGAAAGGCCATGAAATGGATTTCCTTTTTAATAATGGAGCAGCCCCTAAAAATCCTGGCATTTGGGCTGATTTATGGGTCCAAGAAGTAACGATTTCCAATCCCTGTCTAAATATGCCTTCTCCATTCCTCCTGGACACAGCAGGTGCCCATCAGTTATTGGGAAGAACAGTCTAGGGTCAAGGGTCCTCACTGTTTTATTGCATTTAACAGGTTCCCAGGCAGTTTTCCACATTAATCAATAAACAATAATAAGCAGAGCATTAAAAAATAATGGCACCTGCTGACATAGAGATTTTGGACCACCTCAGTCATTACATATTTCTGATGCTGTCTTACTGAAAAATAATCAGTGCTCCAGGAAACTTTAATCTCTAAATAAATATTGACTTAAATAATATATATATATATATCGATTCTAAGTAGTTTCAGTTTCCTCTGGAAAATAACGAGCATTTTGCAATTTCAGGGCAAAGCATTCTTCCAAGCATTTTCTCAGGTTTAACAGTTCAGTTTAGACACCGTTGTCTCATTTGTGTAAAGTGACTGATTACAATAATATGGCCCCCGTCCGGCGGCACTTGGCATCATTACAATGCGTTCCCTCTCGTCAGCTCCATTCGGACGTAGACTCGGGAGACGGCACCATCAAGTACATCCTCTCAGGTGATGGCGCGGGCACCATTTTCGTCATCGATGACAAGACTGGGAACATTCACGCCACCAAGACACTAGACCGGGAGGAGCAGGCCCAGTACACGCTGACAGCTCAAGCGGTGGCACGTGACACCAACAAGCCCTTGGAGCCTCCTTCCGAGTTCATCGTCAAGGTGCAGGACATCAACGACAACCCGCCTGAATTCTTGCATGGCCCCTACTATGCCAGTGTACCCGAGATGTCCAATGTGGGTGAGTGCTTGTCTTTTTCCATCCTCAACGTGTGGCCCTTGACCTCCACATTACTCTCTCCATCTCTCTCTCTCTTCCCATGCCACGCTAGAAGAAGCGTCGCCTGTTTTACTGCACGCCGGCCGCTCAAATCACGCGATCGTTATGCTGTTAATATTGCTACTCGGTTACCAGGCGACGCTTTAGCCTGGTTTAGCCTGCCTTACGCAGTGCCTCGATGCCATGCACGGCTGTGGGTCGCACACTCCCGAACCCCGGCTATACATCATCGTTAATGCATGGCTGTCGCAGAGTAACGATCTGTTACCCCACCATTCCCACCATGTGACAATGTAAATGATGCTGCGGGGAACCCGGGACAGGACACCAAGCCCGGCCAATTCCGAGATGTGCTTACATCCTCTGGCCATGTTCACGTCATTGAAAATTGATTTGAGATGCTCGGACTTGGGGGATTAGTTTTTCCTCCAACAGCCCGGTTGTTGATGGACAGGCAATAAACTTGATGTCGCATGCTAGAGGTAGCGACCACTAATATCTAACAGCTAATATCACCAACTCCCATCCAGCCACATCCGGGGAGTAAATGCAGAGGTTTAATACCTCTGGTTTCTGACCAACCCTGTGAAATACTACGAGGCAGGGCGTTGGAAGAGTCCGATACTTTGGCTCTGATCAAATGTCAGCTGCTCCTCACAGCTTGTAATCCAGTGTCAGATGCAGTGGATTTGCTCATAATCAAAAGCAAACATTAGTTTGATTCCGGTTCAGCCGTGCTCCAGCATAGCCTGACTGAGATCCAGTTGGAAGAACTTTCTGGCTGTTCTTAGCCATCCGCCAGACTTGAATCACATCTGCCGGCCCTCCCCTCCCAGGCACGTCGGTGATGCAAGTGACTGCCACGGATGCCGACGACCCCACCTATGGGAATAGTGCCAGGCTGGTGTACAGTATCCTCCAGGGCCAGCCATACTTCTCAGTGGAACCCCAGACAGGTATGTACAGCAAAGAACTGGAAAAAAAAATGGCCCCCAGACAGCCAATGGAAACATATGATGTCACACTACTGTTATTAAGCAGTTGAAATTCCATCCTGTCATTATAGGAAAATACTGCGTTTTGCATGCATTGCCGAATTAAGACGCAGTGTGTGATATGCACAATTTAAACAAACTGCCCATTAATGATATGATTTCAAATTTAGATTAGCTTTATCTAAATTTCTTAATTTTCTCTCCAATGCGGTTTTATACGTCTTATTGTCATGCTGTGGTGGATTGCATATTTTCCTATTTCTTTCCTGGATTCCTTCTGAGCGAGGCGTAAGCGGCATGTGCCGAACGAATTAAACTTTGCACCAGAGCACTTCGAGTCTCGATGAAATCCTACGACCAAAACCCAGGGCTGGATTTTTACGCTGGACGGCATCCAAGCTCTGCGGCTCTAATTTGTTTTGGCCGCTGTTACGTTTTGGCATAAAGCACGGTTAAATATCGCCGTCCTTACACCATTCCCCAGGCGGCCTGCGGACTGCCAGCTAGCTTGGAGGGTTTAAAAAAAGAGACCCTAGCTTAAGGAAAGTGCCAGCGAGCACCAGGCTTATGATCATCCACCTGAAAGATTCTTAAGCTGCGTTCCTGGCGGCTCGACTTCCTTGGCCTCCCTGTTTTTTGGTACCATGCTGCTGTTCGACTCTTTTCCTCACTGGGAAGGGCGAGTTCCACCCCACGCTCTTTCCTGTCCTAGTACTGAGTCACACCACCTGGCATATATCAGTATAAACCACACCAGCTATCACATCCTGGGATTGTGCTGCACAGCCGACGGTATCTAGAGCCCGGGATCCAGTCACGTAGCCTCCGATAACCTAAGAACAAGGTGTATAGCCTCGGATATTGCAAAAATGGGCGGGATAGCGTAGGACATCCGAGCCTTCGAAAGGCGCAGCCTAGGATGTTGCGTCACCGAGCCGAAGGGTCTATGAAGTCCTAGCTGTAAGCCGCATGATCGGGAGAAACCTCTGGGGCTGGTTTATCCCCGCAAGCTGTTAATGTAAGACCACACGCTGGGCCGTGTTCACACCCCGCTGTGCTTTCACAGGGATCATCAGGACGGCCCTCCCCAACATGGACAGGGAAGCGCGTCAGGAGTATGACGTGGTCATCCAGGCCAAGGACATGGGGGGCCACATGGGGGGGCTGTCAGGGACGACGGAAGTGAAGATCACCCTGACGGATGTCAATGACAACCCGCCCAAGTTCCCTCAGAGTGAGTGCCCCCCCCCTTGCACCCACAACCCTAAACCTGTCTTTAGCCAGGTTCACAACAACAGATTTCTTGGTAACACTTTACTTGAGGGGGCACAGATATTATAGTATTCTACAGTATTATGCTCTTATTTATCTATTTAATAACGACAAACTAAGTCTCAGTTGCATATCGATTATTAATGAACCGTGACACATCTTGTATCTACTGTACTATATTAATTCATGATTTGTACTTCAGTAGTTAAGTGACTGGTAAATTTTTACCAATTACCCTCTTCAACAAAGTTCATCACAAAAGAATCATTTTCTTGGCTTTGCTCACTGCAAAGTGCATATTTGAGTAAACTCTTAAATGGAGACGCATGTCAGAAGCCAGACAGTCCTCTGAGATGGTGTAAAGCAGTTATGTTTGCCAGTGTGACGGACATATCTTTGAAAACAGCAGCTAAGAGGCAGAGTACATAAGCAAAGGAATGTTTTACCCTTTACATATCTGTGTGTGTTTGGGGAGTACATGCAGCCATGTATATCAGACAAAGCCGGGATTGTGCGTGGGGGACCTTCTGTGGATGTCCCAGCAAAAGCAAAGACAACTTATTTATGTCTCAAAGGGGATTCAGCTTCCAGTTAAAAGCAAGAATCCCACCCTCCCTTCAGTCAGTTTTGACCCCGATTTCAATTGCATAGTTAGAAATTAGACCACTTCTTTAGGCCAAAGTCTGCCCCGTTTTTCAAAGACTCGAATCAAACTAGAATAAGAGCTATATTTTCACTGGTACCATTCACACTCTGTCCAAAAAAAATCTCAATGATTCATCAACATAATAAACCAGAGGAACACTTTATACTGTTACTGGTTTTTTACAGTCTTTTACTGGTCTTTTACAGTCTTGTTGATGTAAACTTGCATCTTGTGCTTGCGGTATTTTTAAATATGACTCAAGCTTGAGCCATGGGAAACACTGATAGTTTGACCAGATGAGGGGCAAAATGAGACTCCTGTAAAACACCTAAGTTATGGGCATTCAATTCTATTGTCATTAGCTGCCCATGGGGACTGAGCTTTCCCATAATACATGGCCTCACAGCTCAGCCACACTCATGTTTTTTGTACAGACATCCTGATTTATGTACATGGCTAAAGCTACAAAAATTGCAATATATTAACATTAATCAGCCAGGAACATGGATACAACATCATGTAAATAATTACAATTAGAAATTCAAAATTAGCAAAGTACTGCATCCTAATTTGTGGGTGACTGAGAATATTATTATGCCAGTTTTATTAGCCCGTATTTGGACGGAGAGTTCTGAAATACTAGCAGATTTTCAAGGGGTGGTTGCGGTGAATGATGGTAGTAACGATTCGGTGAGTGCTGACAGGGTGTTTCCTGAAGGGGTAGGGAACACTTAACAGCCTGAAGTTTCTGGGAGGAGCGGTTTGGCTGGAGTCTTAATCTCAGTGCTCTGCAGTTGTCAAAGTGAAGGAGAACTTAGCGAGTCACCAGAGGAATAAAATTCCCGGGAGTAATTGGGAGTGTGCGGCGAGCGAGGGTGGATGTACTCAAAGGCTCGATCTGCCATTGATCTCGTCCTTCTGCACAGGTGTGTACAGCATGTCTGTCTCAGAGGACAAAGTCCCGGGCGAGGAGGTGGGCAGGTTGAAGGCAAAGGACCCGGATTTGGGGGAAAACGGTCTGGTGACATACCGGCTGATTGACGGCGACGGGATGAACGTCTTCGAGATCGTCACCGACTCCGTGACACGGGATTGCGTCATCAAGCTGAAAAAGGTGGGGTCTGCTGGTGATTTTGGGACGGAGAGAAGCTCATGTTAAAAAGGCAGGCAGATGGCCTATACTTGTATAAATTCTTCGAAATGCTATCGCTTTATCCAAGGCCGGATACGAGCAGCTGCGATGGAAGCATTGTTACACATGGAAATATGTGAGCGTGTGGCTGTGCGTGCGTGTGCTCTGTGTGAGAGAGCATGTGTGGGTGTACCAGCATCACGGAGCAGAGCTGTGAAAGATTATTCATCCACAGGCTGGCTCTTCAGTCTGGGAAGAATGGAGGGGGGGTTGGGGCGACCACATGGGTGTGTGTGTGTGTGTGTGTGTGTCAGAGCATGCGTGTGGCTCCATGTAGGTATACGTGTGCTAATGCATGTAGCAGGGAACACACTCCCGGCGGCGGGAGGCGGGGGGCAAGGGGGTGCATTCGCTCGGTTCCGCCCCGTGAACGCAATGACAGTACCGTGCTTCCTCATTATGTCTCGGATGAGCCTCGACTTTCATGGCTGGCTCGCTTGGTGAGAGAATTCTTTTTGACGGATTTCGGATTCCTGGCCGGACTCCAGAGAGTTAAGCAGCCCCCTCCCTCCAGGGGACCAGGATTACCCAGATGCTAAAACAGCTGCCGAAGTTAGCCTAACACCTTGTGGCAGAACGACTACCCCTGGGTAAATTGGAGCAGGGCTACCTGGAGATAGCTGCCATGGTGTACAGGCATCCAGGTTCACGCCCTGGGGGGCGTATGCGTGTAATCCAATGATCCTACATATTTCCATTTGCCGTCTCCATCCAGCATCTAATAACTACTAACTGATCAGCATCTATTATTACTTGGAGTGTCAGTGTTTTTTTTTAGTCTGTGTTTTCAAGCTTTAATGCAGGCAGGGAGATGCTTTTTGTAAATACAGGCAATAACTACCAAAATATAAGTTCTTATGGGTTTTTGGGGGATCATAATCTACTACAGAAAGCTGGGTGGTCGGAGTATCTGGCTGGCAGAGAATATATATTTGGGGGGTGGCTAATTGTAACTGGTGAGTCTGCCTCAGATTGTAAGGTACGTTGGCAGTAGGTGGTGGTGGAGAGAGGGAGACACTGGTAACAGCACAAGCGTGCAACAGTGACTTTGATGCCAGGCAGCCCCGCTCAATAACATAATACCTCCGTGATCCAGCTCTCGGGAAATCATCACCTTTTGCTCTTCAAAGCATGTTGAAAATTAAAGTCGAAGTTACTGACGGAATCGCTGGGGTTTTAATCAAGTATTCTGTTTCAACTGGAGGCAGCCGGCGCCCTTCGGAATATTAAGAGGCGGCCCCGGCATTATTGTGGATATTATCTGCTGTTGATTACTTTCAGCCAGTCAGTCGGTTATTAGGTGCCGCGATAAAGGATCAGAGGAGGGGGCGTTGTCAGAATACGTGAGCGCTGACCTCCGAGAGTAGGAAGCGCCGCGCGTCCGCCTCCCGAACCGCCGGCTCCGCTGGTAAATGCGACAGGAAAAAACACACGAGGGATGGGGTTTCGTAATTTCTCATTTGCGAGTGACAGGTGTGACAAGACAGACGGAGTCTCAAATTGGTAACCGGGGGGAAGGGTGACAGGTGAAATGGGAGTTTATTCAAGCAGAGTATCTGTTCTCTGCACTTGTTGTTTTTGAAGATATTTGCTACCACAAATTCCTCCACCTTTCCAGCAGTGTTAAAACGCCGTCAGTTCATCGAGTCTCAGTATGTGGAGTGATACATCAGTAAAACGTCTCTGTCTGTAAGGTTAAATTTATCTTAGTTACATAAGGCAAGGACAGACTTGAAAAGAAGCCCAGCGGAATTATTCTTTCAAAGATAATTTCTTTAGCAACAGTGCCCTCTATCAATTCACCTTGGTACTGTCATATATTTACCTGGAATTAACTGGATTAATCAATGAAGTGTAGCGTATTCTCATATTTCACAGCATTTTGCTTGCATTATGCTATATTTTCGGGTTAAAACCTCATGCAATTAATATTCAAAGTCAGTCAGGTATATTCAGTCAGATAATTCTCTGAATGCCACCCCATCTTTGAAATCCCTTCA
This sequence comes from Pollimyrus isidori, assembly GCA_019775955.2. NCBI lineage: Eukaryota > Metazoa > Chordata > Actinopteri > Osteoglossiformes > Mormyridae > Pollimyrus > Pollimyrus isidori. The sequence goes on from JABFDZ020000008.1 coordinate 17,958,261, forward strand.
CCATTTTAAATTGAAAAAGATTTTATATACAGTACATAAAATGTTACCTTCTTGTAGCTGATGGTGTATGGCGTACTTGGAACACGGACAAAAATCGTTTTTATGCTTGTCTCCTATTTTTATGTAAATAAAGTTTAAAATTGTATAGTGGAATTGAATTCCAGCCAGTATTTAATTCTAAATATCATCTAAACATCTATCAGTCACGTGTTGACCCTTCGTAATCCTTCAGAATTTCTTACAATGGCATTACTTACCAGAATCAAGCCCTTTCAAAGGCAGGGTATTGTACAAATGTTATATTTATTTTCTTTACTTTTTTTTTTTATTTTATTTTTTTGCGATCGGTTGGTGCCCCATCCTGGATTATTCCATGCCTTCTGCTTGTAGCTTCCTGGATAGGTTACGGACCCCAGCAACCCTGCACAGGACAAGCGAGTATAGAAGATGGATGGATTAATTATTTTTATTTTCATTGCATTCTACCAACATATATTCTACATAATAAAGGCTGTTTTAACCCGACGTTCTACAAACTGTGTTGCCGTTGAAACAGGAATGTTGCAATTGGATTGGCTAATGGGATGGAGCAATGGGATTGGCTAATGTTGGCCCTTCTTGCGCTTGCAGCCCGTGGACTTTGAGACCAAACCATTCTATACGCTGAAGGTGGAGGCGGCCAACCCTCATGTGGACTCCCGTTTTATTGCCTGGGGGCCTTACAAAGACACGGCCACGGTGAAGGTGGCGGTGCTGGACGCCGACGAGCCGCCGTTCTTCAGCTCAGCCAGCTACACCTTTGAGGTGGAGGAGAACGCCCCTGATGGTACAGTGGTGGGGCAGGTGCACGCTAAGGACACGGACACCGCCAACAATCCCGTCAGGTGGGGAACCTCACCAACAGCTCCTTATTATGCATTCAGACTCAGAAGCTGCTGAAATATTTTCACGTAAACAGAATAACGCACCATCATTTGCTATATCCGAACCGACGAAAACATTTAGGCTTCGCGCGTTTGCAGAGTAGCAGACAGGGTGACATGGTGGATAGCACTATTGCCTCACACCTCCGGGACCTGGGTTCCAGTCTCCGCTGTGGCTTCATGTGTCATCGTGGGGTTTTCTCCACGAACTCCAGTCTCCCGAGTTTAAAAGCATGCTGCGATCAACTGGAGTTGCCAATTTGCCCGTAGGAATGATGGGTTGGTGCCCCATCCCGGGTTGTTCCCTGCTTTGTGCCTGTAGTCTCCAGGATCGGCTCCGAACTCCCTGCAACCCTGAGTGGGACAAGTGGTTTCAGGACATTGAAGGATGTTTACAAAGTAGAAGTCATCATGAATACATATTCTTTACCATTTCCAACACCAAAAAATAAATCCACTTTTATTCGCCAGATATCAGATTACTCCCTACACTAACCTGGACCAGCTCTTCACAATCAGTCCTGAAGATGGCATCATTAAAACCACGAGACCCCTGGACCGTGAGACCCAACCCTGGCACAATATTTCAGTCAGTGCCTCAGAAATCGGTTAGTTCTTTTTCCAGTAATGGAAATCCTTTCATTCCTGCCATAACTCCTCCCCCCCCCCCAATCTTTCTGTGGTGCAGCTTAAATAAGGATAAATAAATAATACAGTGAGTTGGAATTTAGTGCGTATAATCTCTTTATCCAATCAAAACGGAAACAACCTCCAGATTCTAACTTGTGTCATTTGTCTGGAATGACAACTTAATTTTGCCGGTATATAATTTTGATATTTTTGTTTATCAAATATTTTAAATTTGTGCCATCTGGAATGAATTGCATGAAATTCATATCTCAAGTTCCATCCAGCGAAACATTCTTTTGAAATATCTACAGATGTCAAGTCTCTTGGCAGATTTGTAATGCAATTCGCAAATCTCTCCAGACTTGATGAGTGTCAGATAAAATTTCTGCTTGGGTTACTCTTTTAGAAGCCAAAATTGTTTATTGACCTTGTGTCATGGTTGTGTGCAGGTGGACATCACCAAGATGCCAAAGTCCGCGTCAACATCAAGGTCAAGGACGTGAATGATAATGCCCCAGAATTTGCCACCCAGAATGACGTCCTTATGTGTGAAAATTTTCCAGCAGGAAAGGTGAGCTTCATTCAGCATCTTTAACTTTAGCAAGATTACATCAGGCTGAGGAGAATGACAGAACAGATGTAGTTTTGGACTTTTAAAGTGTATCTCATGAGTAGACTGTAAGGGGAAATAAGAGATCCTGGTTGTCTGAACTGTCGAGGATTGATAAGTCTAGATTTCAACATCCAAAGAAATCTTTTTTTTTTAAATTCTTTTAATTATTATTATTATTTTTTTTTTCAACTGTATAGATAACAACTTAAAATCTTCAGAGGAGAAGCACTCCACGTCTGTTTGTGTGGCTGTGCACATCTGTGTGAGTGTCAGTGTATGTAAGGTAGCTACATACTGTAGCCATACACAGTAACGTCGGTATTAATCCATTTGCGGCCCATTCTTCAGCTCATTGAGACGGTCAGCGCTGTGGACAAGGACGAGATGGCCCACCGGCAGCACTTCCGCTTCAACCTCCCGCCGGAAGCCGTCAACAACCACAACTTCTCTCTGAAAGACAACCGCGGTGGGTGTTCAGCCGGCCGCATGCAACAGCAGACCCCCCGGTACGCCGGGCAAATGGCTGTCATTTCATAACCCTGTGAATCACATCAAAACACCGTGACTCAAACATAAACTGCTCCCCCGATTGGTCTTGACACCCCAACTCGAGTGCAGTGACAGACGGTCTCCTGATATCCGAAACGCGCTTTTTAACTTGCCCTGCTGTGTCTTCTCGACTTCTGACATCTTCCACAGGATTTGCAAAGGACACACTTATTTGTTTGTAGGTCCACATCGGTGATGTCTTTCCTGGGGTTTCAACATTACCATGCCTTTTTATCCCATTGGTTGTCCCATTTTCCCCGAGCCATGAGAACATAGGAGCAGAGCCAATCACATGTCAGCCACTGGCACCGTGTCAAGCCCCTCCTACAGCCTCAAAGAGGTGATGGATGAATCACATGTCTTTCTGAGAGTCCTGCCCTTGCCCTGCCGACAGTGGCACTTAGGGGAGCGGTACCGGCTCTTTGACACATCAAAGCTGCTCGCATGGTGACAGGTTCAGTGCACCTTGTGGAACTGATCACTGATCAGAGTACACCACTGAGTGGATGACATGGATAAAGCTTTGCGGGATTCATTCTGCAAGGACGATATCTGTCATTATCGTACCTGATGCTTTTGTCCAAAGCTCACTTTTTCTATCAATTGGTTTTAAGCAAATTAAGATGAAGTGCCTTGGCCAGCTGCACGGAAGGGCTGCTTTTGACATAATATCTCGCTTACAGGACTGTGCCCTTGGCCACTATTCTGTCTTGTGGGAGTCTCTCTTATGCATTAATTTATGACTTGACAGAAATTAATTGTAGAAGCCCCCCACCCGAGTATAGTGTTTTATTTTAAGTGTGTGTGTGTGTGTGTGGGGGGAGGGGATCCATGCTCCGCTTCATTGTTTTGCTTAACTGTTAAATGGGAGATTTAGAATGGAACCCCTCTTGAGGCTGGCTAACCTTTCCCCGCCAGTTGACATGATATGTCGGTGGTACATAGTCGGTCCTGAGCATGTCCTCAGTTACTGGAATGAACCCACACTGACTTTAATGGGCCCCCGAATGGTTGCCCAGAGTGATTATGCACTGTCATTGTGAGCGTGTTAATTATGCACCGTTGCCCCTGTTATGTCGTGCATCAATCAAAAGTGGGTAGTGTTTTTTGTTTTTTTTTTATACGCATTAGGCCATTCGCAGTTTATCTGTCAGAGAAAAAAAATGCTAATCTGTGGTACAATTACAAAGCAGAATACGCTAATTGTGGTTTAGGCGAGCGCAGATTATGTCAAATCAAGCTGTTCCAGGCTGGAGTATTGTACTGTACCTGCACTGAGAAATAGCTCAGAGTTTTGATATTTCTTGATCTTAATGAGAGAGGAAATGGGCACCCTTTCAGAGGTGATTTAAAAACCCAACGATGTGAATGAGACAGATTAGGCTTGTCCAGATTTCATGGATTTATCTGAAGGGAAACCATATTTTCAAACGGATCAATTTTTTTTTTTCCTACAGATTCATCTCCCTCTTCCTCTGTGTTTGTTTGGCCATCTGCTGTATTTGTCCTGCAAAGATCTGATGGATCACTGTTGACAGAGTCGCGGGATATATTGCAAACCCAACACGGCCTATTACATTTTCCAATACATTTTACTATAACCGAGGACCAGCGGCATGTAAGATTTTCTGTGGCCCCCAGGCCATTTGAGCTGTCATAGGGCCACTACTATTTTCTTCAGTGGTATAGCTGTCAACTGCGGGGTGGGGGTGTGTTTGTGGATGATAAGATTTATGTTATTGTTAGTGGGGGACTGGACGTACGTTTCGGATTAAGTTCAACTTTGGTTCACACACAAAAATGTGGGACAAATTTCTGTCCTGTGCTAGTTCAGTGTGGGACACAGCATTTTATTTTTTGGTACAGGACAGGCGGCAAATCTACATTTAAAATTTTGTTAAACGAGGTTAGCTGAGTCCCACTTTAGCTGAGGCCCCTGGGTTTCAGTGCAGGTGAACCTGTGCATTACAGCAGCCCTGCTGAGGACAGTGTATAAAGTGCACAAACTAATAGGGGATTTTAACAGCATTGTTAAGTCTTTAAAAGAAGAAATCTGTGGTATCCTTCATGATGGTGTTATTATCAAGAAATTAGCAGACCTTCAGGCTGCCTCTCAATTATTAAGAAATTGCCAGAGACCAAATGTGGCTGATAATAGTGCCCTTCATTACAGCTCTCGTTAGCACACACATTATGCTATATTTAGAATGCATATGTTTCGTAGAAGTGGCCAACAATTGCATCCTTCACAGGCTATGTCGGTAGGATGCCCTAATAATTGGTAGTGACAGTATAGGACAGTCACCCTAGAGGCAAGAGAAAAGCCTTAAGCAGCAGTCTCATAAATGAACTCGCTCTGGCTTTGCGCTGATTGTGACCTTGTTCCGACTGTGAAGGTGTTCTTGGCGCCATTCCATATCCTCTCGGTAAAGCCAATATACCTACTACAAGAAGGGCTTTGATTACACTTTCAAAAACTGATAAATGGTCACAATATTAAACATGAATTTAATATTGCAAACACACACACACACACACATACCTCCCTCTTACACTACACAGTTTATTTGTTTACCTCCTCTGCTTATTGGATAACTAAAACTCACGGGACATAAGTAAACCTCTGCTTTGTTGCCCGTATGCCGTTCTATGGAATTGACTCTGTCACAGGCTGTGAAACAGTTCGTTGCATCCACAGTTATTTCCCCGCTGCCCTGTAAAGATTTCGGTAGCGATCTAAATCTTTCGCCCTCGTCCCTTTTACGTTTACAGACAGCACCGCCAGCATCTACGTTATCCGCAAAGGCTTCAGCCGGATGACCCAGGATATCTACTTCCTGCCCGTCGAGATCAACGACAACGGCATCCCCCCGATGAGCAGCACCAACACCCTGACCATCCGCGTGTGCAGCTGCGACAGCAAGGACACCATTCTCTCCTGCAATGTGGAGCCCTATGTCCTTCCTGCGGGGCTCAGCACCGGGGCCCTCATTGCCATCCTAGCTTGTATCGTCATCCTGCTGGGTAAGCCTGCATGTGGGCAGTTTGATCTAGGATCTGAGAGGCGCCTCAATAGCTTGCGTTCAAGTTTCCATTTGTGGAACAGAATTGTGACACTAGTGATGAATAGTGATACTATTATCTTTGCATGTATCCCATCTAGCTCTACCTGAGACGCAAAGACACATTCACACTTAAAAGCTTGCTGGTCACAGCACAAGCTTGGCAAGGGTCCAATGGCAGCATCCGACCCTGGGATTTGAACCAATTACCTTAAGTCTTAAGCTGGTCGATATTTCGTAGAATTCTTGGGTAGTACAACCTTGTATATATTCCTTAATAAAGGAGAGTTTTTTTTCATAATGTTGGGTTATGTCTGAAAGTACATTTAATCAGTTTAATCCGTAAGTACTTTTATTAAAGTGCCTTTATTGAGTCGCCGAAGGACCAGATTGGTTCAACTAGTATGTAACCTTCATGTTAATGTACCAGTTTCTCACTTTAAATCAAAGTAAATTGTAAAACCTGTTATGTATTGAGAAATTAAAGCAATTTTGGTTAAGTATGCTGCCCAAGGCTGGAACAACTTATACCACTTATAGACACAGTCTGGTTCTTTAGCCACTGGTGTATGTTACTGAAGTTGACCCCCTTTTCTCCCATGGCAGCTATCGTGGTGCTGTTCGTGGCCCTACGTAGACAGAAGAAAGAGCCCCTCATTGTCTTTGAGGAGGAAGACATCCGCGAGAACATCATCACGTACGACGACGAGGGCGGCGGCGAGGAGGACACGGAGGCCTTCGACATCGCCACCTTGCAGAACCCCGACGGCGCCAATGGCTACCTGCCAAGGAAGGACATCAAACCAGAGCTGCAGTATGCGGTGAGACCTGGAGCACGGCCTGCGGCCAACAGCGTGGATGTGGATGACTTTATCAAGACCCGCATCTCGGATGCAGACAACGACCCCACGGCGCCCCCGTATGACTCCATCCAGATCTACGGGTATGAGGGCCGCGGTTCGGTCGCCGGGTCCCTCAGCTCCCTAGAGTCGGTCACCACAGACTCGGATCTTGACTACGACTACCTCCAAAGCTGGGGGCCACGTTTCAAGAAGTTGGCCGACCTCTACGGCACCAAAGACCCTGTCGATGACAACTCTTAACACCCGGTAGAATCACTTCGGTACTCCACAGATGACAGTGTAGTGTGTGGAGTAATCCTATGGGTAACCTGCGAGTTCAGCTATTTATGGTAAACTTTTTTCTTTTTTTTTTTGAAATGTACTTGTAGTATACTACAGTGCATCTTTACATGGGGGATGAGTTTGAAACCAAGATGTAGTTTGGAGTAAAAGCCAAAAGACAAAAAAAAAAACATAAAAGACAAATCTGAGAAGTACTGGTACGTATGAAAAACAAACACGCGACATATTGTGATAATAGATAAAGAATGTTCTTTCATTTTTTATTATTTTTTTTTGTTGGGCTATTGGGTAGTAAACTGGGGCTTCACAGCGGTATGTTGACATTAAAGAAGATCACTGAAAGACATGGCATTTCCGATACTGTGAAGGAGTTCACTATGGAAAAAATGGTTGCCTTATATTTGAAAAATAATAATAAATCAAACAGAATGCCTGAAAAAAAAATATAACATCCAGCTAAGATTGACCACTTCGGTAGCACGTCCATCTTCCAAACGGAGCATCCTTCCTGACTCTTAGGTGTTCTTTTCCATTAGCAGAACGAAATGGATAAAACAAATGAAGAAACTGTTTTTCAGTGTGTCCTTGAAAATCAGAAGTCCCCACTTCAGCCAAATGAAGTATTAGACACAACGAACAAGCTGTGAGCTCAAAAATCGCCTTAAATAATGGACACTCTTGCAACGCAGTGCATCTTTTGTAACTTGAAAAATATATCCTAAAGCAAGTTAAAATATAACGTACATATAACGTATGTACAGTACAATGTGCAAATGTCTCGAGAATCCAACTTTGCGCCTATTAATTCTTGTAAATCTCTTTTTTATTATAAAATAATTATAATTATTGTTAGTTTTTGGTTGACTTTATTTCTTATTTTCTTTATTTGTGTATGTTATTCTCCCAGGTGAGAAGAAATCAGTCTGTCCTGTCGCAGTGGAAGATGCCTAATTTCTATGTCAATTTTATGGTACCTTTGTACAATTTTAAAAGTTCTTATTTTAGTATACATTCAGATATCAGTATTTCAACATGTAAGAAAATGTTACATCACACATATTTTATGAACATTGTACTGTTGCTTTATTATGTGCTTCAATCTCAGAAGCGGAAAACTTTGAAATAAATGCTCTTTTTATAAAATGATCAATGGTGTTAATAAATCTTTAATAGCATGCATTATGATTATTATTATTTTATTATTTTTTTTATTACTGTGCCTGCAGCACTTCCTTTTGCTATAAGCCCAGTGGTTGGTCTGTCAATTGACCACAGCCAGAAAAGGACCTCATTCACCCTCTTGGAGGGTTTCCATTGCCGCTAAAGGTCGGTGTGCACTTTGGGAAACAATGGGGAGGAGAGAGGGAGGGAATTGAGTTTGGTAACACCTGAATGAGGCTGCCACACAATTTTACCCCGAGAGACCCAGGGTAAACAAAAGGACACAGTCAGTCTTTGGGATGGGACAAATACTAAATACTAAAAACTAATGAAACACAAGCAGTGGACAGAAAGGAAGAAGGGTATTACATCATGTTAAGGAGTGGTGTGCTCAATAGGCTTACTGTTGTCTAAAGTGTTGTCAATGAATGGCAACACAAATCATTAGTCTGGATATTTACAGGAGGCAGAAGCGAAATTCCTGACCTATTTTTCTGGTGTGAAATGTATTCCAACAGGAGTCAGCATTCCACATCTTCCCCAAACTATGTGAAACAGCTGGCATTGCCTGATTTCCACTGCAGTAAAATGGGCCGGCAAGCATTAAGGCAGACACGCTGTGAGCTGTGCCTCTCGGCTTTTTCAATCAACTGACGCATGCACCTATCGTGACACCTCATCAGCTCCACCAATCAGAGCGCTTGGTTTGGTGGGAGCCTTAGCAGGACCCATCCCAGAGGCCCGGTTTTGGCCTACTTGTGTATTAGAGGGCAAAGTTGATGTATTTTGTTGCACTGCCGCTAAGCCGTCGCCTACTGTGTTCAGATCTTGAGAAAAGTCAATAGGGCAGCAATTCTACAATCCGCAGGGATTCTGTGACATGGTGGTTAAGGGAGCACAAAGGCAACTTTTTTTTATCTTTGTGGCCTTAAATTGCCAGACATTAATCCCCAGCCTATCAGAAGGATTCTGAAGATGTGCTTTAAACAAAAGATCCTACCTCTATCGGCACAGAAATGCTTGCGGGAGATTAGTGTATATTTCTGAAGCAGTCTGCATTTTTGATTTGGCACTTAACCTTATCTATGCGTCTGTGGCATCAGCAGAGATTTGGCGTCCTGCTGTGTTTTAGTCCTCTGCTTGTCACCACCAATTAAATGCAGAAACAGTACTTAGCAACTTCTGTGTAATCATAGTGTTCCTGCTTAGTCTCATTGTACATTAAAACGAGCCCTGAAATCAAGTCTTTGTGATTTTGAGGGTATTGGGGCTTCTGACTTGAGAGTCATCGGATGCGGTTGATTTTTATACCTTTGTATTCGTGTTCACAAGAAGGGATAAAACAATCGAGGCGGGCTGCAAATAAAGTAAGCGTGAGCTGAGTCTTTCAGCGATTCTTCCATTCTAAAAATGTTTGGCATAAATCTCAGATGAGCCTGGCTGGAGAATCGAAAAGCTTATAGGCTGGCAGAATGCCGGCCTGGCGTAGCAGGCTTTTAAGTGCTGAATTATGAGTTGAAGTATGACAATTTGTTAAAATATGCATACCCATTTAGCCAACAATTTTCGGTAAGCAGTCATTCATCCAGGTTGTGCTGATCTTGAGCCAGACCCAGAAATTATAGAATGGAACAGGAAACACAAAAATTCACTCATATACAGCCACTGGGTACTTTATTTCTGAAGCACCTAGCTAAGCTATCGAAAGAGCTTCATGTGCAGAGCGTTCAAAGGAGAACTATGGTTTGACTCCAGAGTCTTGTTTCCTGTTGTTTGGTTTGCATCCACGTGCTTGTAGCATACTGCTAAGAGAATGTGGGTGTCGGAGCATTTCTGCGTACTCAACTACAATTTCTCGGTTCCTATCAACAGCTCCGTTCACATTTTGCTCATGGTTCTTGTGTGATGGCCCTCAGCTTGCCGCAGTCCAGCGTAGAACATCAGTAAGGCACTCTGAAGTAAAGATGACACCAGCATCAAAAACTGCATGAAAGAAGCAGAGCACAGGAGGCATGGAAAAAAAACTTGCCTTAGAAGTGTGAAAATATGTTTCGTAAAATATAAAATGTCTGTACTGCCCGGGTCATTGTTTTGTTCCTTTGTTCCGCTAATTCGCTGTGGTGACTGGGGGGGGGGGGGGATTGCCTTTTTAATACGAAGCACTATATTCACTGAAAAACAGGAGGCCCCGCTTAACGTCGCATGTGGTCTAAATCAGCATCAAACATGCGTGATAGTCGTAACTTAAGCAGGCGTTCGAAATGCTTCGTGTCTCATTTTAAAGCTCTCTCTCAGCATGGCATTGTGTAAGCTGCAGGATTTAGAGGAAATCTATGAAAACTCCCTTGCATATATTGAGCATATGATAAATATTTTAGAGGATTCCATTAGTGTGTACATAGGCCGTAATACAAAGATTAGCATACTTACTGCATGTGTCCCGGTATCTTGTTGCTTGTGAAAGTAAATGAATATTTAAAATAAATAGGAAATCATAAGTCCCTGCTTTTTCTTTTTCTTCCACTTCTTTCTTCATACTTTTCCTAATTAAACTCCAAGCATTATAATAGTGATTGTTTCCTCACGCCGCAGAGTCCGGCATCAGGGGTTTGTAGCCTGTGGTGATTAGTGTCACCTATCCCTCAGTGAGCTGGTATGCTGTTATTAGATTCACCCCGAGAAACCAGCACCCCAACCTAGACCAGAGGGATCAGTGCCAAGAGCTACACCTTGCACTTGTTTAGTCACTGAAATATTAGAGTTTTGTCATTTTTTTTCCCCATCTAATAAAATTGCTTGTTGTTATTGCTTGATGGGGGCAGGCGGCCTCTGTAGACCAGGTTGCTAGACTCTACCTAGACTCCATCTGTGTGGAGTTTGCATGTTCTCTTCATGTCATCGTGGTGTTCCCTCCGGGTACTTTGGTTTCGCCCCGCTACGATCTGGCTCAAAACCATAACAAAAAGGAAAAAGAAAACCCAAGAGAAGACATGGGACCAGAGCTTACCAGATAATTAAAGAATTTAATAAGAATAAAAGAAAATGAATGCTACACAACATATATAAGGCATGGTTGTCAGTGGTCAGTAGTGTCAGTAGTGCAGTCATTGTTATGTTCATGTAGTGTAGAATAAATACTGAGAACGAAAATCAAATACAAAACAAAACCATGACAAAAGCAAAGCAAATGGAAACAGGCGCCTGAACACAAGGCCCATTTTCCCCAAAACCCAGCCATTTTAAAAGGGACAAATCAGCTACAACGCTAACAAGGATCTGGTGTGACTGGCTCATAGGTATAGCAACAGCACTCAGAGTCATGACAATGTAAAATACCAACACTAGATAACAATTAGTCCCCAAACCACTCAGGGTCGTCACACCCCCACAGATAAAAAAGCATGCTAAGGTGAATTACAGTTAACAAGTTAGGTATGGTTGTTTGTGTATATGCCCCATGATGGGTTAGTGCCCGACCCTGTGTTATTCCCCTACCTTGAGCCTGTTCATTCTTGAATAGGGTCCTAACCCCAAGAACCTGCATAGGACAAGCATGGATGAATGGATGGATGGATTGTGTTCATGTATTGCCCATCACTATTCCAAATTTTCAGAAAAGAGAAAGAAACATATACTTAGCTTTTCTTGGCAAACCCTGATTGTTTCACAGAAGTAATAGGTCCTCAGAATAAACTGAGCATGGATAATATGGAAAAAGATTAATTAGCTATAATTCATATATTAATAGTAATCGTCAACTTTTTTGGGATATAGAATTTTGTATTACAGCTGTATATGTATATAAAAATGTTCTTTTGTTCTTTTCGATTATAAATACCAAAATAATTAGTGCATATAGCTAAAATGCCAAATTTCACAGATCCTGATTAAATAAATAAGTAAAAAGTAATATGTGTGAAATACAAAGTGCTGGGATCAAAAATGTAGAGACCTGAATGACACATTCTGTAGACCGTGTAATATTCTATTCTGTCGGGGACCTTTCCTGTCAGCCATGATATTGCATTAATGTGATTCCGTGGCAGGGAAACGCTGCGCACTCTGGCCCTGTTCCTCTCTGACCGCTGTCCCAAGCAGCTGCAGTACTCAACAAGCATTCATACACGTGTCAAGTGTTGCCAACCCACAGTTAATATTATTGTTATTACCATGGCTAAGGAGTGTTTTTTTTTCCTTTTTAAAGTCAAAATAGGATTACACAGCTGCTAAGAATAATGTTTTACCCATTTTCACAGCTGACTTCTATAACAATTGCTATGCTTCATTCCTTGACACTCAACGGTTACTGATGCAGCACCCAAGAAATTCTTCTTTCTCAGGTCTTTTTCATTAGCACCCCATTCCTTGCTCCTTGATTCTCGGAACGTCCTAGTGGACCCTGCAGGCACTGCAGTCTTGCGCATCCCCTTCACACAATTTATGCTCGGCCCCTGCTGGCTGCTGGGGGATGCAATGCTACATTCTCGGAGCTGCTGCTTATTCTTCTTATCCATGTCGGACTTGTCCTCAGGATGCACAAATCAATAGTTCCTTTGAGAGACCAGTAGCGCAAACTATACTGTGCCTGGGAAAAGTACTGTGAGTTTCTGCCTTGGAGGACCTGAAGGGATAGTTCCTAAATAACAGGCTCATTTGTTACCTCGGGCTGCTGTTCCTGCCCTTTTCCGTGCATATTTACATATTTCTATGTCTTTCTCATTTTATCTGGCCCACTTTGAAAGACTTTGCAAATAAGGGTGTAACTGCTGTCCTCTCGTAATGAGAGGATGACCACCGGAGTGACAGCTCACAGCATAATCTCGCAGCGTTTTGATTACAATGTTCGCAGGGCTCCTGCAGTGCAGGGAAAATGAGAACAAACTTCAATCAGCAGCTAACGGGCAGGGGTCTCCACCCTCTCACTGTATTTTCCTTTGCTAAGCAGAGTGGGTGGACAGTTCAGGTGTCGAGCGACGCTATCGCTGATGATGAAAATGACCATGCACGATCCACCTTGGGGGACATATCGTTGGAATTCTTAGGCCTACTTTCTCACACTGAGCACTTATCTCATTCCCATTAACCAGCGGCAAATTTTCCTTTTATAAATCATACAGCAGGAACTTGACAGCAATATGAAATCGAGGCATGCATGGTTCCTGCTACCTATTGTTTGTAGCTAGAGTGCTAATTGCTTGTTATCATCAAATAACCCCAAGCTTTAAAACAACACCAACTCTGTGATGTTATTTTTTAAATGTGACACATCCTGTCATTAATGTTGTGTTTTTGATGTACTAAATGAGAGTAAATAGGCTCGCTCAATTTCTTTCCATGCATTTACACTATTTTTTCAGTCTATACATTAACCAGTTTTTCAAACGAATGACTCATTATTTTTCATATTGAAACTGAAGTTCTGTTAACATGTGCAAGTGTTACAGAAGAATTTACTCTGTAAGTTAATCAGTTACCACATAATGCAGCTGTCACATGCTAGGAAGGATGGAGGCAAAGGCAGGTGTCGGGGAAAATGGAATTAGCTTATACTGTATGGAACAACATGTTAAACAAAGGGGTAAAGAAATCAGACTGCAAGGGATCAAAACAAGGCTGGGAGAGCAGGGGGGGACACAGGGTAACCAATGGGGTAGTACCAGCAGGCCACTGGATCTCACACACACAACAATAAAATGGCCAGACTGGGGAACTCAGGACGAAGAGGCACTATATACACCACAGATGAGGGAGCAGACGAGAGGCACCTGGGATGATCCATACGAGGGCTGAAAAGAGAGGCACCTGGGATGATCCATACAAGGGCTGAAAAGAGAGGCACCTGGGATCATCCATACGAGGGCTGAAAAGAGAGGCACCTGGGATGATCCATACGAGGGCTGAAAAGAGAGGCACCTGGGATCATCCATACGAGGGCTGAAAAGAGAAGCACCTGGGATCATCCATACGAGGGCTGAAAAGAGAGGCACCTGGGATCATCCATACGAGGGCTGAAAAGAGAGGCA
>JABFDZ020000008.1:18015914-18036206 GCA_019775955.2 Pollimyrus isidori
CGGGTTCAAATGGAAACCATCTACACTGTGGCACTAAACAAGGTCATTGAGCAAAGGTCCTTAACCCCCCCCCCCCCCCCCCCCCCAAAGAAGCCGGGTTAATCCAAAGTATTGATGACTCACGTCTCTTGTATTTAACATCATCCACTATGCAGCATAGTTTTCTTGATAGTTCCCTTATGATTATGTGTCATCATCTGCACCAAAAAATATATTGATGTGCCTTATGGTTTATCTTCCGCCTGTGCGTAAATGTACCGTGTACTGTGCGGAAGGGCAACTCAAAGGCATACTTAGTTATTTCTTGTCCAAACAAAAGGCTTCATTACTGAATAAAACACAATGTGGTTTAGGTGGATCTGAATCTATCAATTGTGCGCGGCGTGTGATTTTGTGTGAATGTAGCCCCTGTGGTTGACGCACGTCCCATCAAAGGTGTGATGTTTCTCGCTCGCTGTGCTCACAGGGTAAACTCAAAGGCCACCTCGTCCTTGAACTGGATAATAAGCTACGGATAAACATGTGCATGGATGCTGTAAATACGCAAAGCAGGTATATAAATAAGCAGTTTTTAAGTTGCATATCTATCATAATTGGTCATAATTTTCTGTTTTTCTATGAATTCAGCAACATAAGTATGCATCCATATACTTTCCATATCTACCTATCCAGGATAGGGTCACACTGAACCCATGGGATTGTCCCAAGAAGTGCAGGGAACAAGGCAGGGAACAAGGCGGGGGACATCCGGCTACGCATTGCACACAATATATATTTTTGAATTATAAACTCACCTAACTGCATGCTGTTGGACCCCTGAAGGACCTATGTGGAAAACTCACAGGGACACCAGGTAAACATGCAAACCTAAAGCTAACACAGAAACCTTATCTTAGTGCTTAGTGCGGAGTCTCTCTCTGAAATCTGTGCACAACCCTCAAACCCTTCACATTCAGAATGATTCATCACATTATTAAACACTGCCCTCATTAAAGTTTGTCATGTTTTTCAGTATGCACACGAAAATAACATGTTTGCATTCTTCTTACTGGTTCTCACCCCCACCCTTTGATAAATAGTTTTAAATGTGGTGCCTCGGGGTAAATTTCAGTTTTCATACTTTTCCTGCACTGATCGCTATTGAATTCTAGGCATGCATTGCTTTGGGTGTCGACTAGTCAGTAATATAAACACACTGTAATACCGATGCTCTTATGTCTCTGGGTGGCACATTCCTCCCCAAATGTAGCTAATTTTATTATGAGTATCAAGCAAAATCCTGGCATGCATATTGGATGAGTAACTCGGAGCAAATGGCCCCGTTCCCCTGGCTGTGAAATGTAGCTTGTTAGAGAGCAAAATGGTTTCATATGTTGCTTAGTTTTCCTTCCCAATGCATCCTGAGGGTGCCAGTATTAATGCCCCACCCTGTCCCCTAATTCCCGGTCCCATGTATCTGTTCATAGTCCAGAAGACCTAGGTTTTCCATACAGCATTCTGGATTTTCTTTTCTTTCTGTCAAAATGTTTACATGTAGGGGATGTTAGAATCAGGTTACAATATAGAGCAATTTTACTGTAAGATGTAGGACTTGTGATGACTTCCTCGGTCATCGAAAGATTGATGTGACCTTTGGCCTAAATCATTTTTTTCTGAACTTAAAAAGTTCATGCACATTTTACACGCAGGTCTGTATTAATTAGATATTTTCCACATAAATAATGCTAAATTTCCTATGAGAGTTAGTTGCGTATCTTGATAAGACCTGCATGGATATCCAAGCATGCATCATGCAAAACTTTACCCTGAGCAGATTTAGAAAAGACCAAACCAATCCTAGCAGGCACTGCCCCTCAGCTTGGTAGCAGTTAATTGCATTATAAACGCAGCCTGAGGCACCTCCACCAGAATGGGCTGATTCTAATAAGCCCAGATTTACCTTTTTGTCCAGCAAAAGGGAACAGCCATATTGAAAGTCTGCTGCCAGGTTTATAGCTGTGTATCTGAATTGCTTTCCTTTATAGTTTGAGCAAAATGTGTAGAGCTGGGACAAAGCTCTGCGATTTCCCAGTCAATCCCCTACAGCGTCCGTCACCTCATCTGTTTCCTATGCGAATAAAAATAAACTCGTGAAATAATGAAAATAATTGGACCGAATGGAAGCGAAAGAATTTGTCATTTAAGCCATCATCTGAAGTATGAATCATAAAATGGACGATGCTAAGTTGAACGTTGATGAGGCAGCACTCAAATCCAAGAATGAAGTCAAGGCATCTAGCGATGCTTTTCTTCTTGAGTGAACTGGGGTAACATAATATTACCTTCGCTGCGGGTCACGTCAAGAAAGCTGTTGAGCATAAGCAGTGTTTAGCTTGGGGGTCTGCTGTTGAGTGGGCTGTCAGCTGATGCCACTAGGCCTTGGGGTGCTATGAGCTGTGCTGTAATGGACAGAGCGCCTCTTCGGATCTGGCTGCCTATAAGAGCGTTAGTCTGGCTTTAAAGAGAAACAGATGGGACTGAACACAGAATCAACCCTTTCTCGGCCCAATAAGTGGCATTTGTCCCAAACCAGGGAACTAATTTCTGGCCAAACAGCCTTTTCTTTGCCTTCAATAGGCAAATTTATATATATATATATATATATATGTGTGTGTGTGTGTGTGCACAGTCCCTATTGGGAAATAGTGAATGTGGTCTGTGAGTTATCCAGAAATACACGATTCTGCCAAAAGCTAAGTCTATTATGTGCGACGGTCTGTAGTGGTTAGATATTTCCATGAAATCAGCATTCTTTTAACTTTCGCCACAAAAGCACAAAAAGCCCTTTCTTTGTTGGAGGCCGATAGCTTTAATGTCTAACAATAGTGAGAAAAAAGTTATGTATATTAAATTGCAATGCTTTAGCAACTATCTGTGTTACTCCTTAAAGAAACCCACAGTCTGAGCGAAAACTCCTACACTGTAAAAAATAGTGTAATGAATAGTTCAACTCAAATTCTGAAGCTTATCATCCATATGCTCATCTAACAATCATTATAACAACAGCAACAAAAGAAATAATTTATTATCATTATTGTTATTGTTGTGTCCCATATTAATTAAAACCAATCTGCTAATGAAAATATTTGTATGGTTTTACTATAAGCTAGCAAATTTCTGACAGACGCAAGATATATTGATGGATTCATGTTGTGCATAAAAATATTAAAAAGATCGTTAAGTTGTGAAACGGCTATTTGGAATTACCTTGAATAGGTACTGTATGTAAAAATCCAGAAATAAACCATCTGCACAGAGACACAAAACCTGAATCTGAAAATTCATTTGTCACCGTTTCTTTATCTGTTAAAACACCTCTATTAAGGAGTACTTGTTTATCTTTTGTCCACTGAGAAACCATCAAAGTCATCAGAAAAGCAGTTTTACCTTCTTTTTGTTGTGCTGTTTTCATGTTCATTGTCACATGTACTTGAAATGCCCCTGCTCTATCAGTATAGCATTAACCAACTAAAACACTGAGATTTAAAAAAAAAAAACCTGAAAATTGCTTGGCTATTCATTTTCAGCAACCAAAAGGGATTTCTTCTTGTTTGCTGTTGAATCACAATTAAGATATGTTATGAGCACAAGCATTATCTGGTGTCATAAACTATGGTCACAGATCAGAAAAAAAAAATATATATATTTTCACAGTGGCATTTTATGGGTTTACAAAATGTTTTTTTTTTTTGTTTTGTTACGTGTGCAAAAACCAATTCCTTTCAATTTATTATCTACTGGTGAAGTGTATGGTCCGGAAAGCATGTTTAGAAAAACATGTGACTATTGTTTTGAGTTACATAAACACAAAATTGTCATATAGAAAAGAAAAAAAAAAACAAAAATCCCAATAGTTTCTACTGTTTCCGGGTAAATAAATCCAAAGGAGTTTCTAAAAATATCACCGACATATATGGGTGCCACAGGGCGCAGTGGTTAGTAACCTCCCATGTCCGGGACCGTGCGGCATGGTTCTGTGTGTGTGGACCTTGCATGTTCTCCCTGTGTTGTCATGGTGTTTCCTTTGGGTTTCCCACTCTCCCCCACAGAACTAAAAGACGCTGAGGTAAGGTGGACTTACCAAATTTTCCATAGATGTGTGAGTGACTGGTGTGTGCCTCGTGAGACTGACTGCTACTGCGTCTTGGGCTGCTTCCAGCCCCCTTACCTTCCAGGACCAGTCCCCACCCCCTCTCTGAAGAGGACAAGCGGCTGCAATAAATAGAAAATGCATGATTACGGTCATAAAGCATAGGCGTTGTAGCATTGAAGCTTACAGCTTTGCCCATACAGTATTAAACTTTATTAAATATTGCAACATGATGATGATTATGACACTGATAATGCAAAGATGATGATGGTTTTCATTCATTCAGCTTATATACCTGTTGTTCTATACAGAGTTGTGGAGCATTTTATTCTTCTTCTTCTTCTTCTTCTTATTCTTCTTATTATTATTATTATTTTTTTTTTTTTTCTGTCCATTTGGATAGCTAATGCACCACAGCCTGCAGTGTACAATTCTGAAGGTATGATTTATTTTTATTTATTAATTTATTTTTTTTTTAAAAATGTGCCACATTTTGTTGAAATAATTGCATTTCCATTTGACTCCTGAGAAGCGAGCTGGGTTAAAAAAAAAATAGGCCGTCGCACAAAGCAGACGAACGGCTGAGACAGAAATACCACAAATTGCTTGACGTCGTGCAATACTTTCTTTAAATGTATGCAAATTACGCATTAACCCACAATACACAGGTACTCGCTGGGAAAGAGCAGATGCCCCAAAACCTGCTCGTTGCCTTATTTGCATTACAAGGACACCGTTCCCCCCCAGGCGGGCAAACAACCTGGGGTTATTAGCACAGATACTCAAGAAATAAATAGCCGCATTAATGGCATTCCATTTATTATAATGAAGTTATTTCAATTTGTGTGAGGGATGGAGGGGGTGCCTTAATGAGCATCCTGAGTGTGCGGTGTTAACAAGAAATGTCTCGGGATCGAGGCGAGCCGCCGCAGGCTCTCTCAAGGTGAGAGCGAGATCACTCCCAGGGTCTGAAAGCAGGCCAGGCTGGAAGGAGAATGCCACCCAACTCCGCCCCACATGTGACGGACCATTTTCCTCCCATCATCTCCGTGGCGTGGTCTTTGCAAATTGGTTTTGTTTTTCTCCCTGACCTGTCTACTGGAGCTTTTACCTAACTATAGCAGATCGTGGCCTTATATTTAATCACCAGACTTGATGTGCATGCAGCTCCAGGCCAGAATCTGTATGAACATAGCAGCTGTCTATGAGATGCGTCATATGCATAAAGCGTCTGCAATGGTGGCATGCAAAACATGCTCGCTGGAGTACTGGGAATGATGTGTGTATCCTTTGAAATAATCAACACTGCTTTGTATAAATTAGGTCTCGCAAAACCTGTTTTCAAAAAAACAACAGCTCTGACATTGATGCACCGTCTAGTTTCATTTTTAATGAAGTAGCAAGAAACTAATATTTAATGATAAATGTAAGGATTGAACCATATATTTACTGTAATATGTTTTAATGTAGCACAACAATTGGATATGAAATTGAACATTTAAGAAAATCATTTGAACTATGTGAGGGACCTTAATTATAACTTGCTTATGAATGGAATGGCATCTCTGAGCAGACATCTGAATTATTTAGATTCCTCATTTCCTGCCTATTCTTTCTTTTAGAGATTTCATTAAGCAGATTACCAGAACATATTCCTTTTCTGTGTTTCTTTTAACGATCAGTTAGCTTGACAGATACCAAATGTACGTGGTTGAGAGAATATGCTCAACTTTAGATTGTCATGTCGTACAGGCATATGCTGAAATTATCTCACCCATTTCGTAATTTGAATTTTAAAAATAAAATAATGTCTTTGGGGTACTTCATAAGAATTGCAAGGGGAGCCAGAATACAATGATCAGAAACTTCACACAGAGGATTCTTGGAAATGTCTAAGTTTATAAAGCTCTGACATCCATGAGAGTCATGAATGGTACTATTTCAGTTATAGCGTCCATAAATTTTATATACTTAAGATATCTGTATATCAGCACATAAAAAGGTGCCATCTTAGTGAACAGGCTTATTAATTGCTTTGGGATCAGCTTTAGGAAACAGTATATGAAAGCAGTGGATGAAAAATCCATTTTAAAGCATATTTTGTAGTTATTAAATTGTTCTGGTGAATTCTTCCAATACGTCACAGACACATTTTCACTCTTGATGCTTCGAGAAGCGACTCACTATACTGCAAAACAACAGCAAAAGTGATGTTTAGCTAATGTAAGAGAATAAAGATGTTGAAAGTTTAATTAAACTGGAGTGATTACACATGGAAGAAACTCCCTCCCCCCAACTGTAATAAATGGTTCATAAGCGAGAGTATAATGAAGTTGTGTGGTTATTTTCAGTAAAAATGGGCCTCCTGATGAAGATGTACAACAAGCTAAAAATGTGTGGGACTGGAGGAAGTCCAGAGGGACGTCACTGCTGTGTTTGCCTTAGTGCCGACAAGCTGTCAGCTTTTACATCTATTGAGTAAACATGAAGTACACTATTCGTAAACAAATGAGGTGTTTTTCCTGCTCATCCACATCCCATCCCATCACATGTCACTTTAAAGAGCACAAGAAATATCTTTTGTTTTTGGCATGGAGATTTTAAAAAACAAAACAAATATTTGGTCAGTCACCAAGAACACATAAGTGCCTGTGTGTTTGACCAGATATGCAGACATTGCAAATGATTTCTTGCTCCACAGTCACAAGCCCCTGCTACCGCTCAGTACAAATATTACTAAAAATCACAATCAAGCTGCAATAATACCTTTTAAAGACTCGCCAAAGGAAGAAGTACATAAATAAGTAAAATAATATAGAGGATTAAACGACACCAGTTTCTATAAGTATCCACATTTCTCTCATATGGTAGCCAAACATACAGCGAGTGTTTAATTATATCTTGAATTATAGATTGTATACCATTGCATAACACGCTGACCTGTTTTCTAGCTTGCTGGTCATACTTAGAACTTAAAAAAGGTGCTTCACCCACCCATGACCAACTTTTAAAATGGGTAAAATCTTCGTCTGCATAAATACACATGCCAAGACATTACACACTGAATATTACTTAAATTTTATATTGAGTATTAACATTTGAGTTAACTTTGCCAATGGTGGTGAATTCATCATACTTTAGGGGTATCAGCACAGGTTTTTAACTTTACGCCTTTAATTTATATAAACACACCTTTTAATTAATATAACAACAAGCACTGCTTTTGGGGGACCCGGCAGAAAAAACCCATTTAATGGTTACACAACACTTCCTGAGGATTTGCGGTAACAAACTAGCTGCGACAGGCACTGCATTGTGGTCGATATCTGTTCAAGACAATTTAACCTGCTCATCCAAGTAATTTTGTTTCTTTGAGTGGGTGGAAGGCTTGACAATGCAGTGTGTTTTTGAATTTTCTATTTTCAGCTGTAACTTCTGTCTGAGATTTTTCAGAAACAACTATTGCTCAGTGGTGTCTTGCTTTTGATAAATAAAGCTGGTGGAACTCTGTGTGGTTCACCTCTCTCTATGTTTTTCTACTAGAATGACTGATCCGCACATATGAGAACGACTCATTATTTTAGTTCCTTAATAAGAACTTGAAGTCTTTGAATAGGATCCCATTCAAAAGTGTTTTGTTTTGGAGATACAATAAAAAGTATATTAGCTGTATCTATTAAGTCTTGTTTCCCAACAGCCTGTTACAAAATCGAAAACAACATCTGGGAATTGAGTCTAGATTCACAAATGCAATTAAGGAATTCCATCTCAAGACGTCGACCACTGCAACAAAGCCAAAGCAATTCCTTTTGTTATCTTTTTTTTCTAACAAAATTATACTGCCTTTTATGGGGGAACATAATTGAGAATTAAAAAGAAACACTT
The DNA here is from genome assembly GCA_019775955.2 of Pollimyrus isidori. NCBI lineage: Eukaryota > Metazoa > Chordata > Actinopteri > Osteoglossiformes > Mormyridae > Pollimyrus > Pollimyrus isidori. Next base: position 18,023,929 of record JABFDZ020000008.1, read on the forward strand.
ATCATTGAAAATATGAAGAAAGGAGACCAGAAGCATAATGTTGATTCTGGCTGGTAATGCTGAATTTTTCCTTATCTCATTGATGCAGGTCTCTATATTCAGGACCTTCAGTGATTTAAATTCTAATCTTTTGGTGACTCTTGATAGATTAACAATTGTTATAGAACGACTTAGATTATAATATATTCAGACTCTTTCATATGGAGGTACTCCATTAACTACTTCTCTGGTAATAGTTCTGGAATGTTTCATAAAGAGCTTATAAGAGATTATAGTTCAGAGAAAAAACTGAGTCGGAAGAAGAGTGCGATTGATGACTGGAGAATCACTTCTTCAAGCCTGTTCAACATAGCGGAGATGCATTACTATGAACTGAGGAGTAGTCAAGTTCAGAAGATGCTTATAGACTCTCAAAGACACTGGTCAGGTCAGGTCAGGTTGGAGAGCATACAGTGATGCAGCATGTTGCCACACCCACCACATGACCCCCCCCAGGCAGATACACGGTCCAGTCCCACTGTCCAAAAATGGCCATCCAGGCCTCTGCCTGGTCCAACCGCTCGGGTCCTAAGCAACGAGGATCCTGCGAGCCAGATCACCCTCAGGAAAACAAGCCTCAAGTGATGCTGATGAGGCAGGCAACGTGCCTCTTTCAGGGCTCCTCCAGCAACCATTCCTTCAACACAAGGTCAAAAACAAAGGTGCCCAAGGATCCTTCAAAGAGACAGTACCAAAGGAGCCCAGTCTTCGCCCCTGGTCACTGGGTAGCGTCCATGTACAGCCATACAGCAAGACAGGGAGCGCCAGGGCTCTAAAGACCCGGACCTCCGTCCTCTTACAGAGACATCAGGAGAGCCACACCCCCCTTTCCAGCGACCTCTTGACCCTCCCATGCTCTTCCAAACTGTCTGCTGACTTCATAGGAAGAGTCACCAGAGACATGAGTGTCTAACACACAAGGAACAAATTACAATTTATTAATTTATTAAAAATGCGAATATCAAACAAATGACAACAGCCAATAAGAAATGACTATTACAGCAAATAATTCAGTTGAAGCATTTTCTAAAGCATCCATTCACCAAGGACATCCTCACATTCCATTTCAACACCTTTATTTAGATATATGGCTGACATTTTACCTGTTCATTCTTAATTATTTCTACTGGAGCAAAGAAGGTTAAGAGCCTTCTTTAGGTACATAATGCCCTCTTCTTTTGAGCTCACCCCGGTTTCTTTCATGGGAAGAGAGACAGAAAATTTCTTACAAAGGATTATTTCAGCATATCAGTTTCAATAACAATTAGACCAGCTTTTCGGGACATGGAATCCTGGGAAATAAACCAATTAATTGCTATCCTAAGTGAAAACTATAACTTGAATTGAACAAACAAGTCTCTCCTATAGTAACAAAAGATAACCCTGAAGTGAATCCTATCAGCATTACCCCCATGAAGGAAATAAGTGGAAGTGAATGAATAGATGAATAGACAACAAAAATGCAATTATTTGGAAGACCATCAAAAACCACAGTCAGAGATCTGGCATGCTTCAAGCTCAAAGCACACAGTCCAGGGTAATTGTGCTCTTTTCCCCTTTGGCTACTGCTGGATATTCTCCATTCCCTTAGCCCCTCAAGAGATTCCACACAGCACAGAACAAACAGAAATGCACTTCACTACTTGGAGAAATGTCAACTTAAGAAGAAAAAAAACATCACCAAAGAACTGCCATTGACAAATATTTTGACAAAAGTTGGTGAAAAACACACATTTTCTTGTCGCACCATGTCCTGTCATCACATCGCTGCATACGGCTTGCATGTTCAGCTAATTTAGCATGATATGCTGCCAACTCCATATGCAAGAAAGACACCTGCTTGAAAAAGTGATAATGCGTCAACAAAAAGTAGCATTTATGAGATTATTATATTTTAATGGAATCCAGCAACATCATAGCATTCCGAAGATTATTGTCACAGTGAACATCGTAAACAAATGTCCTTCCTGAGTGTAATAATAAAAAAATATTTTTATAGTTTTTTTTGTTTATTTTTTTAACTGTCTCTATACTATTTACTCAGTCATGTAATCCATAGCGAATGTGGTAACAATGTGAGACACGATGCCTCAGTATCTGCCTTTCTCGGAACAATCGCATTGTCTCGTTGTGAATCACCATCCATACTTGCAACAGCCACCAAAACCCCGCCTAATGTGACGGTCTTCGTCAGATGAGCAGGTGAAGTGCTGTGGTACATCATTACCTATGGCTTGTTATGAATAAAATATACCCTGGTACACAGGCCACATATATTATATATTATATAGTCCGTTATATGTCATATAGTCACACATCAGGACAAAACACATAACGACCTTATCTATGGGTAATAACGAGGATGAATGACCCAAGGATGCAAATGATCTACCTGCTTGTTATATTCTGAACTAATGAAAATGATTTTGCCTTAAGTGAACAAAGTAGGTAACACAACATCTGCTATTCTCCTCCTACGGCGGACAAGTGTGCTCTGAAAATGAAACCTCATTCAAAGCAGATGGGGGGGACGTACCAGTGTGTATATTAATGCATGTTTAATGTGATCTTTGCACTTTCGAACATGCAGTTGTAAAAGAAAAAATATTCAAGGTTTCTGGGACAGCAACTAGAATAGAGTAGATCTATACCACAGATAAAGACCAGAGATCATTTCTCATTCACATACTTTTTCTTTCTGTCTGTCTCACTTAATGCATGAACAGATTCTGTCAAGGACTATAGTCCTGTAAAATATTATAGTGGACAGGATGATACAACTACAGTATGATTTTTAAGTATGTGATTTTGGGTATGTGGTTATTTTTACCCTTTTCAACACCACATTTTCAACCCAGTTTCACTGTGACCCTACACTGAAATATGGATGGATGGATGCATAGGTGGGCACTGGAAATTTGAATAAAGAACAAATTAAGATGAAATTAAATGAAAAAGAAAATCAACAAAAGAAAGAGAGGAAATAAATACTGATGTTTAAAACTGATTCTATGCATACACACGGACACATATATGGTGTCTCGTGTAGTATTACTTCCAAGAATGATTGCTGCAAGTTGGTATGTGTAATTCACTCATTCATTCTTTCATTCATTTGCAATTCTAATGCAAGTGTGGGAATGATTAAAAGTTCCTCAGAAAACATGCAGCTGAAATTAGCGCTAATAGACACTTGACCATCACTACAAATAGTTAGGGGGGGGAAACAGAGCAGAGTAGCTTTTCACTGGCCTGAGTATGGCTGAGTATCTACTGAAGCAATTCATTCTCAGCACCGAGCACTGCCCATTCTGGCAATTTCAAGTCGCTATAGTAGAAATCCTAAATTTAGTCTGCTTTCACGTGTATCATTGTGCATTGTTTACATTTTGCAGGTTATTCACTATTGCTAAAAGACATGCACTCACTTTTATCTGCACCATGAACAGGGCAAAGCATAAAGGTCAACATAGCGTGTGATCTTATTAATTGATTTACGGTGTCTACAGAATGTGACAAGGTCAACAGTTTGTCCCAGCTCCTCAGAGACTATAAATATTGGATGAGAATTTATTTTTGCTTTCAGAAAATGCTTCACTGTAGTTTACTGTATCTTCAACAACATTGATCTCTCTTGTGATCCTTTTTTTAACAAAGCAATAACTAGAATCAAAGTCTATGTAGACAATTAATATTTATTTTTTTGCTTTGAAGATTAATGAGGTTGACTCATCTTTGTTTTGTACTGTGCAGACACTTGAATCAAAGCAATCTCAGATTAAAAAAAAAAAAATAGTGTTATACAATGTCTGTATTGCAATATAGATAATTCTGGAAGAATATCTGAAAAATCAAGTGCATTGATCTTGGCTAAGCATCCCAGGAATGAGAATGGATCCATCCTTAGACAAATGGCAATTCAACCAATACGCTGTCAGGAAAAAAGACTACTGATTTCTACCTTTGCTTTCAAGGGTAAATGAATCTTTAAGATACAGAAATGAACTGTCATGAACATCTTTGTACCACTGGGGGTACATTAATGTAGTTTGTACCTTAGGAATATTCATTTGAGTCCATTTCTGTACTTTTAAATTATACTAAAACGTACATGCAGCTACAGCTAAGATACAGTAGGCAGACCCTTGGGGGTACAGCCCCAGTGACAAGCAACTATGCTCAGTTAAATGAATATATCGAAGTGCTGGTGCAGTGTGTGGCTCAGTGGACTAAGCCTCGGTGCCTAAGATCATCAGATGGTTGCTGGTTTGAGTCTGGCCTCAGCGAGTCTCCAGGTCCTTGATCAAGGCCTTTAATCCCCTGTTCCATAGGTGCTGCTATGGGTGGCTGCCCTTCACAGCCAGTTTGCTTACTGTATATACAGAGAGCAAGTTGGGGGAGGCATAAAGACAACTTCACCATGGGGATCAATAACGTATGAATTATTATATTTGTAATTCCTACATGTTACTGTAAAGGGGCACTTTTGGATGTGGAACAACTAATAATCAATAAAACTGTAGTTGTTCAACACCCAAGAAAAGATCAGTTTTAATTCATAAAATCACCAGGATGCCTGCTGTGGTCACGAAACGTGTCAGTAATTAAATGATTCACAAATTCAGGTTAGACAAATCAGGCTGTATTCATGAGGCTATATTCATTAAAAATAAATAACTGAATGCATACATAAGTTTTGAGTTAAGAGTTTTTTTGACATCACATTAATTTTAAAATACATGTTACAACCACTTTTAGAACTGTTAATGTCATATATGGACTTCACATATTAATGATGCATCATTTACAGATTTTTCTTTTTTATGTATTTTTTTAATGTTAATTTTCCATGAAAAGAGTCATTACAGGAAGTACAAAGAAACCATAGACAAAAGAGGCCAAATACAGAAAACGACTTTGATTACCGTTTACTAATGTCAGCATGACATCCTTCAGCTGACATTAGCAGTAGTCAGTCAAGAGGGCAAGAAATTATATCTGTGAGTAGAAGGCTGCATGCTTAAATCTTCAAAAACTGTAGCTGTTAGCACGATCCTTAAGCTGAACTGCTTTATCAATTTCCAAGAGCTATATACAATGATAAACTACGCAAATGAATCACAATGACATTTATTTCCCTAGTTCATGTCAACTGCATGTCTATATAGCTTAACCCTAGGCAGTAATTTATGTCTATAAACATATGCTCATAAAGTTCTGTGCTTCAAGTCCCCAGAAGACTACACTGTGCATTATGTAAATTTAGATGGATTTACATAAATACAGTAAATACCCCAAAGAGAGAGGATCATTATCCCAGCTATAATTTGCATGAACATACTGGAAGAGTCTAAGGCAACTTAGCAACTCAGTATGACAGTAATTTATATAGAATCATTTTCCTTCATTGTATGAAGTGAGCAGGATGGAGTTGGTATGGGCCACAATATAGTGTACAATATAGATGGTAAAAATTGCTGTCAGTCTGCAATGAATAATTACCGGGAGAAAGAAATATTTTCATGTATATGACACATGACGGGATGTATTGTGGTTTATCACACTTATGTCTAATCATAATGGCCATTTGAATGTAGAATGTTGTAATTGAAAACAATTAAATATGAATACAAGACGTTTCAGAGTTTAGGGAAGTGTGTGTTGTCTAATCTGTTTATGGCAGAGGGACGTGAAAGCATTTATTTATGACTAAATATTCTCATGACCACAGATATTGCATTTGGCATACATACTTGCAAGCTCTTTTCTCGCTCTCACCTAAACTTACAGCAGTGAAGTCTGTCATTTCCCGTTTTTTTTGTCTTCATGTGCGATATTTTCTTCCTTTCAGTTATTTATTCAGTCGAGCCAGATCTCAGGTCTAATTTGGATGTTCTGTTACGTCTATCAGCTCAGTGGATAGTTGCCTTTCAGTGGAGAATTTTTGGTTTGGAGAAAGCAAAGGCTGTCAGCTTCTGAGATGCTCCTCATCTATGCTTAGTGAAACCTTGAAGCATGATCATGACCACTCTGGTGAGTTCTGTGAAGAGATGGGATGATCAGGATGAGATTTGTTTGGGTTTCTCTTCATCCTGTTTTTCAACACACCTTATTTATAATTTAGGTCTTTTGTTTTCAATAGACAAAATCCTACCCTTGACATCTTAAAAAGAAGAGGAGAATAGTAAAGAGACACAAAGAGTAATTCCTACAATCCCAGAAGCAGAAATTGACTAAAGAGGCTTTTCACAAACTGTACTTTTTGTTTCACATTTTACCTATTTTTGCTAAAGATTCAGATAAATAGACTTTTATATAGTAATTTTCCCAGTCTGTTTGCAATACATCAAGAATATATATAATTTAGGTAGGCTTGCTAACAGGACAGAACACACAAAAAAAAAATGGAACGCAAAAGTAAAAGTGGAACATTTAGTCTAGGTGCAATAATCTTTTACTAAATAAAGGATATTACACAAGGAAGGAAAATCTGGGTTAGTATTGTGGTTTGTCTTCAGCTGGGGCCATCCAGTCACATGGTACAGATGTTGTTTGGACAAACCGTCGACAGCAGACCCATGATTAGTGGATCTTGTGTAAACGGTGGCAAAATGATACAGTGATACCATTGATGCAAACATCTAAACCTGTGGTATTTTTGAAGGTCAAGGGCGAAACAGATGGAGTTTCAATGAAAGCACAGAGTCAACATCTAACTATATAATTAGAGGAAGAAGATTCTCATCTACTGGGGATGATATCAAGGCATGATATCATTACCAGAAAGCTGGCTCAGAAGAGGCTTGACTGCTGATATCATCATAGGTTAAGAAAAGTGCATTATTCCTTCATTCTGCTACTAGCCATTACTTTAAATTACATTACTGGGCTTTTCAAATCTGCACCGCTATTCCAAATCCACGTCTTGTTTTCAGTTCTCCTTGGTAGTTATTTTAATAATTACTGATTCTGATTGGCTCACAGGTGGAAAACCAGCAATGGTTGGACCTTGTGGACTGTGATTTGAATAGCTCTGCTTTAGAATGTATAAGTGTATGTGCATTAACTAGAGAGGGTTTGAGTTACGGAGATGGCCACACCTTACTGTTTCTCTTCTGTCGTCCCACTTAGAAAATGAAATAATGCTCATTTCTTATTATTTTATTATTTTGGTATGGTGTAGTGATATATTTATTTGGGGCTACCCCTTAGACCCACCCTTGAGTATACAGTATGTACAAGGAAACACAGATATCGCCTAATGTTAACCTTCTTGGTTATCTTTTGGAGATCTTTCCTCAGCGATATATATTCATGTAGGATCTAAATGATTTGGGTTGAAGTTGAAAAGTTCTGTGATTCTGCTGAATTCCTAGGGAAAGGCAGTAAATTTTAGGTATGCCTATTCTCATTTGGAAGTCCTTTTTGAATATCTTAGAGGATTCCCAATTTGAGTCTTATGAAATATGACATTTTTTTCCATCTTCCTCTTTGCAAGTGTTCCAGTGGACCACTTTTCTCCTCGCTATTCACTTGGGATATCACTGAAATATGGATAAAGAAGGAAGAAATGGCATGGCGGCAAGATAGAAATGACTGAAATTGAAATTTCAGTGAGTATGACATCAAACCTCTACCATTCATTCCATGCCTAGACCTGGGAGGGAAATTGCTTTATCATAGACATTTAAAATGTTCAGATGGATCAAAGCACTTTCAACAAGTTTCCTTTGCAAGCTCAGGAAATAACTTCTATATTGGAACTAGAGCAGTGACTGTGGTCTTTGTAAAGCTGCTTGCTCTGTCGATCCCTATTATTACTGTCACTGCTTTTACATTGTATTGCATTATATGAGCAGTACAGTAGTTTACTGTAAATACTGTACATTTTTTCTGATGTTTTTATTAAATAGATGGATTTCATTAAGCTAATTGTTTTCTGTTAATGACTATCAGTTTATTTTATTTCTTTTTTACTTCCTAAAATAACAGATTTTTGACACATACATGATTTTCTATAGTTGAATAATATGAAGGTATGCCTTATATTTATTTTATAGTGTGTTTATTAAAGTGAAGTGTCAGGCTATAACAAAAGGAGAGTAAAATAAATAACAAACAAAAAATGGATTAAATAAAGAAACTGTTTTAATGAATGTACCAGAAAATATATATGTGCCAGAGAAATAAATATATAGATAGATTTTATGTATTATGTATATGTTACGTATTGATTTTTAAATAAAATTATTACATTCTCTTGTGATGGAAGTTAATCCCTTCTTCTTCCATACCTGCTTGTTGTATGCAAGGTTGCAGTGGTCCTGAGCCTATCCTGGAAACAAAGGGGACCAAGTAGAGAATAACCCAGGCTTTGGTGGCATCTATTGTAAGGAATACTGCCGATTAATATTCCTTTCAAATCATTGACAGGCTACTGTTTCCTTCTTATATGTCTTCAGTGACTGTATAACATTTCTATTTACCCATTGATGTGAGTTAATGTTGCACAGGAATTCAAATCACTGTCATTCTGGTCAACTGCCTGTAACACAAAATATGGAGTGCTGTCTGGAATGGCATCTTACTGCAAGAGAGATGCACGAAAGAGCATTTAAATCAGATTGTTTTCAAAAATTGATTCATTCATTCAGCTGGCAGCAGAATTGTGTCCCTTGTAAGTAATATTTGAGGTGCATTATTTTGTTGACACTGGTCAATCATACATCTATCTTCTACACGCTTGTCCAGGTCATGCTGATCTAACAATATGTCCCATAGAGCACAGGGCTCACGGTTGAAGGAATCTCTGGACAGGCCATTTCTGCACACATGTGCACAATGTGGAGTGCATCAATAACATCATATACATTCTAGATTCAAGACCCAAGAGTTTGTTTTATGTATAGTAAACAATTACACAACAATAAAATCTTACTCTGCATGTTCCACTAGCCCCCGGTACACACAAAATAAATACATAACACAGATATAAATTAAGGTGCTTCAAAAACACAGTAAATAAAAGCACAATTACCACAATAAATATGTAAACACAATGTAATGGTAACATTACAATAAATATGTACAGTAAACACAATGTAATGGTACTGTAACATTACAATAAATATGTAAACACAATGCAATGGTACTGTAACATTACAATAAATATGTAAACACAGTGCAATGAACCAGTGATTCCTACCTGTTTTTCAGATTTTCCCTCCATTGCTGTGGGACTTCCAGGACCTCAATGCACAAGCTGGTCCATGTCCATTGTACTTGTGTTCATAGGTCTTCTAGTAACTGACACAGTGGTGGAAAGATGTCCATTTAGGCTTTTTACCTTCTTCTATGACTGGTAGATGTTACCACCCATGGGCTGTTGTGTTCTATGTATTTTCGCCACACTCTTGGCCGGAAATGGATCTTGAATGTATGTGACATTCCTGTAAAAGTCCCAGTTCTTACAATGAACATGCACTTTCAAAAGACTTCTTTAAATTGGATTTTATTTATTTATATATTTATTTAATATATAATGCCTGTGGGTCTGAATAACAGCTTCAAGAAATACATATCATGAATTGTACGTATTTTATTATATATTTTCTATTTAATGGTAATAAAATATAAGGAACAATGCCTGTCTGGATTAAAATCTGTACGGTTCTAAGACAATTATCTAGAATGATATGCACATTTTTATAAATTACCTTTTAATTGCACCTTGAATTAATGAATCATTTATTTATTCATCTATTAATTAATTTATTTATTTGTGTTTCATGGCAGCCCAATTTCCAAATCAAACACCCTGCAACCACATCTTTGAACAGCTTCAGCTGTTGCCTGGTAACAGAGAAGGTTTTGACCATATTTGGTTGTATAAAGAAACAGCCTGTCTGATGATAAGCACTTTAGAGAGATAGGCATACCATGCTAGTGTGGATCATTCATACATATTTATCCTGACATGAATGATTTTCTTTTTTCTCTTTCTAGGACTTAAAGCTTGGCATTGCCAGACTAGAAAGGTGCAGAAAATGCCAGAATCCTCAAAGACAGTGGCCTTCAAGCTGAATTTGCCTGACATGAGTGGCTCATAAAGGCATTTCCAAATATTCCAGTGCCTTTGATAAAGGGCCACAAAAACAGCCCATTTTAAAATTCAGTTTAGTTTACGTTTGGTTATTTTGTATATTTGTTATGTTTAATCTGTTATACGTTTTGTGACGCTATTTGTATTCATGACACTCGGCTGTGTTCAAACAAGAATCCTAATCATCAGTTGGCTCGTAAAATTGAGCTACTGAAGCTGCATGTGAAACACGCCTTCCAAAGCTACTCTGTACAGCGGTGTTCAGTGAGGCTGCAGTAAGGTTAGGGAACTGTGTCTCCATCTAATTTAAATGTTTATAGTAAATAAAACATCCCCTGTAACAATTTAAAATAAGAAATACAGCCAATATTTTTAAATAAACCTGCATTTTTAGATCCTGGTTTAATTGGTTCTGTTGGCTGAAGGCTACACCGAGCAGCAGGCTGCTTCTGGGGTCAAAGTTTCTCTGACAGAAGTAAAGAAGAAGAAAGCGAAGCAGGGGACACTGGGGACGACCAGAAACCAGCCAGGTAGAGGGTGGACGTGACATTCTAATGGCAGAGATGACCGTTAACTTATCCGACAGTTTCTCATGAAGTGTAGGATGGCATCAGGTGACCTTCAAAAGGAAAGGAAAACATTGAGTGCAGGTGTGAAGTGCACTGCTAGAGCAGTTCGTATAAGTCTCCAAGATGCAGGACTGAAGCCCCATAAAGCAAGGAAGAAGCCCTTCATTAATGAGAGACAGAGAAAAATCAGGCTGCGGTTTGCAAAAAATATTTATATACACTCACCTAAAGGATTATTAGGAACACCTGGGGCCTGTTCCAGGAAGCAGGATTTCTTGCTTAGTTGGATAAGTTGTCAGATTTAAGGTAGTCTGGGCTAAATTAGCTTTATCTTTATTCACTTATATTTACCCAGGACTACCTTAAATCCAACAAGTTATCCAGCTAAGCAAGAAACCCTGCTTTGTGGAACTGGCCCCAGGTCACCTAACAGATTTATGAATAAACAAACAAAAATACACACAAACTGCATTGTGGGGAATAATTATTGACTGGATAACGGGGGAGTCCGTAGTCTGTAAATAAGACAGTGTGGCACTATTTTAGGAGCACTTTATTTAAGTGAGAGACCTCGATGGTGTACATAATGCAGGAGGACCTTGAAGCTGTGTTTTTTGCCCTATAACCCTAACTGCACTAAAGAATTCCTGGGGACTGCCCCAGGGCAGCAGGAAGCCACGATGCCGGTTTGGGGAAAAAACGAAAACAAAGATTTTGATGCCAAAAGTTTCACAGGACAAAGTGCCTTTGTTAGACAAAGTTACTACGCACCCCTACAAACGCACGGCTGCAGAGAAACATGCCGCAAAGACAATGAAGAAAATGACACGATAAGTGCACAGACTCCCCAGGGCTGCACGCAGAACCGGAGCTTTTCAATGGGACACCCGGCCAATTCGTCCGCTACTTATTTCAGCGTCGCGGGTTCATGCGAGATTGTTTCCCTATATATTGTATTAGCTATAAAACTGCCGTTTAAAGTGCGGTTTCCCGATGGCCATAGGAGGGGAGGGGGAGGTTGCGCCCCAGCTAACTAAAACGTATCCATCCTCTTAAACGGCACGGGCTGCGAGCAGCAGCCGGGATAGAGTTACAGTTATTTGGTATCCTTCGCATTTTACACGTTTCTAAACATGGATCTTTCAGTTCAAAATAAATCCGGGGGTGTATATAGGCAGGCCAACGCAGCAGGGGGCACCCCTGCCAAGCGGCACAGTGCGATGAGCCACGTCCAACGCCGGCTTTCTTCATACCGCTAAAAGCAAACCAGTCCCGTTTCGTAAACCAATATGCAGGCGACATTCCCATTTATCCCTATTTCCATCCGTAGTATTCATTTTGAATTGAACCAGTCCACTTGCGAAACTGAACACAATAATCGTAACAATGTATCCCGTAGTCTACAGTTTAGTCATGCAGATGGAGCCACCTCCCCTACGTTGAGATTTAATGTTACATTGTAAATATTAATGCTGTCCGAGGGCTTCACCATGGCCGCTACTGGGGGGGGGGGGGGGGGGGGGGGGGGGGGGGGGGGGGGGGGGGGGGGGGGGGGGGGGGGGGGGGGG
>JABFDZ020000008.1:18043655-18061652 GCA_019775955.2 Pollimyrus isidori
ATCCAGGGTTGTTCCCTGCCTCGTGCCCATTGCTTCCGGGATAGGCTCCGGACCCCCCGCGACCCAATAGGATAAGCAGTTTGGAAAATGGATGGATGGATTATTTGCCATAGTTGATAATTATCCCAGATTTTGCTGCATTGATCTTCAAATCTGGTGCAATATTATGTGTATTTGGGCAATGTTCTCTAAGGTCTTCCACTGGGCCATTTGCTGTTTGGCATACATCTAAGACTTTATACTGGTGTAGCTGCTATATTATAACATATTTTCAAGGGCATAGGAAACGAATGAAGTAGTTTTTTTTTTCTTTTTTTTGCGGGGTGGGGAGTCAACCAAATAAAATATCTAAAGTACCACCATCCTGAGCCCTGTGTAATATCTTAATGTAATATTTTATGCAAATAAAGGAAAACAACTGCAGTACACAATCATAAATATTTAATTATATTACATGCTTTCATGTGTAGTTGGCAAGTCATGACAACAACAAGAAAACAGTCACACAAGGGCTAAAAAAATGAAGATTGGGATGTTGACTTGAATCTGTGTTTTGATGCTTGGAAATGTTAGTGTATCACATAATATGTGAGTTTAACGTGATTTTAATTCTTAGACTGGAGGTGGACATATTATTTCTAGCATTGCTTTTTAAAAAGGTGAGAAACAGAAGCAGCCCACTGTTTCACTGTCGAGTAGATTTTAGATTTTTTTTCTTTCAAATTACCTCATGGTATGCAATTTTGTGCAGAGCTGCTTGAAATAACTGCCAGTTTGTCCTTGACATCCTGACAGAATGAGATCACGCTGTATTTACATTTCATTGTAAAAATTGGGCTAGGCGAAAGTGTTGATGTTGTATGTACAGTGCGAAGCATACCTATTCACCCATATTGAACGTTTCCACATTTTGTAGTGTTACAACCTCGAATTAAAGTGGATTTAATTGGATCTAGACAAATAGTCCATAATGTTGGAAAAAATTATGTTGACAAATGAAAAACAAAAAAATCTTGATTGCATAAATACTCCCCCTCACAGCCGTAAAACCTCTAAATTAGCTACGGTGTGACCAATTACCTTCAGAAGTACACACAATCTTATATAATCTTTTGACAGCATTCCAATACAATATGGCAGAGGGGGAATTGGCTTCTGATTAAGCATTAAATTCACACAACCTTGTTGGATAATATTTGATGCAGTAGCTTGTCATTTATTGTAAACCAGTCCTAACCCTAACTATAACTGTTAACGTAGCGTTCCCACTAGCCAAAACACTACAGTTTCCAGAACCTGCGGTATTCTTTTTTGCACAAAAACATCAGCAAAAACAAACAAAAAAACATTTATTATTATTTAACGAGAGAATTCTTCTGGGTAAGATGATGTGCATCAGAACAAGGTATAGATGAACTGGATTTGAGAAGTTAACCTTGCAGGCAATGGTACCTCGGTTATCGAACTTAATCCGTTCCAGACTCCCCATTTATTTCCCCATAAGAATACATGGAAAACCATTTAATTGTTTACACCTAAACATGTTTTTTTTTATCAATTAAACACAAAATGAACAGGATAAAACAAGAAGAACATTTTTTTTCTTAATGGCTTCCAAAATGATAAAGATCTCATCCCAACATTACCCCTGTCCTGCCCCGATCATCCATGCCTTCTGTGTGCCACACCCCCTCCTTAACCTCGCGTGTTTCCGCTCAAAGATGGACTCATTTCCTGGGGCATACAATTTATTTTACGTCATCACATGGTTTGACTTTTGATACTCAGGTTAAACTGCTTTTTTCGACACTGAGTCCTAGTAAGTTCGAGAACCGAGGTACCACTGTGACTGTGTATGTGTGTGTGTGTGTGTGTATATATTACACATGAGGTTTCAGGTGATTAATATGTGCAGTTTGTGACAACCTGTCAAAGATGGGAGAATTAAAACTTTACACTAGATGATGAAACATTAATATGTATAAGTACCTTCATAGCCTGTCTGACATTCAGCAATTCAAACTATATTGTACAGCATAATGTATTACTAATTGGTCTCCGCCACGGCTTGTATAGAAGATGACAGATCTGAACAAATGTCACATTGTAAAACAAACGGAAAATTTCCAGAATGTTCCTGACCCTGCCAAAGATGGGTCCTGGTGAAACATAAGTATCGAGTTTATTGATTCATTCATAAATCCTCAGTTAATGAAAAAATGTAATGTTGCCATGGAGACGTCTGTCCATTTACAGACAGGTTGACGATCCCTGCTAATGGCTAATCCATTGGTTATATTGTCCATTAGTAGACATGCTACATATATGGAAGAGGATGCCATTATTTAATTTTGTAAGTCAGGCATTGGCAGAAATCAGTAATCCATTTTTATAGATTCATAAAAACATCAAAATCAAGTAAAATTCTCCAGAGAATGCAAGACTAGTAATGGTTATATATCATTGGTGATACTTATTGTTTCAAATACCATGGAAAGAATCACAGTAACTTTTAATAATTTAATAATATTTTCAAAAGATAGCTCGCTATGTAATTTGGGAAATGAAGACAAAACTACACATTATTCCAGAAACTAAACTGAAAAGTAAAAAAAAAAAAAAAAAACATGCTTTCGCAGTGATTGAGTCTGTTATCTCCCTCTTATACAGTACAGTATGTCCACCATCCACAGTGCTGGTGTGTACATTTTAAAGTCTCTGCAAAGAATTAAAATTTTATTTCTGAATGCAATACAGCTACATTATAATAGTTATAACGTACTATCAAATGTAATTACCTCCTTTATACTGAAAGTAGTCTAGAATATCTTGATATTTTCAGGAAAAAACTATGTTAAATATCACTTATTTTCCAACAAGTAGCAAAATAATCCAGTTCATCACATAATGTTAAATATGCACACAAGTCCAGGAAAATAACTGCAAACTTGCTAACCAGTGGGGGTTCATTCTGGTTGTGGAGGCTTGCCCATGATGCACATGTGGGGGTCCTTGGATTATATTTCAGAAAACTGAAGTGGGAAGAGCATGTGGCCCTTCAAATCCTTTGATGTATTAGCCAAACTTGCGTCAGCAGGTCCACTGAAACCCAGGCTCCATTGATCTGGAGTGCAGTCAAATTAATTCTGCATCTGAGAATGTAGCACTGGCTGGTCTCCACCCCTTGATAGCTAATGGCGATTGATGGCTCTGCCTGAGCGCTGAAATGTACCGACTGTACGTCTTTAACAACATACAATAATTTACTCATTCATGTTTGGTATTTATCTCATGGACGGTTGGACCATTGTTGAAGTAATTTGATGTGAAACCTGTCCAATCAAATTTGTTTTTTTTCCCCCTCTAGGAATGAAATATATTGATGCCCTCAGTCAATTTATCTTCCAACTGCTTATCTTGGTCAGGGTTATGTGGGCTCTTTCCCCGGCAGCATATGGTACAAGGCTGGGCTCCACAGAAAACAGGATGCCAATCCATCACAGGGTGCGCGCGCACACACACTCACGCACGCACAATGGACATCTCCATCGAACCCCTAACCCTGGAGGTATGGGGCCATGGGCCTGCCCACTGAGCCACTGTGCCACCAGCTGTAATTTTATTTTAGTCTGTTTATTTATTTTTTCAACACACTGCTAGGTTAGAGACTCAAGGTTATATATGTTGATGTTATATAAACTCTTATGCCTGAAGGATTAGGGTGTATGTGGAAGGAAATGCACACAAAGCCCTTTCCGCCCATACCCGGGAGATGAGCTGCTCATGCATCACCGGCTGGCTTCCTTCTTCCTATCACTGAGGGTGGGGGGTGTTGGTGTGTGGGCCAAGGGCATAGGGTCAAAGCTGTATCCCCACATCAGCCGTGAGGCTGCTCCACCAGGTGTTTATTTACATTTACTGTAAATTTGCCACCAAAGGCATTGATTTAGGGAAAATCATTGGCATCATTGCAAAATGTACTGCAGACCATCGATCCTATCCATATTCTAATGCATCCTGAGATGTTGAACATTTATGAATCAAATTAAACTCAAAGAGGTTTGGTAAGAGCAATCTCTATAGAATTCTGAATCATTGGGTATATGCAATACACTAGATACTGTACTAACAAACCATAGATTTTGGTGTGGATATTAGGGATGTGTCCATATAACATTGTGGGTTTTTAGCAGGGTGGGGCTGAACTCAAACTTTAAGAGTTCCCATTCTGTGTCATACAGGTTTGACTTCTAAACAGGTAAATATTCCAGTATATTACTTTGAACATTATACCGTGTCAATATGTGTAACTCCTTCATCTGACCCCCAACCTCAAGGTCAAGTAGAAGCATGTTCCAGTATTGGACCAATCACTTGCCTGGGGGGGTCAGGCAACCTCTTCTGAAAAATGGGCAAGAATTTAAACAATGTGAGCAAATGCACTTGCGCAGTTCATTTCAGATAAAGGCAGTTTGGCTGTGAGGGACTTGTTCAATTCCATTTAGGGCACTGGAGGACCAGTAGGCCATCAGCTGCAGAAGCCTGTGGGCAGATGATGGGTAGAGTCAATATCACAGTGAATAGTTATTATCATAAGGGATACATGACCTGGGTGAACTCAACATATACTCGGAGAGAATTTGTATATCCCTGTTCCTGCATAATACCTTAGTCACTGTGATTTAACACAAGAATTGATTGTCCTGGAGGACAAAAAAGGTATATTCAATTGCTCTATTCTTTTAAAAAGGTCACTGACGAACAGTCCATCCGTCCATCATTTTACTGCTTATCTGTTCATGCGCTGTAACAGGCTTGGAGCCAATATAAGTCCACGGGGAGCATTTGAACATGGTGTTAGTCCGCTGCAGGAGACACACACCTGCATGTTTACACACCGTGGGTAATTCAGCCATTTTAACTAACTAAAGACTAAGGACTATTAGGACTACATAAGGAATCTGGGTTGAAACCCACATACATAAGGAGAACATGCAACCTACCCCCACACAGCTGGGATCGAAACTCCCAACCCTGGGTGGCTGAGGTGGCAGTGGTAGGCTACTCACCGGGTTAAGATACAGAACCGATTTTTCATCAGAGATACGTTTCGCCTGAAACATTGAGAAAATGCTTGCAGCCTTTGGTTTATACCCTTACTGCATTCTATACAGTTTCTCCTCCATTATGCTTGGGAAGTGTTTGGTCTGAATAATAGTTTACACGCGTGTCTTCTGTGGAATTCTATTTGGCGGAGCACTTCGACATCCCGATTGGTTGCCACCGAACTGTCATAGCTCATTACCATAAAGTTGACTGTACTTCAACTTTTCTCTGTGACCTCCCTTAGAGAATGAATTACTTCCTGTATCCTTGCTACTTGTGACAATTAAGTGTGAATATTTTTGGGAGCTTACCCAAAGATCGCAAAAACTCATCGACGATCAGTGAAAAACAATACTGAAAATAATCTGGATCACAAAATCATATAATATGTAAATATTAGTAATATGTAATTGGTAGTGTAAGTGCATACTGAATTATTAATATTAACAACATGCATATTTTTCTCAGCAAGCAGCCTATCAGCTATCTTTGTGATCATGCAATCTAGCATTTCTCACAGTGACTTTTAAACTTTTCACTGCTGTTAATTTTGCATTTTTAATAATTAGCTCAATAAATAGTATTGCCAGTCCTTCAAGTAGTAACTTAGCAATACAGGAGCATAAGTTTGGCGTATGGTATATAAATATATATCAATTTATATATTAAAAAAAAAGGCATCGATAGGAAATGACTAAGTAATCTGACATACATAACGTACAGTAGAGTACTGTTTGTTTGGAAATTGGCAATAAATGAATAAATGAACTTATGAAGGTTGAGGGGGGGGCAAGTATTAGTCACAAATTTTCAGGTGACTCATCAGAGCAGATCTTTCGTGCCTAACTTTTGCAAATGTGGAGAAATAATGCATAAAGCATGCTAGGGAGATCTGAACACAATAAAATCTATACAAATGAGATGTCTTGAAACTTGTCTTTTTTCTGAAGTATGGTTATTTACTACTTAAAAGTTTTATCTGTGGGCCATCATATATTGCGTACTGGAATACGTTTTAACTCAAAATGGTTAGTTGGGGTGTACAGTGATAGTTCAACTATTGATTTGCAATGCATGAAATGGAGACAGTTTGCCATGTTAATTGAAATGTATTGATACAAATATGTAATTTAATTCTTAGTAGTTGATAAGGAGGAGAAATGTATCTACTTGGTATTGTGGTACCAGCAGATACTCGACATTTTAATATGGAGATTGGACAGGAGAAAATGATATTGTGCAATCTCTACCTTGTGATGATAACATGCGTGTTGATTGGTGGAAGGTTCGAATCCCATTCTGCTTTGTGTACATGGATAGTTGGAAGATGGATGGATATATCAGCTTTTTTTCCAACATTATTTAGTCCTAAACAAACATACATGAAAAGTGCATCTATTTATTATAAATGTAAATATTATTCATGATCTTGTTTCCCAGTATTTTCTGGACACTGGAATTGAAAACAGGTCATACAAATCATGCTAACTTTTTGGCATGTCTACCTTTTAAATCACAGATCATGTAGATATTTCATCATTTCCTTTTGGGATTCAAACCCTCGACCCAAGAGTCAGATCAACGCTGATTTTTATATTAGAATTATTTGCAACATGGTTTAAATGCCTTTGCAAGGCAGCATGCACCAGAAGAGTTATTTATAATGTATTGTTATTCACGGTATGTACGGAAACTGATAATTCAACCTTTGTATTTTCAATAAATATACAGAGTGACAAGAATAACATTAACCCCTTAACATTCCAGCCCATTCTGGTTAATCTCCATTTTTATTTAATACACAATATTATGCCAACTAGTATATGTGCCAATCAAAATATGAAAGGACTCTGTTTGGCCTTGTAAACTGACAATATTTACATGAAGGTAAACCCATATGATAGAAAATATATCATATAAATAATATAATAGAAAAATTTGGCACGGTGCATAGTGGGCTTTAGGAGGAAATATGGTGTCACCATGTTAGAAATTTCTAAGCTGGAAAAGCTGATACAGGGTGAGACAGCATGATTCCAAAATTAAACAAATACAATAATATTCTGTTGTAAATGTAAATAGCACAGATATAGTCATCTGTAACTAACTTCTGTTACCTACAATTTACCCATAATGAAAAGAAGAATCTTGACATATGCCCTGGATGTAGGAATCCAGGGGGGGGGGTGTTTCAGCACCACCTCTGGTTTTTAATGGAAATGCAGTGTCATAGTACCGTAGGGCAGTGTGCCAAAGTAAAACATTGCATTACCGTAATTATCTAGCATTGGCTCAGAGGAGACAGCATGATTCATTCTTCAAAAAGACTATGGAAACACCACCAAGAAAAATTTTTATTGACTGTACTGACTACTCTCAGCACACTGAAATCAAAACATCTTCCCACGCCTGTGAATCTTCATGCAAATATACTTGGCCAACAAAGTAATTGATTTCAGAATTTAACACCAATCCAGACCTAGACCACGATAAGCACCCAGAAAATGGATGGATGGAATTTATTTTCCTGTGTACATTTTATAACTGAAAAGAGCAGTCTGGCCGCATACTTAGTTTTCTAGTTTTCATAACTGTAAAAAGCTGACTCCAAAGGGAATGAGCAATAAATCATTTAGATACTGAGATATGAAAGGTGGATATTGAGAGAAATGGTTACTGAATAAGACATGCAGTGCAAATCTCAGAAAGAACAAATGTGAGTTATGTCTGAAAAAGGTTAGAAAATGCTGGAATATTGGATTTTTTTTTAATGGGACAGTGGATGCCTCATTTTAAGTTTTCATTATTTCAATAATTTAATTGAACTATTTTTCTTTGTCTTTCCTTGTGCCTGTAGCCTATTGTAAATGACAATAGTAGGATTACATTTCTTTAAAACATTAACTTTTTGCATTGCTATTTGGATGAATATTTCTACATATTAATGCATAATGGATTATATTTCATAATAAGTGTTTGATCTTGCGCTACAGTCTACAAGAAATATTTTTGGAAAATTGCTTAATATATTTGCAGATAGTTGCATAGAGTTGTATGTCAAAAATTGTAATTTCTCACATTAGTAACATTCACATATTTCTCATTACTCCAGATCAGAGTGGAAATATCAGAGTTAAATTCTTATCCCTCACATTTCCAACAAATTGTATTTACTGGGGGCATGTAATTTCCATTTATCAGCTACTCTGTCCTATCTCTCATTTGTATCTGTTATTCTTAGCTAGTAATGATAAGGAACAAAGGGACTTGGTTAGTACTTCAACATCATGGTATTTTTGAGTGACTTCTATAAGAATATGTTGTCATGTCTGTTATACAGATACAGGGCTTTGATTCAAAATACCAACTCCCTATTGATTTACCTTTTCATTAAAGGCTTCCCCAAACTGAAAAATCATCAGATTCATTTAATTATGATAGAGCCTGTTGCACTGAATCCTTTTAGCTATAAATTTCCCACTGTTTTCACCTTCAGCACCAAGAAATCATATACTGTTCTTAATAAATGTGTCTCTTTATCCACATCTGTGCCCTAATACATTTCAATGACACAAAACACACAAAATAGAGAAAAATGTTTCCCTTGAGGAAAAGGATTATGAATTATTAATCACTGTATTCAAGTATCCCACAAATAGACGGTATTTGTAATATATAACGACTATGTCTCAAGCGTCACAGCAGTGAAAATTACGGGTGGGCTGCCAGTCAGAAATTGATTGTATACAAAATTCATGCACAAAGACGCATTACCTGGTGTAATCAGCATGAAAGCTGGAACCCTGGGCAATGAGGGAAAAGTATTATGGTCTAATGAGTCATCTTTTACCTTTTTCCCACATTCAGTTTACATTTGGAGAAAGCTGAAAGATGTCAAATATCTAGCGGGAGTCATGACTGCTCTGCATGCTCGTATAATGCCTAAGGAATATGAGGCCATTTTGCACTCTTAACTCAAACACAGTTTCAGAAAGTCAAATGCTGTCCGTGGCCACCTCACTCACTGGATCTAAACATCAACGGACCTTTACGGAAGGGTGTAGATTGCAGAATGTGAAGCACATTTCCTTCATCTCTCGAAGACGTGAAGGCCTTTCATCTTGAAGAATGGTCCAATATTCCACCACACACACATCAGGACTCCTACGACAGCATCCATAAAGAGCTGTTCTGAAGGACAAGGGTGACCCTACTGCTTTTTGGATCCTTGATATTATATGTGAACATTGTGGATATATGAAAGATTTTAAATTTAATTTGAGTTATATGGTGTGTGCTCCCTGAGATCGGTTGGCGTCCTGTCCTTCGTTGTTACCTGCTTTGTTCCTATGGCTTCGAGTATAAAACTCCAGATTTTCACCACCCTTAATAAGACAAGCAGGAACATAAGATGGATGGATGGATTTAATGCTGGTGTGTGTCTGTGAGAAGCTCAATTTTATAAAAATCAAAAGTTAGGGCTGGATATCAGTTAAGGTTGTCATTGTTGGGATTATGGCTTTTATAATAGAAATTGAGGAATGATCCCCACAAAAATATGAATACAAATGTGTGTGTAGACCTGAACCCTATCTTAAATTAAGCACCACTCCACCAAATTTCAGGGAAATCTTTGCAAGACTGTTTCAAGACACACTGCAAACAGACAATAGGCAGGCGAACATGAAATATGTGCTGGAGGAGATATTGAGGGAACGTGCTTATCTGAGCGTTAGTGAGCAGAGGAGGCCTGCAATTCAAGTTGGCAAATGTGTGAATTACACATACTGTTTCCAATTCCATTTGAGTAATTGTTTTAGTTTAAAATTAATGCTTATTACTTTACCCAAGAAATATTTTCTACAGTGTAAAACTGTCTTTAAAAATTGTTACTTTGCCAAAATGTTACAGGGCTTGTAATTGTTTTAAATTTGGAAATTAAAAAATGTACAAAAAATGGTATGTACTTCTTCATCTGTATATCCTCACCTCATCTCAGCACCTCCATCGCTGATTGCACATACTTCAATGGTCCTACTAATATCACTTTCCAGGAAAAAGGTTGTCAATTAATCTGAAATGGCTAGTTCTCTTTAGCTGGCAATCATATTTTTCCCTGACATTCATTCAATCAAATGGGTGCCAGAGGAAAACAAAGAAGAAAACTCATGGATCATAGCAGTTGGCAATTGCAAACTTCCATCCGATTTCCAAATATGTTGCCAGCAGCAGGTGTATAGTGATTTCGGAGTCTACCTCAGAGAACACGGGGTAGAAACCACTCGCAGACTATGGAAAATTCAGAGACAGCCAATGGCATGTCTTTGGATGGTGTGAGGAAATGGGAGAGCACAGAGGACACCCACTGAAGATGGGAAGAACATTTAAACTAAAAATCCAGGGCCAAGATTCAAATCCTTGTTCTGCATATGTCGTTATGGAAGATAGATGGATAGATATGAGTCATAGACTCCATTCCGTGGAATTATAGATATAATGTAAAAAAGGTACATAGATTGCAATACTATGTTTTTATGTGATCTAAGATTGTTTTACACATTTCTGCTTATAAGTCAGCATTTTTTACACAGAGAATGAGTCTCCTAGGAATTTAGACCAGATCCTCTGTTTATACCCTTAAACAAATGTAAAGATTGATATTTGGGATGTTCTTTGAAATTGTCTGTTTGCATATCTGATCTATCAATGAAAATCAGAGAGATATTTGAGTAAGTCACAGAGCTTGACACTTTTTGTATTCTACCTTAACCAGATGCAGGTCAGAACATGCATGTTCCTGCAAATAGAAAGCATGGAAAATACACAATTTCATCAAACAATTATGTTATCTTCTCACCCATTGTGTGCTGTGTGCTGCCTTAGACAGGCTTCCGGCCACCCTGTGACCCTGTACCGAGTAAGCGATGGGAAGATCTGTATAGGCACGCACAATATATCTGAAAGCTCTGCTGCCAGTGGAATTACTTTCTCGGAATCTTGCATCTGAAATGTGCTGTATGTGGTGTTGAAGGAACGCAGATCCAGGCCCAGAATTGTGCGCATCTGCTACATAAACATTGAAATGACTGGATCTGGATGAAAGCAGACAGGCATGAAACGCTTTCAGGCAAGGTTCATTAAAAGCAGTGCGTGGCCTGAGGAACACGCAGACGCATCTTGTCGCCGTGTGCCATGTGTGATGCCGTACGCCCGCGCTTCAGAATGACGAGGAAGGAAGGAGAATTAAGAAAACAGAAATTTTCCAAAAGGTATAACGAGATACAGAATAATCCCCTCAGGGTCTGGTTAATTGTGAGGCCAGTTTGGAACTTGCTGAATGTACTGTAATGACAGGAACAACAATATAAATGACTTATTTAGTGTATGTCATAAAATATCTACAGTCATGTTTTTTATCTAATTCACTTATGAAAGGGAGACATTTACAAGTTATACGTACCAATTACTCCCTGCAGGCAAGAATTTGTTAACCGCTGAACACAGAATTAGTGTAATCTCTAACCTAGATGATTATATAGTGATATGAAACACTCCAACTAATTCAGCAATAGATTACCGGAAATCAGCAAGTGCTACAGTTGCAATTTCTTCCTTCTTTAGCTATCTTTCTCCTTTAATATGTGCCTTAAGACTTATCTTAGAACTGCCAAGGCTAATTGTATCCAATGGGGATTGCATAGTTCCAACAATAATTGGGTCAGCTATGAATTTGATTAAATGAACACAATTAGATCACAGAAGAAAGTAAAAACATGTTTGGTTGCCTCATTTAAGAAAACGTGTCAGCCATTAAACATGATTTATATTGTCTCTAGTGAAAATAAAAGAAAACTAGCAGATTTTAATGCATCTCTAAGAATGTGCTGATGACACACTAAAGGATGAAGGCATTTTATAAGGTATAAGCCACACTACAAAGCAATCCTGTGCAGCGAGAATGTTCTTCAGATGAACTACAAGGTAGAGGTGATGCAGAAATCTACACGACCGTGACTCTGTCTGCTCGTTCTAGACTTATATTGTATCATTACATAGATTCTTATCCCCTTTGGTAAGATGCTTCTTAACAAACCGTTGTGAAACTGAACATTGCAGGTTACTTACTGTGAAATGATGCAGGTCACTCACACAAGGGCATAATTAAAGCAGAAGTAAGCATGTTTGTTGGTGTTCAGTCTGCCTACACTTGAATTTATAACTCTCCAATGTATTTAAAAATGTCAGAACAAAAGGTATTGATATTCGTATATCAATTGAAGAGCAAATTTCCAAAACTCACCCAGTCCACTTTTGTTGTTTTACAGATGAGACTGCAATGTTCTCAGATATCCGTCCTTGTCATCTTACTATGTTGGGAACCAAAACTCACTCAGTCGTCACAAAATTCAGCAAAGAACGTTTGTTAAATTTCGAAAACTACACCGAAAGTATTTCAAAAACATACTGTATCACGTGGTATGAGTTTTGGAAATGTGCTCATAAACTAATGCTTCTAATTAATATAAACTTTTATTTATTGATTTGTTTGTTTGCTTGCTTGTCAGGACATACAAGCTTCCATCAATGCGTTGTCAAAAATCTGAAAATCATGTTTTATGGTTTTTCATCTTTTGCGTAATGTTCTGTGCAATCGTTTCTATGTACTTCTTAAATGTTGGTTTGAAATGTTGCAGCCAGATACACCAAACAGTAAGTCTTATACATTTTATATAAAACATTTGGTTCTTCAGTAATAAAGATAACAAAGAGACCTCACATATACACATTTAAACACTAGAATTAAATGTCATGCCTTTTTAGCAGTTCACTGTACACAAACACAGCTGTAATCATGGTCGCATTTTCCTTGGGTGTTTAAAAGAGTTACAAATACTGTATACCGCTACTGAAATCCAAATATCCCAGCTGCATGTTTAATATTTATTATATAGTTCTGAAAGCATTAACCATTATAGCTGTTTAATAACTAACTTCGATTACAGTTTACATTAATCTCACCTGATTTCCTATACCAGAGTCACTCTTGGAAAAACAGGCATGAAATAAATTTTGGTAACAATTTTTATGAACGTCATATCTATAACAATCTCTGAACAAAGTCATAACACACTATATTACATTCTTGAAGCATTATAAACAAAGATATACATATTTATAATACACATTATAGCCATGATTTTCAGGCATTGTGAATACTTTATTAAGCTTTCATCTATAATGCACTAAATGCATTAATAAAAAGCATCTTTAATGCTTATACTGATCATTACAATGCATTTTGATAGTTTTGCATCTGTAGTGCATTACACATTAGAGCATCTTTGGAACTTATAATCAACGCTATAATGCCTTATGACTGTCAATAGAAGATGTTGTAAAGCATTATTAATTCTTATACTGACTATGATAATGCATTATGAAGGTATCTATAATGCATTACAAATGACAGCTTCAAGTAAAGTGTTGCCTAAATTTCAAACAGCTTCATATCACACTTAAAAGGGTCTTATGTACAGTACATTCAGCTGTGCTCCACACACAATGGAGATGAGCCGCGCTTGAATTCGTGGACTCTGTGTGAGCCATCGCTGTTTATAAATGAGATCTCGCCGTGTCATTTGCAGATATTGCTTCTATAATGTGCTTTCCATTAGAAGCTTAAAAAAAGGACATTGTCAGTGAACAAGACAACCATTAAAAAAGCCAGAAAGACAGGTGAGGAGTAAGGGAGCCCAAAGTTATCACAGAACTGAATTTTAATTTATTTGCAGAGGATTATAGAGCTCTCAGTTAAAGCTTCCAAGAATAGCTCATGGAACTGCAGGGGTTCTGTGACTCTTTACTGCCTACTGTATGTGGTTGGATGGAAAGATGGATGGAACATTTGAGGAGAAACAGTAAAATTACAATGCTAATGTTTTTGAACAAGTTTGAATACCTGTCATGGGTCTATGTTTGCATGCTCCTTGAGTTCTAAAAATATGTGATTGACGGCACCCCATCCCGGGTTACTCCCTGGCTTGTGTCCTGTGATGGGTTGGTGCCCCATCTTAGGTTATTCCTTGCTTTGTGCCCTGTGATGGGTTGGTGCCCCATCTTAGGTTATTCCCTGCCTTGTGCCCTGTGACGGGTTGGTACCCCATCTTAGGTTATTCCTTGCTTTCTGCCCTGTGATGGGTTGGTGCCCCATCTTAGGTTATTCCCTGCCTTGTGCCCTGTGATGGGTTGGTACCCCATCTTAGGTTATTCCGTGCTTTGTGCCCTGTGATGGGTTGATATCCCATCTTAGGTTATTCCTTGCTTTGTGCCCTGTGATGAATTGGTACCCCATCCTGGGTTATTCCCTGCTTTGTGCCCTGTGATGAGTTGGTACCCCATCCTGGGTTACTCCCTGCCTTGTGCCCTCCAGGATTGGCTCCAGTTACAGAAGATTTTTTAACTGTATCTTCACTTGTCATTAATGACATTTTGTTCTTTATTCCTGTCTCAGTCAGAAATTCATTGAGGACCTTCTTGCTCATCACTTGTATTATGTTTTAATATCATGAATGATCGTTTGTCAGCAGGGATTCTGATGCTAATTTCGTCTGTCCTCTGACCAGCAACTGCCGAAAGCCAGACAACTGCCTGGCAGTACTGATGGTAGCTGCTGAAAGTCCACTGAGAAATCCTACCACTAGCTACTAAGGAACACATCATAATGAAGTAGAGACGGGGACTGAAATAAATGAATAATCTCTGTACATAAGAAGCTTTCGGAAAACACATGCTAATTTCATGATAATCCATCTTTCAGTATATTGTACGAGAAACATGGAAAACTGCCAGTTGGCAATTTGTGTTTCCATTTATCTACAACACAAGTTTAATTTCAAAAAGAGATAAATGTAATGGCAATGCACACATGCACACACACACACACACACACACACACACACACACACACACACACAGTCGTGTAATCGTATCTTTTGCCGGACCGCTCATTCATTTCCGTGAAAGAATGCTAATGCTATCTATGACATCCATAGTCCTAACCATAACTACAAGTGACTAAACAAAATACAGGAGTTTTTGCATTTTTAGATTTTTCATTGCAGTCATGGATTTTTATAAAATAGAGTTTTCCCATTGGG
Source organism: Pollimyrus isidori (assembly GCA_019775955.2). Lineage (NCBI taxonomy): Eukaryota > Metazoa > Chordata > Actinopteri > Osteoglossiformes > Mormyridae > Pollimyrus > Pollimyrus isidori. The sequence goes on from JABFDZ020000008.1 coordinate 18,058,919, forward strand.
GACCAGTTTCCTGGTCCACATAAGGCAGAAAAAATAGGTATTCATCATGTTGTGGGGTCATTTGGTCCCCACAAGGTAAGGTATTCCTGGACCACACGCACACACACACACGCATACACATGCACACTCTCCCTTAATGTGACAGCGTTCTTGTAGACCCATTCCATGGTCTCCTGATTCAGACCATCTGACTATGCAGTGCCCATCCCCCAAAATTTCAATCTGCTTTCACAACTGAAGTAACTGAACTGAAAAATTCCAAATGTTAACACTGTACAAATGGGCCTATAAATATTCTATTGATTTTTTTTTTTTCTATTACGGTTTAAGGTTTGGTTTCTCGTTAGGGTTGGTGTTAGTTTTAGTTCTAGCGTAGGTGTTAGAGATGGCATTAGGACTACAGCTCAGGGTTTAGGGTTAGGGTTGAGACTAGTGTTACTAATAAGGTTAAGCCATTAGTCTTACGGTAAGGGTTAGTGGTTTCATAAGGGTAAGAGCTAGAGTCAGGATTAAATATGCATGCTAAAAGGTTAGGGCTATTTGATTAGGAATACTTCCCATTATGCTGTTGATTATAGTTAGTCTTAGAGTTAAGCCACTGGCTGTTGGTGCAGCCCAATAACTGCGAGAAGAATGTGCTCAAGCATGAATCCAAAAGGGCCACAGTCAGGTGTGTGGAAAATAGAGCAAAAAAGTACATAACTGAAGTGAACTTTGGAAAGCAGCACACCTCCATTCCTGCTTTATTATTGTTTTTTTTTTTTTTTCATTCAGGGGGACGGTCTCTGTGCCAGAGGTCACTGGGTCCAGATGTTCCCAAAGTTCCTGTCTGGCCCAATACTTAAATAGCACGCAACGGTGTAGTCGTCGCATTCACGCTTTGTCAGTCAGTCTGACATCCCGGCTTTTCTTTGCTTGCCCCTTTAAAATGCACAATGAAAGAGAACGGGAATATGTAAAGAGCCACGCTCACGTACCATATCTGTATATTGTACCAAACGATGCACAAGGCTACGGCGTGTATATGTGTGTCAGTGCGTAACTCAAAGTGCCAACTGCGAATAATACCATTCTAAATTCTGAACAGGATTAACATTTCTCTCTCACCGTAACCCAAGAGGTCCATCTGCTGTTCTCCATTTCGACCAAACCTGTGTACTGTTCAATTTTAAGGCACATTTTCAAATATATGTCTTTTTTAACAATTCTGACTGTCATATAAATGTTATAGGTGCCATTTACTTCTTGATTTTTGTTAGGCTGCCCTGTCAAGAAAACTTTATGCAATTTAAAATGCAAAACATTCAAGGTGAAATGGTATTAGGATAATAATTACAATAGCTACGATACAGGTCATGTCCTGCAATGATTGGCAGGTTGTGATTCAACATAAACTAGATTTCTATTGTTTTTCTGCTGAATTCATCTTTTGGATGTGGGAACATTATGTTTTAATTTGTTTATGATTTTGATACCAATACTGACAACTACAAAAACTGAGTGCATTAAAAAGTCAAAAGACTGAGTAAACAAATCCACTTCCATTTCATTAAAAGTAAAGTAAACAGTGATGCTAAAAGAGAACGTGAAAAGATGCTTTATATGCACTACCAGTAGAGAGATGATTCTTCATCCTTTCACAGTAACCATACTCAGGTCACAATGAGTCAAAGTTTATGGAGTGCATACTTCTCATTGCAGTCAACGCGCCAACATAAATAACGTTTATTTCAGCTGAAGGAGCATTTTTTTTCTCTTTGAATAAAGCAGCCTTGAAAAGCTACAGTCTCTGGCTACAGCATTACTGTATATTTCAGTTCTTGTGCAATATAAAGTTGCCTGGACAACACTGAGTCCTATCCCACAATGAACTGCCATTGAAGAGATCATTATTTTTGGTCATCATGGTCATTTATACATAATAAATACCAACAAAGGATATAGGTCTTCCCCTCCAGATGGGATTTTAAGAAATTACCATTTTAAAATCGTTGTTATTTCTTACATTCACTCCATTGCCAATGGGTTAAAATGAAATACTTGACCTGGAGGCAAGAAACTGCGGGCTTCCCCTCCTGAGAGCAAGACCCTACCACTTAGCCCAGTCAGAAAGCAGTAGCACTGTTTGTTGTGAAAATCAAGAAAGCCTGTCCTCTGTGTCAGCTCATTCATCATTCAAATGCAGTGCTCCTTTCCACGACCCAGAAGATATATCTGTTTCGCCACACAGAAGAGCAGCAGTAAAAACTCAGCAGGCATGAGCAGTATTTCGTTGGCACAAAGCTGCAGCTGACTTCATGACATTTATGCACAATGTCTTTTTTTGTTCCAGTCTGGCCTGAACTTTTCACTAGAATTCAAGTGATAAATTATTGTATGGAGGTAAAATAAGACATATGACCAGTGACTTTGCGGTCAATGAATGCTTGTATGTTACAGACATTAGGAGCAAACCATTCTGTTTCAAGTTAGCTGCACCCGAGGAATCTGCACCGATCGGTATTTTTGCTCTTTTTTATTATCCTTCGGATCCTTTGGAAGTTGTGCCATTGGTCAAGCAACTGGATTTTAAGCTTCAAGGAATGCAAGAGTCATCAGTGCATGTAGCTCGTTTATGTATCTGAATATGTACATCCAAACAAAACACAACATAAGTGGGTAACACTTTATAATACTGTTCCGTAGTTAACAGGTAGATATGCAGGAACTAAGCAGCAACAAAGGAGTAGTTCTT
>JABFDZ020000008.1:18069754-18080019 GCA_019775955.2 Pollimyrus isidori
TGTGTGCGCGTGTGTGTGTGTGTGTGTGTGTGTGAGTGTGAGCGTGCGTGTGCGTGTGCGTGTGTGCGTGTGCGTGCGTGTGCGCGTGTGTGTGTGTGCGTGTGTGTGCGTGTGTGTGCGTGTGTGTGTGTGTGCTTGCATCCCCTCCCTGTGTTCCCTCAGATTCATATACAGTGGTACCTCGGTTCTCGGACTAACTAGAACTCGAGTTTCTTGAAAGTCTAACAAATCAGTTTGACATAGTGCTCGATCTGAATATCACAAGTAGAACTGTGAACACTGACCCGATAAATTGTACGCGCCAGGAAATGAGTCGTACTACAATGCAATTCTTACTTGAACGCCTTCTTCACAGACTGGGCGATTAGCCAAATAAAGCTGCACAACATTACAGCAACTAACATTAAATGAACCACTAACTACAGATCCATTACACTACAGCCAGGTACAGAGTCCTAGCCTGCATACTTCAACACGGGGCTGCACTGACAAGGATTTGAGCCCAGAGTACCTGTGTGGTAGGTGACTACTGAGCCACTAATGTAAGTGTACCAGGTGTTCATTTTGGAGCACATTCAACGCTCTAAAAATTCACCTTGGATGCATATTTCTGTAAAGTAGGCCATTAGATGGATAAATGGATGGATGAATGTTCCTGAAATCATGAAATACACAATCAGTTATTTGAGGGCTAAAATGTTTTTAATCAATTAATTAGTTACCATTGCTCTCAATTAAATAATGTGTTGACAGATTTCAGTCACCTCATTCTCACTCTTTGGATGGGATGAGCTCTTGCATCATTCCTCTAGAATTATATGTTTGCCTTGATCGTGATGAAAGGGACATCTGAAGCTGCTTCATGCTCCAGTGAATGTCAGCCTCGCTTGGGATCAAAGATCAGGACCCTCTCCTCCAGCTGCCCGCCCCAGCCCGTGAGCGAGGCTCCGTGTGCCAAGGTCACATAACATCACTCGAAAGTCATAGATGGATCGGTAAAGGTCTGGAGGTTATAATAAATACCTTCAAAATCTGTATATGGTAAGACCAGAAATTTAACAGGACATTAACACACCCTAATCATTTTCCCTTACTAAACCATAATTGAAAAGGGTATAATTAATAAGATAATTAAAGTTTTATTTCAAATCTGATGCAGTCATTACATTTTCTTTCCCATCTTACATTACCTTGCCATGTTGACCATCTTGCAGCTTTTTATTGGCTATTCAGTGGTTTTCATGACCTCTATTTGGAAACATATATATGAGGAATGATGATATGTTACAAGTTCACATCATAATTAAAGGGCAAAATAGATAATCGCATGCCTGAAGATGGAATGTGATGGAAGGAGAAGCTGGTATTGGGTGTTGCCAGACCTTCAGCTGTTCTATACTTCATTTTTAGTCGTGGACTATGAATATATATTGTAACATGTAGTAAAAAAAAAAGTATCGATTTCATATATTTCACAACATGCGACGGTCGCAGAAACACAGGAGTGACGAGGAATCTTGCATTCGTACAATCTGCTCCCTAAAAGTGACAGTGTGGGGAACTTTAACGTGCACCAGTGCTTCCGGCCGGCAACCTGCTCTTGGATTGAAATGCTGTGCTCTTTGCTCCCCGTGGGAAGGGGTTGGGGGGGTTGGGGACTGCCATATGCTTCCCCGTGACAGGTGACCGAGGTCGCTGTGAAGAACAGCAGCCCACCGGACGCAGCGCGATCACCCTCCAGTTCAAAGGTTCATACTCGGTCATCCAGTCCCAAGTGCCGAACCGTTAGCCATGAAAACGGCACTCTGCTTTCCCCCTTGCCAAGGGTCCATTTTCTTACATAACTCCATAACCCACCCATAACCCCTTTGTACCACAAAAAAGTAGTAAAAATCAAGAATTTTCCTCAACATTATTTGCTGAGTTTGTTATTGTCTACTTATCTCGAAAAGGACTTTGTGTTTAATGAGAACACAAAGAGTGAGAGTGTTGCAAGTACAACAGTGCTTTTGGTAACTCTTTACTTAAGGCCTTGTTTTTAGTATTTCATAAACACATTCTTAACAAATAATAATGCATTTATAAAGCATTATAAACATAGATATAAACATTTCTAAAAAGGTATAACACATTACAGCAATGTTTATAAGGCATTATGAATGGTTTATGAAGCTCTCATCTGCAATGCATTATTATGGATGGCTTTATAATATAGTACAAAGCATTATTAATGCTTATACCAACCATTATAATGCATTATATTGGTATTTCTAGTGCATTATAGATGACAGCTTCATAAAGCATTAACAATATATGATGCTCATAAACATGGCTTTACTGTGTTATGCCTTTCGATAAATAAATATTTATAGCCATGTTTATAATGCTTTATGAATGCTTTATAAAGCTCTCATGCTACTACAGATGCCTTTATAATGCATTACAACGGTCAATGATCAATTTTTGTTTATGAATGTGTTTATAAATTACTAAAAATATGGCCTTAAGTAAAGTGTTACCATGTTTTCTCAAAAAAGACAGACCAGTGGATCAAGTGAACCAGCGATGGCTTGTTTAGTCATGCAGATGTAATCTAATTAACTCATCCCATTGTCTGGGGGAAAAACACAACAACAAAGTGTCTCGTACAAAGAATATAGGAAAAAGGACTGCATTAAGGGAATATCCCAATGCGTATACCAGCTTGAAAGTCGTATCAGTGTCCTCTGTTAAGGATTTGCCTTGGCATACATGACTGAACAGGAATATACAGCAGAGATGAGTTCCAGGGGATTGCACTGCACCAGACATGGCTTCTAAATTGATCCTGGGTTCAGCCATGCTGGACTGAAATCAACCCGCCCCACCCCCTTTGACTCCAGCAGCAGCAGTCATAGATATAATGTCCTTCCTAGCAAATGCCTCTCTGATTGGATTGTGCATGCCAGGGGTCCTCGAACAGCTGCTAGGAACTGGGAAGATTTTTTTCTCCATAAAAATTGTTTATTTTTGGTGACAGAAGAGAGAGTGGGGGGGGGGGGCATTTTCTGTAACTTAATTGCCTTTAACCCCTTAAAAATAAATTTGGGTCTTGTTTCTTTGTCTTTCTGAAACAAGTTATTAATGTGTGAGCATAGTAGCCTGATTGGTATTATAGACATATGGGAAACACCTGCATTGTTTCCGAATGCAATTAAAACTGAAGATTTGATGGTGCTGTGGTTTAAAGTCCCATTTCCTCTGTGGATACCATCTGTGTAAGCAATCAGTAGCAGTGTTACTTGGTGAGAAAGACGCAGGACTTCACCTATTAAGTTATATGAAAGCGTCACTTAATCATGATTAAAGTTACATATATAATAGCTTAATAGAATTTAACTCCCTAGTGCAACGCTGTCTTTCCATAAGAATTGGGGACAAAATGATGGACATAAATCCCAAACAATGTTAGAGAAGGAAGAAGTTCCTTTATGTGCTCTTTTCACTTGTGATAAAAAATGTATAAACATCCTAAGTACTTGCAGCATTATTTAGGGAAGTGGCAGCTATATGTCTATATCTAATTAGCCAGTGAATGTGAGTTTAGGAAACAAACCCGATGAAATACAGATGTCGGTATGTGCTTATTGCACAAGATATGAATTACATTCATCAGCTACAGTACTTCTCTAAATAAAGCATTAGCTGATGCCTGTTCAGCAGTGCTGTTGCTCCTTCAGTGTTTTGTTTTCTGTTCATTTTGTACTGAATGCTAAACATGATCGAGTCTTGAATGGCGTTACTCAGTAAAAAAGGGAAATAATAACCTGGTAACTTTATCTATCTGACTGCCTCAGTCACGCACAAGAAATTGTTTTTCTTAAAAAAGTAAAAAGAAAAATAAAAAAAATAAATGTCAAAAGGCCGAGTCAAAGGAGATTCAGATTATAATCATCAATGGGGCATTCTCAGAAATTTTAAAATGTTTCCGTTATTATTTTCAGTATAGCCTATGCATCATGGCCTTAACTACTGTATAACAATACTAATACACATGTTGCAATAGAAATCTTTTAAGAAGCTTCAACCACAATTTCTTTTTTGACAGAATGAAAGTAAAAGAACCCCTAAAAGAGTGGTTGTGTATTACTACTCTGTTTCAGATATATAGGACTATAGACGTTAGTGTCCCCTGTGTCACACAGCTATGTCTTTTGATACAGCAGCCTGCTCTCCTAGAGCGTTGTGAAGGTCATGTTCCATTTTAGGTGGACTACAGTGGTTTCAAAAGGTTGCGTTGTACCTGAAAAAGGTCAGCATTCTTCTGCTTCTATTTTGGAATTCCAAGAGCAAGATATCCACAGACAATAGACGTTCCTTGTGTAAAAAGAAAGCATCCTCTCCAGCCTTTCTGACAAATGTCCTGTGTCCTCTGCCACAGCTTCTTCTTCTGAGGCCTGCTGAAATCAGCTAAGATCTTCATACGGTGCTCTCACTGCTCAGGTCATGTGATCAAGTGCTTCAATCAAATATTTGAAAATGCCAAAGATGCTGCGGAAAGTTAAAAAAAAAAAAACAATGGAGAAGGAAATGTAGTGCAGAAAAATCTAGTTTTTTTTTCTATGAATGTGGAAAATAAATCAAAATAAAAAATATTGGTTGCATCCTGGGTTGTTCCGTGCCTTGCGGCCATAACCTTCAGGATAGGCTCCGCATCCCCAGTCGACCTTCAATAGATGGCGGGCGGTTTCAGATAATGGATGGATGGATGGATGGACAGATGAAGAAACGTTGCAAAATATTACTCACATGGCAATAAGTTCTAAAGAAGAACTTAGCAGACTTAATAAAAAGCCTTCCCTATACTCCTCGGTAACCTTTTTCCGAAAAAGTGCCACCCATCTTCCAATTGTTTGTTCTGATGAGGGTGGCGGGTGAGCCTCTGCCAGGCAGCACAGGGCACAAGGCTGGGCTATACCCTATACAGTATGGGATGCCAGTACATAAGAATACCAGTGTATTATTTTTGTTCCATATTTTGGATTTGTAAACAAGATCCACGATTGGAGCTCCGTGGGTCGGATCGGTGGCCCAGTGGTTAGTACTACAGCCTAGCAGCTCCACGGTGGGGGACACACCACCGGCACCTGGAACCAAGAGCTCCTGAGTTTGCATCTTCTGCTTACGCGTGGGACTCCTCCCATAGACCAAAACCGTGCAGTTAGCTGAACTGGTGTCCTAAAATAGCCCATTGTGTGTACTCTGTAATAAGCTGGCATCCTATCTGGGCTGAGCGCAGGCTTCTGGGAAAGGATCCAGGTTCCCTGTGACCCTGTACTCATTAAGTATTTATGGATGATGGATGCGTGGTTGTAGGTCAATGTTTTTCAGTGTAACAGAGAAATTTAGATCACAATTGACTATTAGTATACTACAAATGCTCTGTACTTTTAATGATGACCTCGAATGTTTTATTTGACGGATACCTGTGTAGTGTAAGCTAACCCAATTAAACTTTGGGTGTTTAAGTGCTCTGTTACATCTGAGAGAAAGAGTGAAAACTATTTTGAAGAAAAGAGAGAAATAGGAAATAATGAAATCGTCTTATTTAAAGATATATCTTGCACTGATTCATAAGACAAAACGTGCATTTTTAATGAAGTTGAAGTTAGGACTGATTCTGTATGTTAAGCTTGATCCACAGGCTGCACATTTACGGCCCAACTAATCCAATCCAGGATTGCCCTCACTGCCCGCCTTTTCATTCGTCTCCGCATCATGCATAGTCAGACTGTTTATTTCCACTGAAATTTATCTATCCATCTATTTCATGTAACCACTTATCCCATTCAGGGCCGCGGGGGGGCTGTAGCCTATTGTGGAGGTTATGGGCACAGGGCAGGGAACAACCCAGATTGAGGCGCCAACCCATGGCATGGCACACTCACACAACATTTCCACTGAAATCGGTTCTTTTCTTTTCTGAGGTATTCCGCCTCATGCATTTTAAGCAAATAAACCTTAAGAAAGACAAAAGATGAATAATTCCCATAAGAAATACGCATTGAATTAATTTTCCCCTGAAATGACAAAGAGAGGGGTTCCATGAATCACTCTCTCGTTTCTCTTTCTTGTTAGCTGGGAGAGTTTGGGTATGTGGGGCAGCAGTGCCGCTCGCTAATACTGAATCCGCATGATCCCCAGAGCTTTACAGCGAGTCTCCTTTGAGGAAACACCTGCTGCGGATTCCAGCATATATCAGCCAAATACCTCCCACCTTCTGTACGCCGTCTTGAGATGTACAGTACGTTCGTTCCATATATATCTGGTACGTTTCTGAGAGTCGGAATGCTTATGCATAAAGATAATTACAGGATGTTAAAAAAATAGGGAGAGAGGAAGAGTTGGGCAGGGAGACAGGGAAAGCACGCAGGGAGCTGACCAAAGAGTGGGTTGTAGACCATGAGGGATTTTATCCACCTCATGGCTGTGATTCCAGTCATTCCGCATGGCTGAAAGCCACACCTCTTTATAAGAAGGTCTGGTCTGCTGAGAGCATTGCGAGTCTCACATGAATGCTGTCTGGTCTACTTCAAACTGACTTACTATGTCGTAGCACATGGACATATTTTAACTGGAGTATTGAAATGGCCCATGCTTTTTGCTTAAATAACAGCACTCTTATTGATTATGTTGTTTGGATTCTAAAAAGAGTTGCAACAAAATAGCAAGCCTGAAGGTCTAACTGAAGAGCATCTCTACCTTGTCCAGCACATACATAATTATGAGAGTATATACACCTCCTCTTTTAGCAGCGCACAGACGATCACTCACCTGTTAAATTAAGGAAACGACATCACAATTTCAGAAAGTGGATCAGTGCCAAGTGGCGGGCTCTCGCTGGCCTTGTACATAATCAGCTTTAATTGTGCTGACAAATAGTAAAATTGTTATTTGTTTTACAAGCAAACTACCTTTACACCACAGGAAATGCAGCTATTTTTCAGGTGTTCGCTTCATGTTTCAATTGTTGTGCTTCCACTGATTCATAACTCACTCAAAATATATATCTAGGCCATTTACAATTTCCTAGAGTTGACTGCACCTGGTGGTGTACTGTTTTTTTGTACTGTTTTCTTTCCACAGAGATTTACAGGGTTGGTTCTCATCCTGGGTCTCGCAATGGGACCTGAGAGCACATTAAATAATGTTAAGCTGGGCAACAGTGACGGCCAAGACGGATTTAGGAGGTTAACATCTGAATGAAAAAAGATGCCAGAATCCATTAGCCCTTCCATCCCTTCCCCAGCAGTGAAGTTTGGGCAGTAGACCCACAATGGAACTTTGCTAGGGCCGAATTCCAGTACTTCCAAAAAATAAATGATTTCATCTTTCCGTAAAAAATCAGTGCCGGTATTTCCCATATCACAAACTGGCGGTGACTTTAAGGCTGCACGTTGTTAGTCATATGCTGTTCCAGCAATAACTTGCCACAAAGACCACCTCCTTCGTTGGAACAGGATGTGGCCAGCCTCACATTTTGGATTCACTGGAAAAATTTCCAGTACCAGTTCCAGGAATCTGCAGTTCAGTGGAGTCCGCCTACGTCTCATTTTATGCTTGCTTAATTTTTAATTTTTTTCCCTTATGAGTTGCAAGTGTTTTACCATAAATCAATAATAATTTAGCTGGGTTACAACAAGGAAAAAAGTCTCCACTAATACAGAAGCCATTCTGAAAATTAAGCACACTAGTATTTATCACGATACATTGTGAATATGGGTTTTAAAACATAATAATTTATTGAAAGGAAATATTTTCACCTAATCCTTAATGAAAAAAGAACTATGAAATTATTATTTCTATTTTGGAGGCTAGGTAAATTGTTCTGAAGAGCTTTGCTGCCACTTCTTTTCCAGGCAAAAAATCTCTGGATGTCTTTGGAATATTTCCAACTGTTTCTTGACAGATGAAATTTTACGACTTAAAATATTCCCCTAACTTATTTGTATAGTGCTGCAGTCCATCGGCAGTTTTTTTCTCAAGGGATTGATACGGAATTTCTGCTAACGAGAGTCATCAATAAATGTGTTAGGAATTTACTCTTTTCCCACTTTTTAATTATGCTCTTCATTTACTAGGACCAAAACCACTGCTTTAAAGTAGCTAAAATGTCGGTATGCATTTCTGTGTTTATGTAAGACAACGTGAATAATGCAAACTGTGTCTGATGCAGTATGAGGGTAAATTGTACAGCTGATATACCTGCCAGCAGTCGAAGCTGCTTGCTCATAATCTCAGGATAGAGTCGTAAGCATGGGGGCCGTCTTGTCTCAGGAGGCTATTTCCCCTGTTTCCCTTGATTTGTGTCATCTCTTCCTTTTTTTTACCGGATGTCTATTTTTATATCTGTATTGCTCTGTGCTTTCAGTTACTCTGGACCCATCCTCATCTCTGACAGACCCAAATGTCTATGTTACAACATGTTTGTCCTGGAATAACCCCGCTTTTTGTGCAATCCCTCCCTGTCACACACTTCTCCCCTACACACCGAAGACGGGAACTACCAAATAAAGCTCTGTCTTTCTCTCACAGTGTTACATGGTGAGAAAACACTTACATAAGTTCAGAATCGGGCACACGTGTGTGTTTGATACCTTATTCGCCCATCTTACAACAGCTTTTCCCAGTCAGAGTGCATCCTGGATTATCTCAAAAGTAGCCCTGGGAAAAATGCAGGACACCAGTCTATCACAGAAGAGCACTAAGGATAATTTACAAACACCAGTTAGCCCAACTGAACGTGAAACTCACAAGGCCATTGAGGGGAAAACTGCAAAGGCAGGAGAGAAATCTGGGCAGGACACCAACCCACCACAGAACATAGACATTATGAGCATCTATTTACAAAGACCATTTAACGCAAATGCATGGGAAACTCACAGACCTCGTAGAGAAGAAAATCCAAAGAGAAAGAGATGGTAGGACTCAAACCCACAACCTAGGGGTTGCCGGGTATTTCATGCCACCCGCACAGCCACCCCCCAGCATTTGAAAGTTTCTGGAACCATTCAATTTTGACTGTTTTTGAAGACTAATTTTTTTAATTTGGAGGGATAGAACAGATTTTCTGCATATGCATTATATATATTTTTGCAGAAATATTCATCATTACATAACATTCTCTTAATACTCACTACTCCCCACGGATATGTGCATGTGCTGTAATATAATTCAATTTCATTTGGACATAGGAGCTGCCAGTTTAGGTGCTAAAAGGCCTACTGTGTGAATGCATCACCATAATGAATATGCCGGGCGTCTGTGTTAACAATGACGAAGGAATGAAATTCCATGAATTAAAAACACGAAAGATCCCAGTTTAGCTCTTACAGATGGCTGTTAATTACAGAACCGAGGGACAAATAGCCAAAGAGTATTTAGAAGATAGAAGACAAATTAGCCTCCCAGAACTGCATCAGAAATAGTATCAACAGGGACGAGACATTAAAATTAGCTTTCGGTATTAAGTTACAGATAACAGCCACAGAGGCTTCTCTTTGGGAATCAGAATCTGCTGTTTCTGGTAACAATAGCCTGTAGTAAATCATTCTATCTTTACAAATGAATGTTACCTCCTGTGAAATGGGGAAATCCACCTCCCCATTCACCTACAATCAGTTACAAGTTAGTGATACAAAGCAGGGTCTTAATGTAATTATAGATTATTCAGAGTTGTGAAAGGACTAGAGACATTTGCAAACAGTAGTTGAAGAAGGAACGCCAATTGAAATCATGTTCAGAACCAGTGGTGGCTCCAGGGATGAACTTGGGGTACACTAACCCCCACTATAATGGCCATAACATCCCACAGCACCCCCCAAAAGAGTTTTTTTTTGTTTGTAAACTATGCATATTACTAAATCAGAAAAAGACATTGAAAATATTTTTTTATACAGTTTCCTCATAATTGAATAATTTTCTTGAGATGTCGACGCTACAACTTAGCCTCCACACAGTTTCATTTACACTGGAGAAGTTCAGATAACATTTGATACTGATTTGGCGACGATGTAATGCTTTGAGGAAAGCTATTTTCCACCGTTTCTCCATCTTGGTCATTTTACACTTGCACATCTCCCACACTTTGCCTGCTTTATGAAATTCTGCCTTACAGCTAATTTTATTCTTATTATAATACTTATTATTATTAGACCCATACTTAACAAATTTTTTTAGTGAAGAAAAAAACAATTAAGTGATATATTGGGCTTTTGGGTCGAGGT
>JABFDZ020000008.1:18102747-18113260 GCA_019775955.2 Pollimyrus isidori
TTTCTAAAGAATGCTTTCAGCACCCTGTTGAATCAATGCCATGTAGAATTAAGGCAGTTCTGAAGGCGAAAGGGGGTAAAACACCATATTAGTATAGTGTTCCTAATAATCCTTTAGGTGAGTGTAGTTAACTATTTTATTAATATTATGGAAGACAGATACATAATCTTTGAAGAGGTATGCATTTTCTAGTGAGGAAGCTGGTAAATTTCTGCTTCTTTGGGATTTTACAGTTGTGTTTGTAGTCTGTTGTCAAACAAGTTTCTAGGTCTGTAACCGTGAATGACCAAGATGCATCACAGCAGCTTGGAGATTGAATTTACTGATGATCTCCATCTATCCAACCATTCTCTGTAACTGCTTGTCTGATTCGCAAGAGTTCGGAGCCTATGGGTGCAAGGCAGTGGCAAACCAGGGATAGGGTGCCAACCAATCACCAGGCATGCTGACAGACCATTTCCACCTATGGGCAATTTGGAAAATCCAATCAACCTTAGTGTGTTTTATTTTAGACCGTGGGGGGAATCCAATGTATCTGTTGGGAATCTCACAGTGACATGGAGAGAACATTCAAACTCCGGCACACATGGAGTGATGGAGGAGACTCAGTCCCGGTCCCAGATGCATGAGACAACAGTGCTTACCGCTGCACCACTGCGCCTCCCCCACTGACAATCTATCAGAACCAAATTATTTCAGGTATTTCTGAGGAAGAGGCTGCAGCTCAAAGATACGCAGCACTAGACAGGATGGCTGACTTGAACAAAATGGGAGGCTGGAATAACGTGGGCGGGGAAATGCAACATCGCTCTGAGGGACCCCCCCCCCCCCATACACACACCACCACCTCCCAAACCTAGGGGATGTTTTCCTTCTGTTCTCCACACAGGCATGAGGGGGATGCTGCTGTCACAGTTAAGTTGCTTTGGGCTATTTTGCTGCAAGGCTTTATTGTTGCTGCGGGACCAGGAGGCTGCCTTGGTGAAGGCAGCAGAGAATAGGTGTTACTTCAGAATCAGAAATTTCTGCAAGGCGCCTGAAAGTGTTTTGGCCTGATATCTTCACATGGAAACACAGACACACACACACACACACACACACACACACAGGCGCCTACACACACACACACAATCACACACACAGACACTCAGGTTTGTAATTATATCTTTTTGGGGATTCTTCATTCATTTTTATAGGGAAATTTCTAATCCCAATTTGAAGATCTCAACCACTTCCCAACCCTAACTTTAACCGTAAGTAAACAAACAATATATATATGACTTTTGCCATTTTTACATTTTTGATTACTTTCAGCACGGAATTCAAGGAATGTAGAAATGAATAGAATATGCTCAGTACAATACAATAAGTACAATGGTTCGTTTACAACAATGAAACATTGCATGGCGATGAGGGGTGACTTCATGATTATTTACACATTAATATAATTACTACTGTAAGGTAATGAATACGACCACATTTTTTGCTGCAATTTGATAGATATATATGCATTTGGTATTGTACTAAATATACGTGTTAGGGCATACTTGTTAAACTGCGGTTAAATTTTTTGACAGTGATGCTACTGATGATTCTCTACATAGTTATAGCCAGCCTCAGAAGAAGGGGAAAAAAAATCATCGTAAATACATTCTTTAGAGAAAGTAAGAATGACCTCAATCCAAAGGGGTGATGCTACACCACAAGTTCAAAAATGGCAGAGAGATTAATATGTAATCCTGGGGAAATTACCGAAACCATGCCATGCCCTTGATAGTGCACAGGTCTTGTCATATCCTGATTAGAATCAGATGCTGGTGATAAGTTCTAAAATCCATCGCGATATCAGTGTTGAGACGGAAGAAAGGTGTTGGATTGATTTGCAAACTGCTGGGTTTGAGCAGATAAAGCTCAGCTTTCTCTACCTTTCTTCTCCCAAGAAAACCTGGCAGCTAATCAACTTTCCCATTGATGCGCAGCCCCTGCTTCTTTATCCACGTTGATCCTTTTGATCTGCGGTTTGCGGCACAAAGCAAACTAGCTGCAGAATTTTACCTTCCGGTGCATTTCTGTCATGCATGGACGCTTTTTTTTCCATCTAAATTTTGTCAAAAAAAGTCCAATAATTTTAATTTGGATTATTATATCCCCCAGAAAAACGCAGAGACTTTCTGCAAGTACAGTTTTAATCTCAATTCCACACACACACACACACAATACCAGTCAAATGTTTGGATGTGTCAAGCCGCCTATAAAGGAGAGTAATAGAGTGTAGCATCACATGACCTGACCACCTGACCTAAACGTGGTTTTGGAGGAGTTTAACCAGAGAGTGAATGAAAAGCAGAAAATCAGTGCTCAGGATATATTTGACAGCTGGAATACTATTCCAGAAGACCACATTGTGAATGTGGTATAGAGGAGACTGCAGGGTCAGTCAGTCCCTGGAGCAATTTGGGTTAAGGGCCACGCTCAACGACCCAAGGGTGGGATAACCAGCAACCTTCTGGGTCCTAAACTGTAGATTTTTATTAAATAGTTTTTTGCCCAGTGCACAATTCCATGTACACTATATGCACAAAACTATTAGGACACCTGGTCATTACACCCACTCACGGCAAATACACAGGCATCAATCTGGAGTTGGTCCCCTTTTTCAGGTATGACAGCTGCCACGACAGTGGTGCAGGAGCTAGGTTTGAGTCCTGGTTCCTCCTGACCACATCAAAAGTGTCCTTGAGCGAGATAATGAACCTCAAAGTTCCCCCAGTGATTAAGTGGGTGCCTTGCTTGGTGGCCTCTGCCACTGGTGTGTGAATGTGAGGCAAAATTGTACAGTGCTTTGAGGGCCCATAGGAGTAGAAAATATGCTATGTAAATGTAATCCATTTACCATGCATATCAGGACAATCTGTCTCCTCCATCTTTGTGGGAACAGTTTGGAGAAGGCCCTTTACTGTCCCAAGATGACTGTCCCAGTACACAAAGCAAGGTCCATAAACACATGGTTGGGTGAGTTTGGTGTGGAAGACCTTGATTGGCCCACACATAGGCCTGACCTCAACCCTACTGAACACCTTTGAAATGAACAAGAATGAATTACTATGAGCCAGGCCTTCATTTCTGAAATAAATGCCTGACCTCATAAATGCTCTTCTGGACAAATGGACAAAAATTCCCACTCTTACTCCAAAATCCTTCCCAGAAGAGTGGCAGCTGTTATAGCTGCAAAGAGGGGACCACCTCCATATTGGTGCCTATAAATTTAGAATGGGATGTCATGAAATCTAGGTGTAATGGGCAGGTGTCCCATAGCTTTTGTTAATACAGTATGTGTTTTATAGTTTTGTTATTTTTATAAGTTTTCTAAAATATAGAGAACAAAACAGAAAAGCCTTTTTATGGATATGTATGTCCAGGCTTTTGACTGCTGCTGTATAATTACATTTACATATTTAGCAGAAGCAACGAACAAGTGAGTCATAGAACACACTGTAAACATTAATGCTGTCGAGGGCTCGGCTAGGTGTAAGTGCAGCCACGGCAGAGGTTCCAGTGAATGCTCGAGAACACATGCAAGCAGTCTTGCAGTATAGAAGCTACTCAAGTTCTACACAACTACACATGTGACTCCTACAGTAAGAAAGTATGAACCTAATAGCAGGCTAAATTCATGAGCCGGCAAGTGCAACTTGTGAACAGATGTGTCTTGAAGCATTTCTTTAAGGTGCAGAGAGAGTCTGATGAATGGACATGGTTTAGCAGCCCGTTCCACTGCCGAGGAGGCACACAACAGAACCATGTGGAGTGACACAGCCCCAAGCGACATTGGTTTGCTATCCGAAAGGGGTGAGATGGGATGCAGGTCTTGAGATGCCTTTCGATGGAGATGGCTGCCGGTACAATGATGAACATGTAAGTCAGAATCAAGGACTTTAAGTCAGTGCCAATACGGAGCCAGTAAAGACCAACAGGGAGGGGTGTGAGATGAGAACGCGTGTGATTGGATAGTGCTGTTGTCTGCAAAACAAATGGCAGCTGGCTCTCTCTCATTACCTCTATGTTCCTAGCGGGCCTTGATGGAGCCGGCTTGGCATAGTCCAAGTTGAACAGTGATGTCATGGTGGATGGCATAAACAGGGGCTCCAACTCCAGTTCTTGAGAGCTACTGTCCAGTACATTTTCTATCCTACCTGGCTTCTGATCAGATAATTACCAGGAACAGTTGTGGCTCATCAGAAGCCTGCTAGAACAGAAAACTAGAGTTGGAGATCTCTCATATAAACAGTGGTATACGGTACCGATGATAATATAAACTGTACAATAAACCACATATTTTGTTTTACCGGATATAGTAAACCATTTATTTTTTTATTCACGTGTTTGCTTATTCCGTATTACAATGCACGGTTATAAAAATCAATCTGATTCCATTTATACGGAAAAGAATGCATACGTAGTACCACTTTGTTTATATGTTAACGGAAGCGTGAGGAAGACCATGAGGCTGAGTTAGTCTGTCTGGAGTAGAGACATATGGGAGCATTCTTCAAATGTCCCGGCCAACCCACTTTCAGCAGTACCTGACAAGACAAACTGCTTGCAGGGCTCATTGTCAGTCCAGAATGAGATGCAAACAGTACAGAGGGTTCCATCAAAGCGGACAGCCCAATTGTCACTTTGGGCATGGCCATTGGGGACTTCAGGGACGAGCTGATAGCAGCTGCCACTCAAGCATGGCCATCACATGGAACAGGGTAAATCAGTGTAAGACATGGCATCTGTCACCCATGCTAGATGGTAGATCACATCAATGTGAAATCTCACTGCGATTTTCTTTTTGGTTTCTAAGTGTGGCCCAGTGCCATTATGTTAAAATGTAACATATTATCTTTCGGCAAATCTATATACACCAAAAAATTATATGTGAATATACATATACATTCGTACACCGTTTACATCAAGAGAAAAAAAAATACCGTGGTGGAAATATTTCTGCTTTATAACTCTTTTTTTTTTTTTTTTACAATGTGTCTCCATATCTACATGTGGCACATTTTATATTGCATATGTGCCCACAATAGCTCTGTAATAAAATGAGGCTTTACGTTATCAAATTACTTTAACTGTGCTGACATAATCCAATTACGATACATATCCTTTTATAAATAAAGTTTGGACCCGGTTTTTGTGTTAGCAGAAAAGAAGCAGAGAATCCATCTCGTTGGATTTCTGTACGTGTGACAGTGACGATAAAATCAATGAAAAGACGTATATTTTCCAGAATCCGTTAGCTTTAACTGCTCCATCGCCAACATTTAAAATTCCTATTTGGAAGGAATTTTGGTTGCATAATATAACACTAACCTGCAGAGAAAACAACCTTTATAAAAATGTCATGTACCAATGCTGAACAAGGTATAAACAAGGTGAAATGAAATATCTTGCTATGTAGCTGTACAAAATGATCTAAAGTTTCTGTGTTATTTCCGTGGCTCTGCAGTGGCTGCATTTTATGGTGAGATTTTTTACTCTTACTGCTTTTGCTTCAGGTTTCCACTAGTCCAGTTATCTGGCGGCTACAGCATTGGAATATGCAAAGTCAAACAGCCGGAGTGGCAGAGCAATGGAAAGGAAATGCAGGTGGTTTGCAGTGTCTAGTTGAGTAAAATCTAATTTTTCTTCCTTATGTGTGACACTTCCACTAGAACTCGGTTATAAGGCCAAACATAGTGGGGCAAATGTTAGTTGATGTATAAACCTTGTAAGTGTATGTGCGTGTGCTTTTTTTTCTTTTTGCCCATGGCCTTGAGGCACTAAAAGGTTTAAGTCGGGCCTGTTTTGTCATAAACTCAAGTGTAAATGATAAGATTTGTCAAAGAGCGTCTGTCAAAGAGCAGGCAGGAGCAGAAGTCGACAGATATCGCAGGCTAGAGTGAGAGCAGTAGATGTCTCACCCTAGTGAAGCTTCGGGTTAACGGATCCAATGATAGATGAGAGAAATCGAGGGCGACTGGATGCCTGTGGCGATGTTGACGATGGAGGTAGTTCAGAATTAGTGCATTTTTTTCTAGTTCCAAGAAATTTCTGATTGGAGTTCTAACTCTTCAGTAGACTGGATGAATTATTGAGCCCGGCTCCTCATTTAAAATGAGTACGACAAAGAGAAAAAGGAAGTCAAAGAGAAAAATCAGTGGTAATACTTATAATACTGGATGTAAAGCATGACAAGCCTGACCTTCACGTTGGCATTATTTATAACGTGATAATCTAGACCAGGGCTCTTCAAATCTGGACCTCGATTCTAAATCCAGGCCTTGTGTTTGGTTCTCCCAGGTAGTTAGTTTAATGATTACTGATTCTGATTGGTCAGAGGCTTCACACCTGGCTCACCGGTAAAGGAAGGCTGGAAAACCAGCAGGGCTCAGGAATGTGATTTGATTAACCCTGATCTAGACTAATGTCGAATATAATACATAAAAGATAAATCACTTTAAGAAATGTTTATATTTGTATCCCTTTGTTTTCTGTATATGTAATGTATGTATGTTTACATATGCATGTATGTTTCCAGATTATTAAACATTTCAATGTCATTAAAAGGGTTAACACTAGAAAATTAGTCCGTCCATCCAATCCTTGGGCACTTGAATATCAGTGTTTTAACTCCGGATAATTTTACCCACAATTCCACACATTCTCATTTGGGATAGAACTGAATGTCTGTGCTTATTGGACTGTCACTTTATGATTAAACTTAATAAGGATTTCAACATTGTTGGAATCCCAATTGCCTCTGATTAAATTTATTCTAATTATCGAAACCCTGAACCTTAGTAATGGAAGAAAATGGCAGTAACTAAATAGGAACAGGTGAACTGATTTTAATAAATGTTAATTTGGTAATAAATAAACATATGTGTATTTGCAAAATGGATGTGGCCTTAATTAGACAGTGTCATTATTATCGCAAAAGTTTTCATTAGAAATGTGAAATAATTCACCTTGGCTTTACTGTTTCGTTTGAATAAATTAATTACAATTGGTGAGGCGAGCTATGTGTTCTCATAAAGGTGGACCAAATTGAGATATTACATGTCATTAAAAGATACTTTTAAGCTTATTTAGTTACCATAAAATGTACAAGAATGTTTTCATTTATGGGCAAAACGACTTTCGGCTTATGAGGCTTTTTCAAGTCTTTTTATGAAATTAAGAAAGGAAAAATCCAGGGCTTTATGTAAATGGAAGAGTATGAAAGCAGGAAAGCTGAGAAAGGCCCGTAAATTAAAGTCATTAACCACATTTACATTTTATTCACTTATCAGACATTTCTGTTCAGAGTGTAAAATGTAATGCATTCAACGCAACGACATCAGAGGCAGGAATACTGCAAAAAGAGTGTACATATAAACACTATGTGATACGTAACGATTGGGCTGGCATTGACAAAAGGCAGGAGTGGAATCAAGAGTAACATCCTTCGTCCATTATGGGAATTAAGCTAATGTTAAAACGGTGTAGATTTTGGGTTTACAAAAAACGTAGAAGTAGACGTAGAAGTTATTTCGTAAATGTGACGGATGCCATCAGGCGTTCCCGAAGCTACGTGGGGCTAGTAGAAGAGGAGTGTAGAGGGATGTTTCTGACAGGGACAAATCGGCTGACGTTTCACAGGTAATGAGGTCCCAAGCCTTTTTTTGACCTGCTAGGTCAGAGTCATGATCATGAACTTCACTCCGGCCAAGGGTTTGTTCCAAACGGAGATCGGGGAGATGGCATTTGCTTATTTAGCCACATTTTAAATCAGACAAAGCTACAACAAAGAAGCAACCAGATAAAAACAATAATGAACAGATTTTTCAGTTGCTTTCTCACGATTTCCAAATTATTACATATAGCATTAAAATTTTGCAATTTCTGGAATATTTCTTTATATTGGATATAAAGAATATAACTTTAAATGTTCTATTGCAATGAAATAATACAATGTAATCAAATATGGACAATGTATCTGGTTACGTTGATTAAAATGTGAATTATTACTGTTAGCAAAGAAGATATTTATCAGGTTTTATGCTTTGATTTTTATTACTTACTAAAGCATATGGTTCCAGGATAATAGAACTATTGGGCATGTAAGGATCACACTGTAAAATACTCTTGGTTATTCTAAAACACGACTGTGGTCACACCATGCTTTTGATGGACAATATACCCAGTCAGGTTATCAGTGACCAACCATTATGGCTGAATGCAGCGCAAAGTGTTATAAAAAATAGTAAAGCTGGAAGGCATTAGCACTGTAAATATGTCATAATTCAGAATTTGTGGTTTGAGTAGCGATGCACTTCCAGTGTGCTCCACAACATACCATTCTGCAAAAAGTACATTTTTATGGACTTTGCACGCAGTAAAACAAGATAAGACACAATCAAATGAATTTTACTGCCCTTAATCGCTATTAATTGCAAGTATACTCTAGACTTTGAACAGAATGTACTGTAAAATGCCTGGACATGCAGGGAGCCAGAAGTGGAGGCCAGTAAGTAGACAGATACCCTGGATCGCGCCTTATCCATCAGCAAAAAAAAAAAAAAAACACACCTGAAATAATGCATGGGGGAGCGGGGGGTGTGAAGAAGCAGGTCAGGGCCATGGGTAGCATTAGCAGCTTTACAGCTGAAAGGGGAGGGCAGTGCTTGAGGGTAAACAGCACAGACCCCTGTAGGGCAGCAAGCACACCAGATCTCCTGGACTAATGGATTTTTCTGCCTTGACTCTGTTTAATGGATCGACCGACATGATGTTTTGATTTGGGGATGTCAGCTTCACTGACCTTTAAGAAATATAATAATAATGACAGTGCGATCCACAGCCCCGCAGGAAGCCGAAATGCATAGTGTGAATCCCAGAGTGTGCAGCTGGTGGGCTGAGAGCTTTTAGACAGACAGGGTGGCTTGTTTTGTTTTTTTTTTATTATTATTTGTTTGTTTAGCTGGATGTGTGAAAGTCATCCTGTGTTGGGAGAGTACGGGCAGGATGGAGACGGAGCTCGCTGCTTGGTTTTGCCTTCTCTGATCCTGACCTGGTGTTCTGCCCAGACGTGAATGATCCACTGTGTCTGGTAGATCCTCTGGTAGGTGGGGGGACTCCAGACTCCTCACCCAGCAGCTCCGACTCTGTAGCAGTGCGATAAAGCTCTCTGTCTCCCTCTAGCCCACGGTGACCGATATTAATATTTCGCAGCAATGCTTTCAAAGGTCTGCTATATGGCCTGAGTAACTCATCATTTATCACTGGGCTTTTTATATCAGTGGAAAAAAAAATATCCAGGATATATTTGGATGTCCTGTGCCAATAACACTCAACCTTAAATCAAAACTGGGCATATTATAGAATGGTGGTACTTTATTAACATCAGTGGGAAAACTCCCTTATTTTGCTTTGTCACATGTTGCTCTCCATACAGGTGAGAGCATGCTTGTTGGGGAAGGAGGGGGGTGTCGCTGGAAAGGAGCAGTCATCTTGTGGCACCCAGGAAGCTGGCGGTTAAGGACCTTGCTCAAGGGCCCTCAGACATGCAGCTATTCTGCCAAGGTCGGGCCTGATCCAACGACCTTCCGATCACAGGCGTAAAGGGTCACGCCACTGATCTGCAAATCACCATCCAAGCTGGAATGTCACAGTCAACGTACTTAGTCAAAGGCACGAAACTACAAGATATTCATGTAATAATAATAGGTGACACCAGTATTGTTTGTGCTTATATAAATTGGTATCTGACCATATTCGGGTAGCCTATTGCTGTGTTTGGGTGGGCATTATGGACCCTTCGTGTCTTGTAGATCCTTTTCACAGTCTTGTAAATCGTATGGCCACATTCTTAGGACAATGTATTTGACTGCATGAACTAAAATACAAAGGATTACAAAGAAACATCATATGTAAATACAGATATCATATTATTATTTTTTATTTCATACAGTGTGCTTCTCTATTAATACATTGAACAATAAGACAATGCAATGATTACTAGGTGCAAAATTGCCTGATATTTGGCCAACTACATTGCATATTTAAAGATATCTGTCACAAGTGTAATGTGATATGAGAATATCTTATTTATTTCTAATTAATTAATTTATCTATGTCTTTGTTCATTCATTCATCCATCAATATATCTCAAGTATCTAGCTATTTGTTTGCTTATTTATTTGTTTATTTTTGGTATTGCTAATACTGCTGTGGTCGGTTGCCTCCATCGATAATTGAAAGTAATGTTAAATTTCACTTAGATTAAATTTCAATCGGGTTAGTGGGAATAATCCACTGTATTTCATGAACTGTAGCCACAGACTGAGATCCCCTGCATTAGGGCCTGGGCAGCCCCTTTCCTGTGGTATATGCCAGTCTTCAGCACTTTGTATCATCATTCATTTTTCAGACAATACCATAACAAAGCACTTACAAGACCCATCTCAAATTGATTAGTGCTTTGTTTAAACAACTT
>JABFDZ020000008.1:18113413-18127493 GCA_019775955.2 Pollimyrus isidori
CCCCCACCCCCCCCCCCCCCCCGCCCCACCCCCTTCCAATAAATGAATTTATTGTGCTTTGTACTAAGGCTGTCTGGCTTTACAGCATAATCTATATTCCAGACTTGGGTGCCATTTAAGATTTAACACCAGGATGCTCAACAAAATCGTAGTTCTTATACTGACATCTAGTGTTTATAATAAAAACAACACCTTTGACTATATATTTCACGGCACAAAGGAGAATAATAAATATGGATTTTATAAAAAACTTTACATGCAAGAAAACTTTACACATATTCACAATAACAATTTCAAAATATAATAAGATTAACAACTGTGGGATTTTATATATATTTCTATTGTATTATTGTTATTGTATGGAGGATACTGACTTTCACATTAGCTGTGCCCCACCAGGGGTAGGTTTGGTGGTTTCAGATGCCCCATTGAAACTTTACTGTTTGTGGTCAACAGGGGGCTCCCAGGCCTTAAGGGCCTCACATAAAGGTGTGGTTTAAGTGATGGTGAACTGCTGTGCTGGGTGTCGCCATCCTCTTTCAGTATGAGGGGATGATGGGGCTGATTAATGTAAATGGATGACGAGTTCACTCCCGTCTGCTGTGCCCATAAATGTGTCGATCAAATGCCACCAGAACCCCATCCGGTTTACTGCTAAAGGGGCATATATGGGTCACCGTCTCAGGCTTGCCAGCTTCTTAGAACGACTCGAGTCGCACAGGCATCCAGGTTGCCGGTAAACCCGTCACATTTCTTTCCATTTTACCAGCTGATGTAACACAATGATATCAACACAGCATTTTATTGAACATGACTGACCGTTTCAAAGCAAGATGCACAAAGATTTTTGTGTGAATAGAGCCATCACAGTAAAAATATGGTTACTATGGCTCCTGTGGTAATAAACAGTGTTTATGGGCTAGCTTTACGAGGCCTCTGCTGGTGTACACCATGGCCTGCGCTGCGATTCCCAGCCGTGCCACATTTCATCGGATGTCTTCCTCCCCACCTCATCCTCCCGGTACCCTCCCCGCACCTTGGGTACTGACGAGAAGTTTCTTGGCGCATGAGTTCAGTCCCACGCAGATGTGTCGAACCCTAGCGCACTTTAAGAAGGTTGCTTACTGTAGCCGGAGTGAACTGGGAGCGAATTCCGAGAGCCGCGTCACCACGTAGAGTGCGTTTAATAAGGGGCTACATCTGCTGCCTCAGTGCTTCATTACCCCCGCTTCCGACGTTAACCAGAAATCCACTTACGCCGACGAGAGCACTCGTACGACACGGCAGCGCATTTCAGTAGCACCTCTTTAAATGTAGAATGGGGGGGGGCTCATTCCAAATATGGCTGTAACGTCTGTTCATAAGGAATAGCGCAATAATTATACAATTGCTACCGTTTCAGAACATGCCGCAAAAATGGCTTCAGTGAAGCTACAAGGTGTTAATGGCTACGTCTAATTAAATTCCAGAGTGCAATGCAGAAGCAGAGTGTATTGCGCTAGGGCCTAAATGATTGTCTTTCCACAGTATTTGGATGGTACTTCTCTCTGCCTCAACTGATTTCAATACAAACCAGTGGAGAGTATCACTTGTCCGCTGAGTGCTCTCTGCCTCCGGTACGGACCTGCGCCTCTGCTTACAGAGGTCTGTGTCTTCACTTAATTACGTGCGGTAGGTGGGCAGTGCCCGCTCAGTGGGGGCTTTCACAGACAGATCGAACGGATGGCCTGGGAGGAACTGCATGTATCAAGCACAGGAAGGGAAAAACGAAACCTGGCGGTAATGCACATGGCACGAAAGAGGACAAAGACATCCGAAGTGCATCGCATGCATCAGCGCACTCCATCTTGATGAAACCATATCTGGAACTCTAAATCATGCCGATTCCTGAGAGATAGACGTGAAATGTCCGCGAATGTTCAGCACACATACTCCTTAACTTAAATACATCTCAGTAAAACCGGGGGATTTACACTCGCTGCGCTGAAAACTTATTTGACGGAAAAAAAAAAAAACCCAACATGGTGTGCCTTTTAACGGGACATTACGTTTTTAAAAACCCCCCAAATCTTAGCAGACGTGGAAGAAATTAAGGAATGCTCGAGGGTGACCATTAAAGAGGTTATTCAACCAAACCTCAAAATTTGATTTTTTTTTTCTCTTTTCAAGGTCTTTGGAGGAAAAAAATAGCAATTATAATAAGAAATTACTGAAAATCAGAAGACCATTAGATCTAAACTACGTTTTAGGAGAGCTTTCTAAATACGTTGATTTAAAATGCATCCAGTGGAACTAAAGGGACAAGCTAATAGGAGCTTTATAGCAATGACAGGCTTTTTGGCTTTTAATCTTTTCATTCGCATTTGTGTAAATGCTGGTCAATTGCTTTGAAGTCATTTCACAGAAACAAAACCAATATGCAGTGTCTATCTTGCATAACATTAACTCGTCTTGATGGAACTGAGGAAAATTGTCAGTAAATGTTGAGACTGCAAAAGCATTTATTATAATATAGTATATGCATTATGGTTAAGGGGTTGCTGTGTAAATCCAGGCTTCTGGGTACTATACTGGATATGGATGAACATATTATATATATATATACAGTATATATATATATAATAGCTGGCCCCCCATCCAGGGTTGTTCCCCGCCTCGTGCCCGTTGCTTCCGGGATAGGCTCCGGACCCCCTGCGACCCTGTACGGATAAGTGGTTTGGGAAATGGATGGATGGATGGATGGATGGATATATATATATATATATATATATGTGTATATATATGTTTTACGTTTTATGTTTCATGCTTATATTATTAAAATATGTCATGTCATTGTAATTACCTTGAATATGGTGATAGTCATGTCACAGAGCTGAAGGTGATTACAGAAACCGTACTAGAGACAAAGGCGTTACTGTCATATGAATGTGGAGCTCTCCTCCCCAGAGGATTAGCCTGCCTGTCTCCTTTAACTCGGTTAATAACACACGGGTGTCTGTGAAATCCCCCATTCCTGCAGTGTCAGGAGTCAGAAGCTGATGATGATGACTCCCACAGGTCTGGCTGATGACTGGCACGTCTGGTGCACAGGACTGGCTGAGGAAAGTGAATTTTGAAGCATGTTTGGCAACCGCATAAAGGCTAAAAATGCAAGTGAAGTATGTGGTGACTTGAAGTACTGCTTTAGATTCTTAAGGCAATTTGCCAACTACTTCTGTCATGCATGCACATAATAGTGAATTTCCATTATTATTATTATTATTATTATTATTATTATTATTAGTAGTAGTAGTATTATCAGAATTATGTTAGTGTTCATATTGATATTAATATAAATTTTTCATTTGATTAAGTGGCCAGTATCACAATTTGGACATTTGTTTATAAAATAACCACTGTACTCGCAGAATCCCCTTAAGCCCCATTAGGGCATACACAGGACACACAGTGTCCGAGAAGGTATACATAGAATATGACTTATGTCGCCATTTTGAAGGGGTATGTGGTGTCATCAGTAAATCAATGACTTTATATAAGCATGTCATTTTTCAGTAAACCATAAACAGCCCTGCATGTGAAAATCAACTGTTTCGGCGAGATGATAAACACGGCCATTACCATGAGGAATAGCTGATGATGGAACATCTGACTGCCTGTTGTTCTTCATTGTCTGAATGATGGACCTGCGATGTTCTACTAATCTTCTGAAGGTCATACCTTCCACACTGGAATCGTTGAACTATTTATAAGCTCATAGCTATCTATAACTCATTTACTGGATAAACTCATTAAGGAATTAATTGGGTGCCATTTAAAGATTTATCATTTATTTCTCTTAATGTAGGATTATTTCTTTTTATTTCATAACATATCAGGGTCCTCAGAATACAATGTCATACTATCACAATGTTTTGCTGAAATCAAACTAATTGCTTTTATTACAGTGAGTTTAGAGGACAACAAAATATCTTCATAACAATCATATTCCATAGGACACAATGTGGCAATCATCTTGGAATGTGTGTATTGTAACTATTGTAATGGTAACATTTAAGTCGTTCTTTGTCACATAGTGGACCCATCATGTAAGGTGATAAAGATCCCATTATCTTAAAAAACCTTATTTTTAAGAAATGAATTTCAGAAGTTAATCTCACTCATGTAATATGTGTGCCTGGTTAGATTTTTAAAAATGAGGGCAGCGTGTCAGACAGAAAAGTCTTTATGTTCAAATTTTAAATTAGGTGGTTAAAAATGGCGTCTTACCAGAAAGGACTAATAACATTCTATTTCACAAATTTCTGCAAGAAATGTCATAATGATTTTGGCTTCCATATTCTGTCCATAGCTAGCACTTAAACAAACAATTTGTCTTGATTTACAAAAAAAAAAAAAAAAACATTTCCGAAAATGCCATAAATAACATTTATGGGAATGCAAAATAAATATTTATTAAACATTAATTAATGAGTTAGGGCTTCGGGGAAGTAAGATGAGAGGAGCTCAAGAAAGAACAGGAGAAAGCAAGAAGATCAAACGCATGATCTTGGTGACTGATCGTTCCTTAGGAACTTCCTTACAGCTCTTTTTTCCCCCTCACACACAACCTCAAATAAATATTGTAGTTGTGCTGCTGTTGTCCATTTTAGCCGGTTACCCCAAATAATGCTCACTCCATACTTTGTACATCCTTGCTCTTCGTCACAGTCTATATCTGTCTATCCTGTCATGTTCCGGTTTAGCCAGCAGAGGTCTCTGCTCACCATCCCGTTTCCTCCCTTCAGGCTCCTGATTACTCACACTTGTCCCTCTCTGTGTGATGTTCTCTAGTTCAGTCATTGTAGTTGTTAGTGCTGTCAATGATAGTGTTAACGCTGCATGTCTGTTCCCCGTTTTGGTTATTTAGTGTTCCTCTTATTGTCTTACCTGAGGTACTCCCCATTTTCGGTTAATCCTTGTCCCTCCTCAGTTCTCCTCCCAACCTCCTGTTTTCACTCA
This sequence comes from Pollimyrus isidori, assembly GCA_019775955.2. Lineage (NCBI taxonomy): Eukaryota > Metazoa > Chordata > Actinopteri > Osteoglossiformes > Mormyridae > Pollimyrus > Pollimyrus isidori. The sequence continues at coordinate 18,118,412 of JABFDZ020000008.1, forward strand.
CCATCCTTTGGTTTCTGTTTCTATCTAATTTTTTATTTTTTTAGTTCCTTAATAAACTTCAGTTCACCCAAACATTACGTGTAGATAGTCACTCCTTCCTGTCGCAACACTTTTGCATACTAAAGCTGTTAAGGGTCAAAGGCAAAGAAATATTTCTTCACCAACAACAGTATAAAATAATATTCAGATGACAGTAATTGTTACTGTTTTTACGAACAAGGTGAACAATGTCCTACCCAACAGCATTCTTATTAAAATGTCAGCCATCCATCTGGGCAGTCTAATCTTGGTAAATTTAATCTCAAATCTGAAATCCTGGAAACTTCCGGAATAAAGGAAACACTTGAGTGAATGAGTGGTGCTGCTTTCACCAGGAGCAGAGGATTAAGGTGGTGGGATAGAAATCTGAAGGAATGACACCATCAACCAGCCACCCATGTGGATGAAAGCATACACCACATATACTTCTTATATACCTCTTAACTTTGGTGTCTGAGTATAACAATAGCTGTAAGGCAGGTCTTCTAAGAAGTGAACATCTGCCATTCACATACATATTCCATAGAGAATAATACTACGGATACTTTGACAAGTGGCACAGGAAATAACAAATAATAATAAGTGCAGGCATTAGTCTCCTTAGTGGTGGACAAAACCAGATCATCAGACAGTCACCTTATATCCTGCTCCCAACACCTGGGGTGATCGCCAGAAGAAGCACACAGGTTTGAGTGTTTCCTTCCTGTCATGCGAGGCTTCTGCTTTTTCTGTAGCTCCAGAGTATGGTCGATATTTGGTGTCACTGCCACTCAACCCCTTAGAGAGTAAGAAAATTAATGTCCGTTATGTGATTCATTCTATAGTGAATAGCATTTAATGTGAGTAGAAATGGAATCTTCCATATTTTCTACCACAATCAACAGAATAGCAAAGGATGAATGGAGTCACACCCCCCTGTAGAGATACAGACAGTAGTAGAAACTATTCCAAGGAGCATTGACGCTATTCTTCTGGCATTTTAGGTATTTATACTTTTCACTTTTAGAATTCCAGGCTGGGCCCTCAAGGACCATGTTTGGGCAAAAGTGGCCACGCTTTCTGGAAAAAAAAAAACCCTCCACCTGCCCAACCTGTTTCCTGCATCACTAACCCAGGTGCAAACCCCACCAAATGACTTGTGTAGGTCCTTCTCTCAAGGTAGAGTAAGTACAAATATTGCCCAGGAGAGCCTTTTCATGGAAACATGTGAGGTATTCACAAAACAGGAGGCAGCCAGCAGTAAAAGATGGATTGACAGGGGATGGGGCAGTGGAAAATAGCTAGCTGTAATGCCATACTGGCACAAAGAAAATGCAGATGATGTTATATCTGTGTGGTGAGTTCATAACAGTGCAAAAAAAAAAACTAGCAGTTGACCTGGATACTGGTTTCTCCACTATAATCATTGGTGGGGACTACAAAGTACCGCCACCAATGACGACGTCATCGTATTTTCTTAACATGTAATGGGATGCAAGGTGAATTATACAGTTCACAGTTTTTGTACAGCTCTCAAGCTGTGTCTTTGCTCCTTACAATCTATTTGTAAGAAAGCATTCATTTCCTGAACAAAGACAGGGTCAGCTAATGCCATTTCTACAGGTCGCCCCGGTTTGACCGTTCACTTTTACTGCAAAATTCAGCCCTAGAGGTATTTCCTTACTGTGTCACAATCTTGAAAGGATTCAGTGTTGAGGACTATATTTAAACGAATGAGAGAAATGCTTGCAACCAAAGAATCATGGGTTCAAGTATCATAGAGGAAGTGGTCTTTTCAAGAGCTACTGAAAATCTAATTCAATGGCAAATATTAGTCTTTCTTTAATTTGGAGTATATGGAGTCTCGAGTTATGCAATGCGAAAATACAGTAACACATAAAGTATAAACTCATAGTTTCATAGCACTATCCCATGGCATCAGGGTCTGTCTGCCTTTTTCTGCAGATTATTTGCTATCCTTCACACACTGTTACATGAAAATCATCATCAATAAATCGTGATGCATATTTTATCTCAAGCGGCAGCTACCGTACATCTGCTCATGATTTGTACTTCAGTAGTTAACTGAGTAACTGACTTAGTGGCTATTACTAAGTATTTGTGCCCCTCAGGTAAAGTGTTATCCTTGAGAAGCGAGAAAGCTCCGCTTCTTTTGAATGACAGACTTCAGCTTGTCCATGTAGTTACCGGATCCACTAAACTTTAACACAGAAAAGCCTGAAACACCAAAGCCTTTTTAGCTAGCACTTAGAAACAGCTGTCTGCAGGAGTGCAAGGTGTAGAAAGTGGATTTATTCACTTCAAAGAGGTGCGTCTGGCTGTAAGGTGTTTCTTATTCCGGCCTGATTACCTGCCTAATCTTTTCTGTCTCCCTTTTCAGATTTAACTTTAAAATATCACACCGACTCTTTGAACATTTCTTTAAGATGGATAGCTTGTGCAATTGCATGGGAAGATGATGAAGACACGCCGTTCAATGTAATTTTGAATGCATCACAGATATTTGGATGTATATAGCATGAATTAAGGGCCATTGAAATTAGAAGACTTTTCAAATATACGGTAGGTGTATTTTAAATTACAATTATGTCAATTGATTTATTATACTGGCATTTTTATAATGATGCTGCTTAATCATCAAAATATCATGTACAATTTAGTGCACAATAACACAATAGTCAGCTTGAAATTAAATGAGCAATTTCTACTTCACTGACATTTACAAAGTATTGTGATACTTGTTTTGTCCTATAATGGTTGCAGGATTAAAGTTTTGAATAACAACCTTCAGCTAAGCTTCATTTGCATTGGTTTCCTTTCAGGTTGCTGTGATCTGTGACGTTTGAAGATTTATGCTTATGGCTGCATTGTGTGGTGTGTCTGTCACCCATCTTCCACAAGACGAAATGGCCTACTGGACATCTGTCCTTTGTTCAAACTTTGCCAAAGGATGATTGATTAGTCAAACAAGAACAACACTTCCACTACCACTACTACTACTACTACTACTACTACTTCTACCACTCTGCTACTACTACTAATATAGTAGCAGTAGTAGTAGCCGCAGCAGAAGTATTATTGTTACCTGCTGTGAATGGTCAGAATCAGCAGGAGGTGTTTCCTGGTATTACAATGCACCTCTGCCAAGGTTGACCTTTGACTCTTGAACCCTCGCTGATTGTCATTTATCTTGGCCAGGAGAGCATTTCCTAATTTCTGAAATAAAGCATTTTTATCTGAGCAGCTCTTGGCCTGCGACTCTCTCTCAAACCCCTTCACCAGTGCAGCTGCTGTAGCTTCTGAAAGAGACACCGAATCGGTCAATATATTGATAAGTACTCAAGACAGTTTTAGAAGTTATGGATCCTTGATGCTCGTCTTGGGCATATTTTAAAGGATATCAATATTATTCAATTTCCAGGGCTGTCTACCCCGATCAGTGCTATAGGACTGCAAAGGCATAACCGCCAGGCAGCCAGCTCACAAACACTTCATTCATTTTCTTTATTTGTATTTCTCTACTGTTTGTGGACAGAAATCGATACATTTATATAAAAGACAACCCGCTAAATCCATCATGTCATTTTTTTTTTCATTGATTCAAGTTCACTTGGACGCCCTGCATTTTCTTTTCTTTTTTTTTGTCTTCGAAATTTACCGTTTTTTGGTACACAGCATTTCCTTTCGTTTGTTTATTTTTAATCTGTCAGAGGCCTTTCAGTTTTAATTGAGGTTTGACATTAGAGATCGTCAACCTGTTCATACCTGGACAAACATGTCTATGGCAAGACTTCTCTGTGTTTGTGGTAAAAGGTTTTTATTGAGACAAAAATTATGATATATAAATTTTTGAACACAGAAAAATGAGGTCAGGTAAGCGCAGGTTTTGCTGCGTATCGATGAGATGTATCGACCAAGCTACGCAGGACACCGGCGTTTATTGTAAAAGGTGCATGACATACATGCCTGTTTGCTTCTCTGTCTGATGTCTCCTAATAGCGGTGGGTGGCTGCTTCCCATCTCCTAAATTCTACTTCTGGGCGATGTATGTATCACGCTGATTCCTCCCCCACCTGAAGGACCACCTTGGAAAACTACTGGCGGGTGGTAACAGTGCATGTCTGCTTGCTTAGAAGAGCTTGCCAGCTGCTTAAAGAACTTGCACCGCTTTCAACAGCAGGTGGCACTGTCGACACAGTTCAACCCTGAAACCGCCGACACTATTCCAAGCGGTGACATGAATTTTTCATCACCTGCATGCACCGTGCTTGCATTGGTCAGAAGTGCATTTATATCGTTACCCGTGAATCCTCAGCAACGACTGTGTAGATCTGATTGAAGACTTTTGCCCTTTATGTAGTTCCCAGCTCTGCTTTGTCTTGTGCAGGCAATACTTTTATGCCCTACTTTCCTCTGGTCCTCACCTGCTCAAAATAGCATGAAGTAATTGTACACATGCTGCAGCTGAGTTGTAAACATCACCTGTGGGGCTCTTTGAATGTGCATTACAAGCATCTGTAGAGATAACAGAAATAGGTGGAGACAGGAAGGCTGGGTACCCCAGAGGAGCAGGAAGTAGGAAGCCAGATGTGTGTGTGTGTGTGTGAGCGTGTGTGTGTGTGTTTATAAGGGGGGGTTGGGCTTTGCATAGATCACATTTTGGGACCAAAATGATCCCAAAGTGTGGTGAAACATGAAACTTGATTACTTTTGGGGACATTTTTCAGGTGGCCATTTGAATAACCTCAGTTTTATTAAACTGTAAATACAATCAAAAAAGTAAAGATAGCAAAAGTCTTGTATTTTTGTTTAGTTAATTATGGTTAAGGTTAGTGCTAGGTAGAGGTTAAGGGTGTCGTTATTGGGATGTGTGTGTTCGCGTGTGTATGTGTGTGCATGTATGTTTGTGTATGTCTGCGTGCGTGCGTGTGTATGTGTGTCTGCGTGCGTGTGTGTGTCTGCGTGCGTGTGTATGTGTGTCTGCGTGCGTGTGTCTGCGTGCGTGCGTGTGTCTGCGTGCGTGTGTGTGTCTGCGTGCGTGCGTGTATGCGTGTCTGCATGCGTGTGTATGTGTGTCTGCGTGCGTGTGTGTGTCTGCGTGTGTGCCTGTGTGTGTGTGTCTGCGTGCGTGTGTGTGTGTATGTGTGTCTGCGTGCGTATGTGTATGTGTGTCTGCGTGCGTGTGTGTGTCTGAGTGCGTGTGTATGTGTGTCTGCTTGCATGCGTGTGTGTGTCTGCGTGCGTGCCTATGTATGTGTGTCTGCGTGCATGTGTGTATATGTGTCTGCTTGCATGCGTGTGTGTGCCTATATATGCGATCAAAACCTTGGGGGAGTTTGAAAATCAACAGGAAATTACAGATGTGAGCTGCAAGTCGAAGAAGCCTCCTAACTTTTATTTTAAGAATATATGCCTGCTGTAGCGTGACATTTAGAGGTAATGGACCCACCGCAGATAGGATGCTATGGCGGAGAGCGAAAGGGAGGTGATCTGTTCTCTTTTTCAGCTGATGCCAGGTCAATGATATGACACTCTGGAATTTCTGCAGAAATGATTCCCAGAACCACATTTGCTCTCAATATATACACAGACACACACATACACACACACAAGGATTGCAGTATGTGATATGTTCTGTAGGGGCTAAATTAATGAAGCATAGGTAAAATTCTATAATTTTTGTTTCAAGAAAGATCGGTAATTTTGTGACTGTATTCTTAAGTGAAAGAATCAGGACCACTTGACCATTTATTTTTCCTCTTTGCTCATAATCACCTTGGTTCATCTCGCAGAGGTTCTGCACATAGCAGGAATATCTTGCGCTTTCACCTAGCTAAAGACACTAATGAAAAGCACTCAGCCGGAGATTAGAGCGATTAATCAGAGCAGATGTGCTGTATCCAGGTGAATGCCGGGGTAGATTCTGTGGAGTGTGGCCAGGGTTAGGGTCAGACTCCCGGCAGGAGGGTCGGGGGGGGGGTGCATTCACAGGTCAGTTGTGAACATGCAGCCCAGTCCATTGCAACTTATTTGTGGCTCCCTGAAGGTCTTCCGAATCGCATTCTTTCCCGCTAAGTCATCGCTTAGCTCTCCGCACGTCCGAAGTGTTAAATATAGGACAAAAATGCTGCATGTCCTTGACGCATGCGGCGGATTCTTGTAGTTAGTGGCAGTAGAGCACTTCAGAAAAGGGAGAAATACCTCTTTGATAAAGACAAAGGCTCATTGATAATACTTAACAAACACAAATTGAAAGAAGGGAGATATACATGACTAGCAAGGGAGACCACTACAATTAATGGCGTGTTAGCAATTAGCCAATTAAGCGATTGAGTTTTTCTTTTCCACATCCTATAGAAACGTGCACAAAATTATCATACTGGTCACACAATTACCTAAAGGTGCTGCTCGCGTGTCTTGTAGAGCAGAAGTAAACCTTGACCCCAAAGCAGCAGAATCTGGCCTTCAGCTGCAACCTCTTGTTTTATTTACTCCATGTTTTTTCCCCGTTAAGAATCCTGGTGTTCTCAGGATTGGAGCCTCTGTTCTTCAATCAAGCCCCTGCTCCATGTGGTCTGAAGGCCACACACATAGACAGATAGATAGATAGATAGATAGATAGATAGATAGATAGATACAGTAGATGGATAGATAGATATGTGTGTACCAAATGTCCCCCACAATGCGACAAAAACCTGTTATTCTGATGTTATTGGAACCATTTTTCAGCTCCCCAGAAAGATCTGCAAATGCAATCCAAAAAATTAAAATGCTCATATTTTGTTTGGTTACATCTGGTTAAGGTTAGGGCTGGGTGGGGGTTAAGGTCGTCACGTTGGCATTAGAGTTTTTCCCATAGAAATGAATGGAGAGCCCCCACAAAGGTAAAATGTACTAATATTTGTGTGTGTTTGTGAATATATATGTTTACATACACACACACACACACACGCACACACACACACACACACTGTAATTGTTGTTCATTCTGGCCAAGATGTACTTAAAATCAGTCCGACAAGCTCAGTGGGGGAATACTGACGGACTTCATTTGTCTGGATCAGCGCTCATACTGCCCTAACGTCACATGTCATCTGATTGTATGCTTTTCCTCACCCACCTGCAGGCGTTATCTTCCTCCACCACCCCAAACGGCTGATGGGTTGCTGTGGGGATGGCGAGCGTGGCCTTGCGGTTTGCGCAAGCATGCACACACACGCAGACATGCAGGTAGACAAGTCATCGCTAGCGGGCATCATTTTAATTGGAATTGTAATGACCTGTCGGGGTTAGTAATATGAGTCCTTCTCATGAATATTTATGAGGGGAGGCGGCGGGGGTCCCTGTCGAGTCTCTCAGGGGCTTGACCTTAGAGAGAGGTGTTAAATGCTGGAGAAGCTGATCTTAAAATTATTCAGATGTCAGCTTGAAGAGAAGGCATCCGTGACCCCCGCCAATCCGTCCCCCTCGCCAAAGGTCCTCTACCATGTGAGCGTTAAACCGTGTTAGAAAGCAGGAACTTTGCAGTGGGGGCCAGGGGGGCAGGGGGGCCGCACAGATGAAACCAGCCAGAAATCATTTTAAAAATTGTAAACTAGAAGCTGCAAACCATATTTCTCGGCGTGTGCTATTACCGAAAGTGACTTTAAATAGCTGATATACCTTATACATTTTAATCATTTATAAACCTCGGTATTTCACGGAACTGACTCAGGTTAAGTTCTTTGCTCAAGGCTACAGGATTAATGCCCCTATGGAGACCTGCCTGCATAGCCTGTTAGACATGAGACTTTTTGTACTACCTGCTGTTTTACAGTAGGTCAAATGAATAAGCTAACAAACAAATAAATAAATATGAGAAGGCTGGGCGGACAGAGAGGAGGGAGAGAGAGACATGTTTATATATTTCAGGATTCTATGACCATATGACAATTGTTGATTTTTTCCTTGGGTCTTTCATTGCACTGGTCCCAGTGTGCGTGCATGGGGATTGACAGTAAAGAATATCCCCTTTGGATCAATGAAGTTCATGTTATCTTATTATAATATCTAAAGAACCTCCATAATAAAGAAGAACTACTTATACCTAAATACAGATTTAAGGCGCATTAGCTTCACATCTACCAGCAGCTCGAACAGCATGTCCCAGGGTATTAGTGTAAGCTACCATACTTTAATGAGACCATCCTATTTCAACAGGAAGTCTAATCAATCAAAGCAGGTTTTGGACAGAGGTTATTTAACAGCAAACGTAATTTAGCCAAAATGAGAAGTCAAAAACAGACATCGAGGGAAGATGAGAGCACTTTTGCATTGCTATTAATGTAGTTGAATCGGTTGTTTTAGTTTAAAACCTTTTTTATAGGTTTAATTTTCACTAGCCCCTTGTTCCTCGCATGCTCTGCACGGTAAGGCCTGTCTTAAGTCATTATCAAAGGGATCAATCCAGAACTGTCATGGCAGTTATTAATGAGGATACGTATTGCTCTAGTAATTAGCTGTGACAACGAACATGTCAGCCGTATCAAGATTAAATGCGAGACAATCTCCTCGCGGTGATAAATAGATGCCACTTCCTGCCGGAACTACAACACTCCAGTCATGAGATGTGGAAAAAAGCAATGGATTTCGTATTTCTGTTTTGAAACGCAGCATGCATTTTGCATAATGTATTTATCTCTTTTTATCTTGGTGAAGTAAAGAAACCAAGTTCTTAGGAAAATGTATAAGACGAGCAAATATATTTGAGGACTGATACAGAATTTGTGCGTATCAGCTTTTACCAAAAAAAAAGAATGATGGCATATTGCCATGTCTATCCTATATTAAATGGAACGGCCTAAACCGTGTGAGGTATCACAGCCCTAGGACAAAATGGATGAAGCGTGCCCTTAGGTCAGATAGCAATATTGTGTTGGAAGGGACATGCCAGTCAGACGGCCGCTGGAAGGAAGAGTGTTTGGTTCCAAGATCCATAGAAGATGAAGGCCGAAGAGTAATTTAGAATATTCTGTAACTGTAGATTCTCTATTCCCAGTTTCCA
>JABFDZ020000008.1:18127593-18143780 GCA_019775955.2 Pollimyrus isidori
CCCCCCCCCCCCCCCCCCCCCCCCCCCCCCCCCCCCCCCCCCCCCCCCCCCCCCCCCCCCCCCCCCCCCCAGCTGTGTGGGCATAATTTTCCACTTTGTTACTAATCTGATTGAGTGCATCTCTCCGAATCCATGACACACATGGCAGTACTTGGCCATCCCTGGGTGAAAATCGCTCAATGGTTAACACTTTTCCCACAGACCTGAAGGGTTCGGGGTGGGGGGGGGAGGGTGTTGAATCTGCCCCCACGCAACCTTAATCTCATGTTGTGTGAGTTTTGGGTACACTGGTTAGATAAGGTGTAGTCTGTAAATTGCCCAGAGATAAACTGGTATCCAGTCCAGGGTGTTTCCTGTTTCAGACACAACCTGGTACTAAATGAATAGCTGGAAGGTAAATTGATAGTAACAGAACAACCATAAAATATGAAAGCTTTAGCTATATATTATCTATGGAAAATAATGGCAGATTCATCTATTAAGCAATAACTTTCTGTTGTATATTTGTTGAAATATTTGTTGTGGATATAAGAAATTTGATACATTTAAACTCCTCAAAGCTCTCTGGTGATGAGAGCAGCAACTCCTTGTAGGTTTTTGCCTCTATAAATTCTGTCAATTAGAATTGGAGACATATTATATTGGCTGAAAAGACAAATGCACAGACCGTAGCACTATTATTATTACCATTTTTACTGTTATTATATATCAGCAGACTCTCATCTGGTGACATTTACAGATCATACAATGTTGCCCCTTTATATGGATAGTTTTGCCCTGAATCAATTCAGCCAAAATAACCCAAGGGTATAACCTTCAGTCTTTTAGATATGCCTGTTTTTTGTTCTTTATTTTCCTCATAACACAGCTCTTGCTATGTTTCATTTATTCTTTTTTCCCCACTGAAAATTCACTCATAAAGATTTTTTTTTTAATATATATATTATTTTTTTTTGCAGAATTTAGAAAATAAAATAAATGCAAGTTGTCATTACCTATTAAATCTAATTAAACAGTGGGAGCTTTTCCTCCCGAAAGCTTGTCTCGATCTGCCTTGTGTGAATGGCGGCCTACATAGAGAGCGTCACCTTATCTGTCACTTACAGGCCACGCACTGCCTCTCGCCTGGTCCTTTTCCCTGAGACGACCGCCAGCTATCACATCCGCGGATTAGACGGTGGAATTTGTCACTCCTTAAATTCCAATCACTCTCGGATGTCAGGGGATAGACAGTGCAGAGGCTTAATATAAAACCCCAATCCCATTAGAGGTGGACTCCAGAAATGAAGGGACACATTATGTCACCTTAACACAAGGCACAAGGGGAGGATTCTATGATGGAGGTCACAGATAGAGTCTTCCGGCATGTACATCTGTCGTGGCCTCACTCTCTCTCTCCATTTTTTTTTTTTTTTTTTGCCTAAAGCAAAACGTATTATTGCAAGACGTCTTTCCACAGAGACATGAGTCGTGCCAGGAGCAGATAGGCTATCCATTTTTGTCTTGCGGGTATTAAGCTATGCATGAGAACCTCTGCTCACCCTTCCTAAGATTTCCGTCATTCTCGACTCCCTTTGTACCCTCCGAGTGAAAGACTCCGAATGCGAAAATACCAGCTCCATCCAGTTGCGAAATGAGAAGTCTCTCCTCCTGTTACCTGCGGAGAGCTGCCACATGATGCTCTAATATACTCATAACATCAGCATGTTGTTTTCTGCATCATCTGGAGATTATGCTAAGTAAAGCTGAGAAAGTCAAGCCGAGCGTTTCCCCCCCCCTTTTTTTTTTTCAAATTCCAGAGGAACGTGAGGAAATAAATGACTGTGCCATGGGAGGGGGGCAAGTGTTTTTAGCTCATTTGCCTAATTAAAGGAAAGAGTAATTTCAGAAATTACACAGATGACAAGAAAGCATACCCACTCTAAATATGCGAGCTTATTATCGTTTGAAAAATAACACTAATCTATAAATCAGCAGGTGCGTTTCAACTTACTCAGTGAAAATAAAGGTTTCATCAATGCTTTTCTTGTTTGTCTATTTTCAAATAATAGCCTCCGTTTAGAATCAAGGGAGAAGCGCACACATTTTAAAAACATATGTAAATAAGCTTAAAAGAGTGAAGTATATACTTTATGGTATATACAATGTATATGTTATGCATAAATAGCTAATTACAGTGAGTGGACAATTATGTAAAAATTTCCACAACATAATAAACAATTTGTGCTTATTTATTTCGTGCAGCAGCAGCTTTTGCTGTTATTTTAGTTTCAAACAGACGCATATATTTTTAATCTGCAAAACTTATTTAGCATATTTAAACCACAAGCTTCTTTTTCACTTATAATTAATCCAATGAATCATGATTAATAAAGTTTAAAGTATCCCATCTAAGTGTCTTTAATTGCCGTAGTCAGTCTTTGGCGTCACTTTTGATAGCCTACTCACGCACTCATCTGGCTAACCTTGACCTCCAAGAAACGGCACGTCAAGTTTTTCCTTCCCTCATCCATTTGTCTCTCCTTCAAATCAAGGCGGTGGAGTATTTCTACAAGGGATTAAATTTAATCACATTTCGCCTTAACGAAGAAGCAATCTGCAGGGAGTTTCTTTTTTTTTTTCCTTGTGCATGTGTTGTCTGCAGGGTCTGATTTTCTAGAGTAATCACTGCATAATAATAAGCTGTCAAGTTTTTGCAATATATCTGATTTACTGCTTTGGGAGAAATGGAACTTCCATTTTCCCTGGCTTCATCAGACACAGTGTTAACCTACAACTTTATTATGTAAAGGTAGCCTAAAAAGCAGGCAGGCTTCATTATATAAGCTTAATGCTCTGATGGATCAGAAAATGCACGACTGATGCTTCTGTTTAATTAAGTGTGTCTGCCTTGTCACTTGGATTCTGTACAGAAATATATCCTAAACTGAGAACGCATTCAGTGATTGGTGCATTTCATATAAATACCTTGTTCATTACAGTCCACTGAAAGGCTATTGACAGTAACATAAAATAACTAAGAGGCTGCTGGCTCTGATACATAGCTATTGATATCTGCATTTACAATTAGGTCTAAATACTAGACATAAAAATGGTGATATAAATTGAATTTGTGACTTGAAGATTGCATTTATAGCCTCAGCAGCCACAAGGCCAAATTTGTTAAAATTAAAATACAAATTGCAACATATCAACAGATAACTTTTCTTCAGGTAGCCTGCTAGATGGAGATATTTTTAGCTTGGGGCCAGAGAAGTTGACAGGGATTATAAATGATTAGTCAATCAATCTTCTGGTTGAGGCACAATGTGGGAACTCCCAGTATACCAGGAGGATTTTATTTAGCTAAAAATGGTATCCAGACATTTAGTGTTACCCTGGACCACACAAACGGCATCTGAGCCTTTTATATTTTAAGATTATTGCAGAAAGCTAAAAAAATGTATTCATTATATGTAGATAATGAAGGCTTGGTTCTAATACTTTTAATTAACTAAAATTAATTATAATCATATAGTGTGGCTTAAAAACACTTTACTTAAGGTCATGTTTTTAGTAATACATTCATAACAAATAATAATGCATTCATAAAACATAAACATGATCATAGATATTTAGAAAATGCAAAACACATAGCCATGTGTATTATGCATTATGGATGCTTTATGAAGCTCTCATCTATAATGCACTAAGCATACCTTTTTTAATATATTATAATGGCCGGTATAAGAATTAAGGATGCTTCATACTGTACTGCATTATGCAGGCATTCATAGTGCATTTTAGATTAGAGTTTCATAAAGCATTCATTATGTCAAATTTCTAAATATCTGTGATCATGTTTATAATGTTTTATGAATGCATTATAAACACTCATCATATACAAGCTAAAAATGCAACATTTGAGGAAATAATACTATTGAGATATAAAGGGTTTTAAATCTGTGCATTGAATCTATTCAGTTCATAGATATTCAGCCTACTGTTGGAAGCACATTTGGCATAAAACACATTTTCAAGTCTTTAGCTGTGAATATACATTTTGTAGGGTTCTTTTCTTCTTGCCAGCTTTGCTTAAGATTTCTCCGGCTGCTCGGGGATCACTTACGGACAGCCAATCTTTCTCCAGATTCTCAGTAGGATATAAGAAAGGACTTTGAGCCACTGAAGGACCTCACAGCTTTCCAGATCTACCCTCTAGCTTAAATTTGTTCTTGGCCTTACAAGTGGCAAAGGCATGCTCACATTTCAGCTAATTTATCTTCTGCCTGTGGGACCTGCAACGCCGTAGTGAGGAAATTCATCTCTGACTTATCTGCATGCCCAGTAGAGGACTATATAAACAAGTTTAAACAGAATAAGTTGGAAACCTTCTCAAGTCACCAAGGGACAGATACTTTGCAACCAAACTATCTTTTGATAACCTGTCTCACGTTAAGACCTTCTACACTAATTTTGCCTTCCTAATAACTCAATGAGTAGCAAGCATGGGAAATACTACAGTTCAAAGGGGAAAAATCCATGGTTACTAATAGGTAATTACTGGGTGGAGGACTTTTATCTTTTTTCAATCAAATAATTGTTTAATATATTATTATTTAGCACTGGTGTTGCCCATTCTCAATGCATGATCTCTGTCTGTTCACATAAAAGAGGTATAGAACAAATGTTACTGATATTTAAGTACTTTCTGTAATGTAGCTAAGATAAGTTGATGATGCCATTCAGCATACCAACTGATATGTCCCATGGCCTCCCTACCTTTGTCATGTCCCGATTGTGCTGATCCTCTTGTGTGCACCGCCGCCTCATCTACCTCATGTGGAATCCCCATGTTATCAGCCGTTTCTAGGTGTGTCTCATTAGTCCTCCTGAGTCTCCACCCATTCATTTATGTCCACTATAGTGGACATTTTATTTTTGCATCTATCTTTTCGGTGATGCAAGGAAACATATTTATTCCCGTTGTTCACTAAAGAGGACATGCTGTGAAATTAAAAATAAAAATACATTTGAAGAAATCTAAATTGTGACCTGTGTTGTTTCCTCCAAAGACAAATAACCTAAAATTGAAGGACACTTCAATTGACAATCTGTTAAGTGCATCTCAGTGTATGTTTCCCCAGTCTGGACATTGACGTTGTTCCATGCTCCTAGGTGTGTTTATTCAGAATAAACCACATGTTCACCCGATTTCTCCAGCTCCTGTGCTGCCTCCCGCTTGGTGCCAAGATAACCTTGATGGAACTGTTTCAAAATATAAGGAACATTTATTATAAAAACCAGTGTCATCTTATTTTATGATAGCAAGCAAGTTCCAGACAAATAGTAGTAATGCACAACAGAAAGACAGAACTGGCCTAAATGCAGTGTGTCATTGGCCCAAAGGTCCATTTCAGACATTCATGACGGCACTCCTCTTTGTTGTTTTTGTTTTAATTAAATGCTTCTTCGATTCCCAAGGTCCGGCATTATGTGCAGAATGGCATTTCAATGTGGAAAGGACAGTATTTTTTTGTTTTACTGTATTTATACACAGTATCTGAACTCGGTAGGTAGGAGAACTAGGTTGTCTTTCTTAATCTGGAAAATGTCTTTGGGTCAGATTTATTGGAAGCATTTGATTCTCAGATGATCAGAGAACAAGACCAAATTTATTAAAGTCTAATACCAGGACCTGCAGATCTGCTTCACATCAACCAAGCCTGACAGAATATATCGTCAAAGCTTCCAGAACATTGTGCAAATTCAGAAGCTATGACCTAACGTATTCAGAAGTCTGGGGAACAGCAAATCTACAGTATGTTTCCTGTCAAATCAAACCTGTGCCGTATTTTGCTCTGCTTTTATATGCTTGTTCACCTGTTTGAGTGCCATGCTGAGTATTAAACCATTTGGGTCAGGAATGCCTAGACCTTACACTAGGTCACGCAACTACAGAAGATCACATACCATAGTTAGCCTGGAAAGTACAATGTTAGTCTCAAGAAAATCAATTGTATGACATGTGGCACGTAGTAAAGATTCAGCATGCCCATGCACACTGAAACAACCTCATTTTATTATTTTTTTATGAACAAAAAATATTCTTCATTCAAAGAAGATATATAAGGTAGTACAACCATGTACTTAAGTGTCGTGTCAGGAACAGAGGAAGCAGGAGCAGGGGGATGGAGAATCGTGGAAAAGGGAATTTAGTCTGGATATGAAAAGGAACACTGGCAACATACAACATCACAACGTTAATGACCAGACTGCGGAAAACATAAATCACACAGGCTTAAATACATTGGACTATTTAACAACAAGAAGAAAAAAACTGGTAAACACAGAGATTCCACACGAGGTGGCATACGGAAGGATTGGACGAGCGGGGCGTGACATTAACTGCCTGGTTGGAATACTTGAGAATCATAATACAAGAACACATTCCTTATTGAACTCTTTGGTCGAAAGTAATCTAAGGTGAGGGGAAGTACAAAGTCTTTGATGATAAAAAAGGGGGCACAGGCCAATTGAACAATGTCAGGGAGCACTTGAAGAGATTTCTACCATGAGTTATGAATTCTACCAGATATTGCTCATATTTACTTTGCTAGAATTAACACAGTGATATACAGCTCCAGAAAAAATTAAGAGACCAATCTATATTTTATTGAAGACTGAATTTTTATATCTTGGTTTAATCAGAGGGCTACACTGTGAGGCGGGCTGCTTTCAGGCTCAAAGTTTCTAAGACACCAGTACACAGGAAGAAGGTGAAGTAGGAGATACTGGCAATAACCAAAAACCAGCCAGAGGGCAGAACCCACTTTCTAATGCCAGTCAACTTATCTGGTTGTGCCTCATAAATTGGAGGATGACCTCAAATGACCTTCAAATAGAATGGGAAACATTAAGTGGCGTGAAGTGCACCGCCAGGACAGTTCATAACAGGCTCCTAGAAGCAGGACTGAAGACCCAGAAAGCAAGGAAGAAGCCCTTCATCACTGAGAAACAGGGAAGAGCCAGGGTGGAGTTTACAAAAAAAAAATCAGTATTTTACAGTCACATACACATAACATAAGAAATGAGTGAAAATGAAAATTTTGCTGTGGTCTCTTAATTTTTACAGAGTTGTAGATGTCATACTTTGTGAGGCTGAATTTTCGTGGCAAGGTGGAGTTAAATCTAAGCTTTCAGCACATTCATGTAGACACACATACATATGTTTGTGTATTTGATATGACAAGTATGGTTTTGTTGTGAACCCTACTGCAATGTGTCCCAGCAAGCTGTGCAGGAGAACAATGGATCTAAATACTAGGTGATGGCAATACGTATTCATAGCAGCAGGGGTCGTGGAATGTGCTTTGACCATAAATCTGAGAACCTTACCCATCACTGTGTTTTTTTGTCTTGTTTTTATAACGTGATTAAGCAATATTGGTATTCTTCCTGCTGCCTTTGTGGGAGGATGCAAATTTAATCTAAATATTGGTTGACAAGACAATGCATCTAATTTACGGATTCTGAAAGCAAGTGGCTGAAGACTCATATATTGATTTGGATCTGACACATGCCTTGAGTTCTGGCACATTCACCCTGGGACTCATTGAGAGTCCTGCCACTGGATTTCATGCCCAATTTAAAGTAAGTTTATTACAAGATTTAGACGGAGTTAATGTGTGCCAGCACTGAACTCAGCAGTGGTGAAATTGGAACCATAAAGATGCATTTAGATGTGAGCAACACATTACATGGTTGGTGGGCAACTGCAATCTTTTGGTATAGGTCTCCAAGTGTTCTCATAAAGGGACTTAGATATTGACAGACCTTATGGGCTTGGCATCTTCTTACACGCATCACAAATATGCACCAACGAATGTGACAGATTGTCAATAAAGTACTAAGCAAGTCTTTGAGAGAGAATGTAAGACTTTGGCTTCCCATTAAAGGGGGAGTTCTGATTAAAAGTACTTTGCCAAATGCAGAGTCTATTTTTTTCCCAAAATCAGAAAAAGTGTGAATTATTTACATTATTTAAAAACATCAATAATTGTGTATTTTAAAGAGAACCATATACAGTAGTGTGTTATTCTTCAGTTCTCCTATCCAGCAACAGCTCCCATGAGAACATGACATAAAATGTGTCCACAAAAGAAAACTGTCAACTATTGATTTCTGTGGATTTTTTTTTTTCTATTTTGGTACAACTGGTCATTGAGGATCTGGGTGGCTTTTATTCTCTGGAGATGGCAGGCCAGTTGAGCCAGTCCATAAAACACTCTTGGCAGGTAGTGATTTACTTTGACTTATGGCTGGGAATTATCAACCATCCCTTTGTAAATGACCATATAAAACAATATTTTTGGATGTTGCTGAAACGCCAACATCCTTCCCTAAGATATTATTCTTCAGTTCATGCTGAAATTTCATGTTGTTTACAATCTCAGGAGTAAAAATATCAGCGATGCGACTTGTAACCCATTGCAGGGCTTCTGTTTAAATACTTGGCGTGTACAATTGTTTCCTGTTAAAATCCATTAACATACTCTTTTTTGTATTCCTGATTCATGCATATTTGACACTATACCCGACAAGTGCCAAGTTCATTATCACAGTCACAAGGAGGAGCTGTTTTTCTGTTTGCATTAATTTTGAACGCCAAGCATGAAAGTGTTTTGCAATCGCTTGTCCATCAACATTGAAAGTTAGTCCCCTAAGAGGCTGTTCTTATTCTTGCACACAAGGTTAATGCCTGAGACTGAGCTCTTATCAGAGTGCAGAATCAGTAATGATCTTCATGTTTGATAAAGATCTATAGAATTTGTCAGGTAGAAAGAACCCTTTAAACCTTCTCTATCTGTCATTGTCTGGACTGGCTCGTAATATCAGCAAAAGTTGGGCTTTTCCAATTTTCTTTAAATGACATTTAAAAGTGCTGTCATAGTTGATTTACTACTGACTCTTTGGATTCTTTGAGCTATACGTGGCATTGACGGTTAAAACATTAGCAGTAGGTGGTATCTGAGGTCTGATAGGCTTTTGGCCTCAGCTGTCAGATACCACCTGACTGTTGACAGTGTGTATGTGCTGGAGGCTAATTACATGGGTCACTGAAGCACACACTCACTTTGAACACTTTCAACTTTGTTTTGAGAATTACAGCACTGTATTATAATATTAAAATGCAAGTTAACCTTAAGAATGCGAATAAACCTAAACTTTGCAATCTGTTTATTATACACAAGGCAAGACAGCCACCAGGGTGAGAAACACCATGAATAGGATAGGCTTTTTAATCTTACATCTACAGACAGATAGCTGGATGAATGGATGGATGGATGTATGAAAAAAAATTCTGGGGCCCTTTATGACAAATTTTCACCTTGGGCCTTCTGAAGAAACACAGGTCCCCCTGGTGGAATCTGATGACTGGGGGGGAGTTAGGGTGGGGAGGTTTTGCCAAGCCTGGGCCACACATTTTTTCCAGCCCCTGTACAGTGCTAGGTGCCCTGTATTTCCCAGCATATCTATGGCCCTCCGATACCCCTGTCAATGAAAATATAGTGGTATATAAGGTCCAGGTATTATTATAAACAGACAGACAAACAAAGTAAATGAGAATTTGGCCTCTGATCATAACAACAACTATTTATTAAATTATTTCATTGCTATATTATTCTGTTATGAAATATTTTTCCCAGCCTACTGATAAATGACTAGACTTTTCAGTCAAGATCTAAGTTTTTCATTCTTTCCACAGCAGTGCAGAAATATGGAGGACCAAAAAGCCACATTACTTCAGATGAAGTTAATCAAACTCTATATGTATTGCCATTACTCTTCTATTTACTGCTATTGGGTAGATTTGTTTTGAAGACAAATATTATAATGATGTTTATTTCTGGAAGGTCTTGCGTTCAATAAATTAGATTAAGATGATCTTAGAATTTAACATCCTACTTCCTGGCAGCATTTTATACTTCTGATTCCAGCAAACTGTCTTGGTTACCTTGTTCTGGAAGAGTTATATCTAGGAATTCCCAGTACACATTTTTCTGTGGTGGGAAAAAAATCGAAAATGTTTCCAACGGCGTATGCTGGGTACGTAAGCTGCGTGCAGATGTTTATCTACCGTTTTAGCACTAAATCACATAGCGGAAGAAAAAAAAAAGACACTTGGCATTGCGTATGGCATCTTCACTGTATTGTGCTAGAGGGTCATGCAGGGAACGGGCAGCGGGGGTTGGCGCGCGGCAAGTCGCAGTCCCGTGCAGCGGGACGGTCGGACCGTGACAGAATCATGCTGCTTCCCGTAATCACCTAACGGTAAATCATTCTGCTGCACGCGCCGTCCCCGTTCCTCGTAATTATGTAAACGACACATTAATAAGCCCCCAGTCTGGAAGTAATAAAACACGGGGACTGAAAACGGACCGTTTCAGGCCACAACAACCGAGACCCGGTACTCTGTCTTCGCACTCCCAAAATGCTAATTGTTTACTCACCACTGTTCCTTAAATGTAGCAGGCGTATCCGTGCTGTAGGTCACGAGGGCGTTTAGGGGAGTTTGCAGTCGGGTTAATGGTTTTTCATGTTCTTTGCCATCTGTAGGTTTTTTTTTTTTTTTTTTTAAGATTAAAAAAAAAATTAGTCACCGCAGCATGTTTAGCAGGTGCTAAGTGGCCTCCTGTAGAAGAGCTAATTAACATTCATGCCCTGTACATTTCAGAGGAGGGTGACATACAGCAACTGTAAATTCAGACAAATACTCATTTATTTAAGGAACACTAGTGCTTAACGTAGGTTAAAAACTAAGCTCATTCTAAGCCACAAAAATGTAATCAGCCTTAATTTTGAATAGTTGACTACAGGTAAGGGAAATCGTAATATATTGCTTGCCATAATAAAAGCAAGACAGTACTAGGCTTCTTAGTTTCCTTGCAAAAGGCCCTGTTATGTAACCCCCCCCCCCTCCCATTTTTTTCCTGAGCACATAGTTTTGCATGCATTATTAAGTCAATTATGCTTTACTCTGTCATTATACAAAGCCAATGTAATGGCAGTGCTGTCATTTCTGCACCGGCTTTAGATTCTAATTAGACAGCATTAACAAAAGCGCCACGATGTCGCCCCGTCCCCCAATTCGGGGGTCAGTCCGGCTGAGGGAGAGGTTTGAATAGACTGTTGAATCCTGCTGCTTGATTAATATAGCCATGTACACAGTTCATTCCGCTAGGGTATTGTCCAGTGCCTCTGAAAAGTTCAGCTGTATTCATGGAAAGCGGACTTCCATTTAAACAGACATGTTTAATTTACAGATTGCAGTGGCTGGTTGACATGGTCAAGGATCAGAGTCCAAATGTCGCGGCTATCGTAAAATATCAGTAATTTTGCGGAAAATCTAAACTTATAGAAAAGCAGGCTTTCCGTGCCTTTTGTTAAAGGCAACATGCAGACTGAAAGTTTCTTTTCGCATCTGGTAGACACTTTTAACTTTCAGATGGCAAATTAATGATAAATGGATGGAGAGATATAGTGTTCAGTAATTTAAATGGAAATATTTTAGCTAGCCGCCATACATGGTTTATTTTTGCAATGAACTCTGAATAGTGTATTTCCTCTAGACGGGTAAATGAAGGTGCAGTCGCTTTGAGGTGCAAGACTTTTTTGCCAATGCTAGTCATTGAGACTAGCTATCAGAAATGCTCTTTTTTTGGCACATGGAAAGACCACAATGCAATTAAGTTTGAAGGAAATAAAGTTGGACAAAGGACTGCAATGAACCTGCATTGCCCTTTTTGAGTACCAATAACTTCAAAGAGGAATTTAATGAAGACACATTAATGTATGTGGTATAATCTGATTAAAATACTGATAAGCAATACAATTATGGCAAGGGGAAATGGGTAAAGTGAATTCTTTCTGAATATTTTGACAGATGAAATGAACTGGCCCAATGCAGTGGCGTAGCCAGGAATTTCCGACAGGGATCCTGTGTGTGTCCAGCCTTTGGCCTCTTAGTGCACCCAACTGTGGGACAGCCCAACCTGTTTTTGCATCTCCTAAGAACAGGTCTTTAACGATTTTAGCTAATTAATTGTGATTACGGTGATTTCTATTTGATGAAAACTAAGCTTAAAGATGATGCTGAAATTGAAAATACAGTAAACTGACGGTCGCTGATATTCGCTGTGGAACAATTAGTTGTTACCCACATGCATGAAACAGCAGTGAACTGTTATTAACTATCACAATACTTATAAATAAGTAAAGTGGAGTCCTAATCATGAGCCCACAATGTGTTTTAATGACTCACGGGATTTCAAAATGATGGGAAAGACAGGTCTTAAATGTAAATATATCTGACATTAATTACATTTCCATGACGGGGGGTGTGTATATGCACCTTAGATTCCGCGTGTGACTATGGCACTCACTCAGTGGTTATATATAGATAGGTAGAGAGAAGGAAGATTACACGTAGCTAGTACACCAGGTCTGATGGGGGGAGCATTGAGGGTAATGGTAAACGAAACACAATATAAGGACGATTAGAGATAAAACACTGTCCTGTATGTGTTCAATAATAAAAAAAAAAGCTTCATGTGCTCTTACCTTAGTTTAAGTCTGCTTAAGTGCAGTAGACAAAAATACACAATTTTAGTGTAAATTGCCTGTTAATCACTTTGGCATTTTTCCTTCTATGCGCCAAATCTTTTATAGTCTGAAAAGTTTAATTTGCATGTTAATGAAGGTAAAGGGCAGAAGTCACTAATTACAATCCAGCAAAGTCCTGTCTAATGGTCCGCCAAAGACATAGCAAGGCTCTCTTAATTCCATTATGCAAATGGTGTTTAGGAGTGCACACCCTGACTCAGCCGGTGCCATCTGTGTCGGGCCCCTGGCCTCCCGTGAATGAATATGTACTCCGGCACAGACTAACAAGGCCCGCTTTCACTCATGTACTGCTGGCAGCTGCTGTGTGCTATTGTATGCATATCATGGTATCCACTGGAGCTTGTTCATTATATCCCCTAAATTACATTAAACTTCAATGTATTAAATGTATCACCTACTCTAGATACCTAGATCAAGCTGACAACGTGTCACTCCAAAACTCTTTTTTGTTGCTATATATATATATATATATATATATATATATATATATTTAAAAAGACAGCACCATGCAGTTTTAAATAAAAACTGTATTTTCTAGAGTGAATGTTGCAGTTATGTCCCATTGGGCTGTTAAATAAGATATTTCAAGAGCTTAGTTGGATTTTACAATTCACAATGTAGTAAAGAGATTACCCATCCATCCAGTCATCCATCTGTCCTTTTCTAATCTTGCATATTGAGTTTAGGAGTCATCATCCATTAATAAATAAATACATGCATCTAGTAATGCAAAAATTCAGTAGGAGTTCTGCGCTTTGCTTGATTTAGTAAAGCTTTCATGCAAATCTGGCACCAGAGATACATATATGAAGACCTCTATCCTTATCCTCAGCTCCAAGCCCCCTTTAACACTGCTAGCTGTTTTATTATGTAATAACTGTAGAATATTTTACAGCCTTGGGCCATTTATTGTAGGTGTTTACGTTTAGAGCTTAGGAATAGCTTTGAAACATTCGGACTTTAACATAGTTTTTCAATATATACTTTGTTCAAACCATCGCCCCGCCATGAGAGCGGGGTGGACATAGCTTGGTAGCACTCAATGCCGCGAGTCGCTGTACACCAGCGTAGCTTCTGGGCAGCATTTTTTGTTTGCATAGCTAATGACTGGCTCGTCGATTCCACCTGCACTCCCCTCCAGTCAGACGAGGCGCCGTACGGAGACAGTCTCAGCATCTGCACTTTTCATATACTGGTTCTGGCAAAACGAGTTATAAGCTGTTAATTATCATCGTAGTGCAGGTCTTGATTTGACTAATGGGGCAAAACCTTTAGTGCAAAGCTGGGGTTAAGCATAATGAGACTGATTCCTTCAGTAACCGCTTTAACATCTGAATCGGACATGGCCTCAGAACAAAATGCTTTCTTCTGACTAATCATATTTAAAATGGCTAATCCACCTGCCGCATATTATCCAAAAGTAGCTAAAGTGTTCATTATAAGTCAATTTCACACAATGAGTTCTTGAGCAATCTGAATCTGAGCATGTTCATATAACCTATCACTTCTATTTATGAAAATACACTGCTCAAAAACATTAAAGGAACACTTCATATCTCAATGGAAAAAAGGACACCCCAAAAAATCAAAGTGAAAAAATGACGTGGCAGGCTAGTATATTTGGCCGGAATTTCATTGCAGCAGCTCCAAATCGTACTCAGTAGTTTGTATGGCCTCCACATGTTTGTATGCATGCCTGACAGCGTTGGGGCATGTTCCTAATGCAATGACGGATGGTGTCCTGGGGGATCTCCTCCCAGACCTGGACCAGGGCATCACTGAGGTCCTGGACAAGCTGATGTGCAACCTGGCGGTATCAGATGGACCAAAATATAATGTCCCAGAGGTGTTCTATTGGATTGGTCAGGCGAGCATGTGGGCCAGTCAATGTCATCAATTCCTTCATCCTCCAGGAACTGCCTGCATACTCTTGCCACGAGGTCAGGCATAGTCGTGCACCGGGAGGAACCCAGGACCCTCTGCACTAGCATAGGGTCTGACAATGGGTCCAAAGATTTCATCCCGATACCTAATGGCAGTCAAGGTGTCGTTGTCTAGCCTGTAGAGGCCTGTACGTCCATGGAGGGATATGCCTCCCCAGACCATCACTGACCCACCACCACACTGGTTATGTTGAACAGTATTACTTGCAGCATAATGTTCTCCACGGCTTCTCCAGACCGTTTCACGTCTGTCACATGTTATCAGGGTGAACCTGCGCTCATCTGTAAGAAACGCAGGGCAGACCTGCCAATTCTGGTATTCCATGGCAAATGCTGATCAAGCTCCACAATGCTGGGCAGTGAGCACAGGCCCCACTACAGGAGGTCAGGCCCTCAGGCCACCCTCCTGAAGTCTGTTCATGATTGTTTGGTCAGAGACATTCACACCAGTGGCCTGCTGGAGGTCATTCTGTAGGGCTCTGGCAGTGCTCTTCCTGATCCTCCTTGCACAAAGAAGCAGAAACTGGTCTTACTTATGGGTTAAGAACCTTCTATAGCCCAGTCCATCTCTCCTAGAGTAACTGCCTATCTCCTGGAATGTACTCCATGGCCTTGAGACTCGGCTGGGAGACACAGTAAACCTTCTGGCGATGTCACATATTTATATGGCATCCTGGAGGAGTTTGACTACCTGTGCAACCTCTGTAGGGTCCGGGTATCACCTCCTGCCACCAGTAGTGACACTGACTGTAGCCAAATGCAAAATGGAAAAAACAGTCAGAAAATATGAGGAAGGAAAAATATCAGCGATCTCCACCGGTTAAACCATTCCTGTTTTGGGGGTTGTCTCATTGTTGCCCCTCTAGTGCACCTGTTGTTAATTTCATTAACACCAAAGCAGCTGAAACTTATTAACAACCCGTCTTCTACTTAACTGACCAGATAAATATCTCAGACGTTCAATTTACTTGATGCTATACTCTGATTAAAAAGTGCACCTTTATTTTTTTGAGCAGTGTACTATATAATATTATTCCTGTATCACAGAAAATCTTTTCTGAAAAGTACATGTGAAATTCAAGCAATGGATGTTACTAGTTATCACATTCATTGTATAATTTTAGATGGGAAACAGTGCAGAAAATGTTTTAGAACCTTTTCATAAAAGACAATACTTTATTACGAACAGAATATGTATCCTACAAGATGGAGAATGACTGGAAAATCTGTTCCATTATGTTTTCTAAAAATTGTGCTCTGCCACTCAACAGTACCACTTGAACAGGACGGCCCATTCTTTCACAACTGTTTGTAAACCTCCCTACAGTAGGTGCTTGATTTTATACACCTGTGGCAGTTGGACTGAATGGAACACCTGCATTCATTTCTTAAGTGGTCTGAAGTGTCCCAATACTTTTGTTCACGTAGTGTATGTTTTGTTGAAGTATGTGTGTGTGTGTGTGTGTGGGGGGGGGGGGGGGGGGGGGGTTAAAAAAAAATTTTTTTTTTGTTTGATAAAAAATAAAATAAAATTACAAAATAAAAAAAAAAAATAATTATTTAAATAATATTAAAATA
>JABFDZ020000008.1:18143880-18157147 GCA_019775955.2 Pollimyrus isidori
CCCCCCCCCCCCCCCCCCGGGGGGGCGGGGGGGCGCGGGGGGGGCCGGGGGGGGGGCGCCCGGCCCGGGGGCCCCCCCCCCGCCCCCCCCCGGCTACATGATAATTTGTTTGTTGGTTGCTTCATAAGTAAATTAAATTTCCAAATTATACCTCAAAATTCTTATTGAAATGCTGATGCAATTACTTGTGCTAATTATTTTACTACGGGTACAAGACTAATAATATACCAAAGGCATGCATCAAACTTGCTTATATTGTGTTATTTAATTAAAGGTATCTTCATCTGATGTCTTTCTTTCTCTTGATGCCAATATGCCAAGTCAGCAGCTGCTGATAATGAATTGTAATCCTTGGTGATTCATTTGAGAGGGCAGTATCTTCTAGATTTATTACCCATAATGCTAGGCTCTTGGCTGTGTTGTCAGGCAACTAATTGCAAATCGGTTGCCCTAAAAAATTATAAATGTAAGAATAAATATATATAAATGACTTTAAGTCATATTATATGAGAAGACTAATTAATTGGCGGGTCTTACCATCTTATTACGTGTTTTTTCCTCTTTTAGGTTGGAGACACGCAGCTCAGAATCTCAGTGGAGCTGTCGGTCTGACCTTCGCCTATTATAACTTTTGAGGTTTCATTCATTCCTCCAAACCAATGGCCTTCAACTTGGTCTTTTAAGGTAGACAGAGAACACAGCGTATAGCAATTTTCAGATCATACCACAGCGATTCAGAGAGATTTATGACATTCCGAAGTCTGACATTTCTGATTTGCGTTTTAAGGCTTTTCTTTGTAGTTTTTTAGTTTTTGAACCTGTGAATTTGGAACTTGTCCCGCTGGAGCATGACACTTCACCCAAAACACGGCTTCCCTGCTGATTAAAACAGCGCCCCCGCCCCCGCACACAGGATATATAATCACTACTGCTTACTCTCCACATCAACAATGTAAAAAGATAACTTTCATATTATCACAGGTGGATCTTGTTTGCATATTTTTTCAAGTAATATCTCATGAAAATGTTGGCCCAGCTGAAGTTGTTAATGCGAATGGGGTCGATGCCAATGACTGAAGTCCATCACATAGTTTTATATCAAACCAATACAGCAATGGCATGATGTGCAATGTGCTTTTATGATACCCACTTATGTCCACTATTACACTTTTACCATTGGTTAACATCGACTGTGCTAAACTTGTTAAAATTGACAAAGAAATAAATTATAAATAAATAGCAAAATATATTGTGCAATTATCTAATGTGTGTATCAATCTTTTTAAAAACCACTCTCAGAAATAAGCTTGTTTGATCTGCATAAATCAATAACAAATGCGGTACAGAAGTCAGGCTGAAAGCATTATTAGTCTTTTTTTACTGCTTTATCTATTTCCTGAAACACAGTTTTACATAATTTTAAAAGCATCAAAATTCCATTACCCAAGTTTGTTCTCATTTTAGTTGTCTAATGGTAAATTTAATGCCAAAATAATGTCTTGGCTGAAAAAGTGTAAAATGTATAAAAAAAAAGACTGCAATATACATTTATACATTCGATGTGATCTTAGGTAAGGTTTATGGGTAACGAGATACTATGTTAGACTGAGTCAGATTAATGGAGAATGACTCGTTTGAAATAAATATCTTTGACTGTAGGCGATTACATTTAGATACGCAAAGGTCACCTAGGAAATAATAACTCCATTATTCCATAACTCCAAGAATCATACAAAAGTTTTTTATTTACTGTTACTTTGTGTACATCGATACAGTATATGTATGCACAGTCATGCACAACTTTAAATATTCATGCAGCTACAGTAGATGTTATCTGATTGTTTTCTGCTGAACTCCAAAGACCTACAAGAGCTACGAGCCACTAGGCTTGAATCAGTCCCCGTAGCCACTGTGTCCTTGGCTGGACAGTTCTACATGACCGCAGCATGTTTATCAAGTTCCATTCTTTGAATATTGATTAATGTTTTGCATGCAGCCAAACTGTAGTACATCCCAGATCTTAGGGCAGAACTACTTTGCAGTAAAGCCCGACCACAAGTGTGTCAGATCTCTCCCATTAAGAAAAGAAAACACATTGCTATAAGCCTAATTCATTAATTAAAAACATTTTCTCAAATACCATGAAGCATATGGTATTGTTCCAAGATGGGTCCAGAGACATAATGTGGAGTGGCATTGCCAAGGCTCTCTACTGTACGCTACAGTGGTTGTGAAACCTGAGCCCTCGACCCCTAAGCATCTGCCTTCTAGGGATACATCTTTCATCTAAACAAGCCCATATGGCCAATTATGAAACAGAGGATAAAAAATACATACAATGGGTTTGTTCTTGTTGCTATGAGTTGCCCCGACAACCTTCTGTCTTAACCCCAACTCCTCACTTAAATTCTCATACAGTTAATTCCTATTATACATTTTTCAGGCCGACCATTGTAACGAGCAGATTACCCTGTAGCTTTTCTTTTTTAATCTTGCCTTTGGGAAACCGGTAATAAGAGTGTTTTGAGTAATTTGCCACTTGTTTGCTGAACTATGTTATTAATGAATAACCCAACTGACAATTGAAGCCACACAATGTATAAAAGAATCTCAGAATGTATCACTGCAGTTTAATCCTTTAGGAGGCAAAAGTTATAGTGTTTACTGCACAATTTGCAAACAAGATACATACAGAAGGCACCAAGGTACCAATATAGTTATATAAGGTTTTATGTTGGTAATCCTTCTCAGTTTTATTTTCAAGAACATTCATAGAATACAATATTTTTTTTGTGCTAGAGTCTCTTTTATTGTAATATATTTTTGGAAGGGGATGCAGTGTAATAGTGAAATGCGCATGAAATATTATAAATCAGTACAAGTACACAAAAAAAAGCTACGGATATTATGACAGTGATGGTGTTGTGCAAGAGAAGTGTGCAAAATCAATTCTGTTGTGTGCAATTTGAAAACTTAGAACACAGAAGACTTTTACGGAGTAGGGGAAGCGTTTGGAGGATGTGGGTGTCAGAGTCCCAGGGTGCTACAGGCTTAATTGCTCGTGGAAAGAAGCTGCCTGTGGCATGTGTGGGGAAGGTGGAGGTGTTCCAGCAGCATTTACCGGAGCGTAGTGGTGTGTGCGGGGCATGAGCGGGGGGACTGCTGTCTGATGATAATCTCAGGGTGTTGGCTTTTCAGATGAGTTTCCGGTAAGCTACAGTACAGTAAGCATCACAGCAGGAAAGGGCCACAGTCAGTATAACTTATGCAAGATTTTCAAAGCCAGCTCACATATTTGAGTTGGTCCTGTGTAGACTGGACAAACATTGTCGGGGTCATGAGGAAGATGGTAGACAGAGAAGCTGACGTTAATGAAGAACCCTCCCCCCCCCCCCCCTTTCATTTTCTTTCCTCACTAATTACTTATTCTCTTTTAGAGAGGTATGCATGTAGGTCAAAGGTGAATTTTATACGGGAAGGAACACAGTGGTCAATATGGAAGCCTCAGGCACCATAAGTAATACAGGAGAATTTGCAGTAAACCTGAACCGATGGACCACTGGAATGGTGCTTTAGTAATCTATCATGAAAATGGTCAGTATAACTTCCACGGATGATTAACGTTGTCTTTTCAGTTGGACTGTGATATAAAATAAGATAAATAATTCTGTACTAAAAATAATATAAATTTTGGCTTGGCCTTAGAGTTTAGTGATTCTAGAGTGTGATTCTTAAAATGCTTATAAATACTATAAATACCAAATAGCAATATCTGTCCATCCATCCATCCATCCATCCAACATGACCCTTTATCCAGTATCACCCATCCATCCATAGCCTTTTATCCACTACAAAGCCACAGTGCCAATGTAACGTTAACTGAAACGAGAACATTAGAAACAAAACAGAACAATATAGAAATACAATGACATATGCTTTCTTTACATCTGACGCCCATCTGAAACTGGTTTCACAGAATGGCAACATTGTGTCATCTCCATATACAATACGGTATTCTGGGCTGTCTGCATTTCCTGCTGTTTGCAATGTCTGACAAGACAGTACTAAACCACTTTATATATATATGTACGTTCAAACAAAGCAAAGTTTTTGTTGTTTTGTTGTATGTAGCGCTGGTGGAATAGCAGTTAAAAACTCAGTAAGGTTAGTGTTTAAATACCCGGGAGGGGTTTTATTTCTGAACCCGTAACTCATAATCATGCTTCCTTGATTTCGGTGGTCTTAGTATAAACAACCAGCTATATAAATGGGGGGGAATTTGTAAGCATGATGCATTTTTTATAAACACCTATCCAAAACAGCATAGAAGCTTCTCCCAGGAATGAACATGCAAACTCTAAGCACAGAGAGTCAGAGGCAGGAGTGGAAAGCGCAGTGCTGGAGGTGTGGGGGGGCTAGCGTACTCTCGTATACTGCCCCAAACTGTTTTATTTATATCATGCTGGAATAAAGCCAGTGCCAGGCGACTGAATAATGCAGCACTCCAGTTATCACAACCAACTTGTAGCATTTCAATAATTAACCACCACTGTATACAGCTCCACTTCTCTTTTTATTCTCCTTGCAAATCTTGAACTAATCTTTAATGTCATTATTGCATTATTCCAGAGTGTGTGTGTGTGTGTGTGTGTGTGTTTTCATCAGCTCACCTGGCATCTTTTTCTTGGAGATCCTAGTTGGGATGGAATAAATGTTATTGCATATATTTGTAATGCATTCATTTGCACATACAGTTACCAGAAGGACCTGCGGTTCAAAAATGGAGGTTATTTAAATTTTATATAAACCCTTTTTGCTTACTGAAACGTATCTCTTGTTGCTCGGAGAGCAGAACTGTCCTTGCACAACAGGTTTTCATGGGCCAGACAGCATGTTAAATGTTAATCATTCACTTTTCATCTCTGCGCCATATTCGGGATCTCAACAAACCACGGTTCTGAATTACGACGCACTTCCCTTCAACATGATGCAGTCATCCCGCAGTAAAAAAGCAGAAAGTGGGAGGTCATTGTATGGAGCTGAGATTAATTTCGAGGTAAACTATTCACCTGACAAGACTCGAGGTGTTCAGAGTCATATACAGTCATGTTTCCTTCGAAAAATGTAATAAATGTATTAATCCATTTTCTGCAATGAGTTACACAGGACAGGGTTATAGTGATATTGGACAGTATAGGCTGTGGAATTCTGTGAACCTGAAGCATGTCCATTGCAGGGATGCACTCTAATTACCCTCTGTGCAATTACAGTCCACAGTTCACCAAATATCCTGGGGGGCATATATACCCAAAGGAAGCCAGGATAAACAAGAACAACCGGGCCACAGGTGGGGCTCAAACCCACAACCTTCAGGAGGCTCCAGTGCCGTTCACTGAGTCATGCTGCCAGGCATTTTGTATTATCACTGTTTTACTGCAACCTTAAAAAAAGTACACAGAAAAAATAACTGTGAAAGCAAGTAGCGGAAAAATTGTCTGAGCAACATATCAGACAGTCCTAATTGGTGTAAATTTGTTAAATTTGTACCTACACTACAGGTGGAAAAGCCTGTAGCTGAAGGCTAATATACAATTATTGCATGCCACCTCTCGTGTTATCCCAAGCGCATAAACAAGACACACAGCTTTTTTGGCAAAGTATGACGTTCTTTTCAGGCCAGCCAGGGACTCACTGGTGCACAAAATGTGAGATCAAGTTAAATTTTAAACAGTCTTAAAATGTTTACAGCAAACCTTTCATGGGTTATGTATGCTGCTAATAAACATGTGCTGTATATCAAACGGTATCAGGGATCACTTAAAATAGACATAAAAAATGTAAGGCTCACCTTCAGGAGTACAGTAATTCTGTCATATTACAATAACAAATGTGTCTGTGGAGTGTCTGCTATCGTGGGATGACTTTAACCGTAAAGAGATTAAGGGCTTGGCTCTGAAACTGGAGGTGGGATTATGCCAGTGTTAAACACTGTCTTCTGCGACCGCTTATTCAGATCCTGCACGCCACACCTTTATGTGCCTTTCCAGTGAAATGGAGCGTGTTTTGAGGAGTATTGGAGCTATATTTTACATTGAACAACACGGGCTTCCTCTTTCAGTATCGTGTCATTTGTTGGGGCTAGAACTGTTTGTAGTGGGGATGACGTTAAGGAACTTAATCAAGGATTGAAAGACTGCAGGTGCACGCTCTGGGTTCAATACTAAGAGTACTCTTACAGCTGTGCCCTTACGATAAATACATGCTTCTGTTAAAAATAGCTAGCTACATAAATGGATAAATGAAGTCACCATGTGTCACCAGATCCTTTAAAAAATAAACAAAAAAAAGAATTAATATGCATCTTGCATCCTGGAGGCCTAAACGGACTGGCCTATTCCAGGTGCTGTAAACTAACATCATTTGTCTTCTTAAGCTCCAACAGATGCAGTCCCTCAACAAGTGATTGACTTTTAATGACAACCTGGCTTTTCGCTCTACAGGGGCCCCCATGTGCTCATTGGGCTTCATTTGTACTGTCACTTTAACGAAGGCTGAAGGAAATCACAGACCGCCTCCTCTAGGATTGGTGAGTTCCACCTCCTGTGCCATGGACCGGCTGATTGGAAGGAGGCCGCTGATGAGGGGCGACTGGAGCAGATGCTAAAACGGACAGGCTGCGCCGTGCTTGGCTCCCACAGTGTCAGCCCTAATGTGGCCTGGGGTGCAAAATAAAGTCACGCCCCTGTTTCAGAATCTGCTGTACCCCAGCGACACACACACCCCTTCTGGTGTGTCAGTCATGGCAATGACTTGGAAGGAAGATAGCAAACGTTAGCTTGCACCCAAAAACAATTCTGAATGGGCTATATTATACAAATGGTTTCTTCTTACCAAACCTGAATAGAACCTACTGCCAGCACATAGCTCAGGCAAATCAATCATTTTTCAGGGGTGCTGATGTACTGGGAGGGTTGCAAAAGAATTGTGCAATCAGGTTGTGTGCCATCTTAGTGCAGCCATATTCAGTAAGCTGCATACAGTACAGTGACGTAGACTAACATTATATAAAAGCAAAAGAAGATGAAACCCAAGCAAACGATATAAAGAGAATGTAGATAAAGTTGGATGTGACCTCATGCTCATTGAAAGCAAAATGGTTTTGAGCCGCTAACTGTCCGTTCAGGATTTCATTAATTATCTGTTTTTTTGTTTGTTTTTTTCTAGTGAATAACAATGAAGCAGATGAGAGCGACTGTGAGCGTGAAGGTGTAATTTATTATTTATTTCTGGACAAGAACTGTGGAGGAAAAATGAGGGTGAAGTATTTTGATATATTCATGGTAAGAACAAGTGTAAATATCATGCATATTATTATTATTATTATTATTATTATTATTATTATTATTATTATTATTATTATTATTATTGCTTGTCCTAATCTTATTTTTGCTATGTAATGGTAATGGTAGTTATTACAACAAATCTGGTGGGATCGCACGTAATTGACTGTTTTTTAAAGGTAAATTGCAGATTGATTTATTTCATCCCCAGATGTGCGGCTTTCATTTAGCCGAAGGGACTGTTTCTTTTTCGGTTGCTCTCTCGATGCCTTTGATACTGTCAGACTCTTCATACTGCTGTGGCTGTTCATGAACATGCACACGTAGTATCATGTGTGTGGTTGCCATGTAATCCATGTCAGGAAAGACACTGAGCTCGGACAGGGTCTGTAAACTACCATTTCAATCAAAATCACCTTGATTTCACATAGGCACTGAGTTCTTGCTGTGTGTTGTTTGGTCAGTCTCCTACGATCATCAGTAATGTTTATCTAAAACTGCCAGATGATTCTTTAAATCAGGGA
This sequence comes from Pollimyrus isidori, assembly GCA_019775955.2. Classification (NCBI taxonomy): domain Eukaryota; kingdom Metazoa; phylum Chordata; class Actinopteri; order Osteoglossiformes; family Mormyridae; genus Pollimyrus; species Pollimyrus isidori. Next base: position 18,151,745 of record JABFDZ020000008.1, read on the forward strand.
AACAAACTGAACTATTTTGCCAATTTCCTAAATCTGAAGTAACTGAAGGTGTCCTTCCCAATATAGACTTGGTGGTAACCCTAATCACGCAGCAGACAGGGAACAATACGTCGGCATTGCGGATGACGGTATTTGCTTAGTAAGTATGTTACAGCGTGACATCACCAGTAACCATACTTTTATTGGTCGGTTAAGGATGGTAGTTGATTAGTACACACTGGCCCTAGGATGACTTATATATAAAGTATTATTTTATTTCCAGAACAGAGTATTCACTTGATATGTTTTGCTTTTGGGGGCAGGGCTTGTCTCTTACCCCCCAGTTTTTCCTGGGTGTAATTTACCATAACATTCTTAATGCACTGCGTTGGGTTGATGCCCCTTCCTGGGTTATCCCTGCTTGTGCCTATTGTTTCCAGAATAGGCTACAGACCCCTGCTACTGACAACCGAGTATGGAAATAGATGTTTTGTTCAAATTCATACTGAAAGTGTATGATAGAAGCCTCTTCACTTTGGAGAAACATTTGACAAGGAAAATGTCAAATGCACACAGGACGCACAGAGTATAGAAGAGGGACTGTTATAATCTTTATTTGGTGCCAGCCAATCAGGTGTCTCAGATACAGTGATTGACAGTGTATGATATTGCTTGAAAGTTACGCAGTTCCTCATTGACAGGCATTAGAAAAACAATAACATATACATGAGAATTGTCCGTTTGTATTGGGAATAAGAACAAAGGTATGATTTATGCATCCTGCTTGCAAATTTAACAGATTTCTTTACTTGCAAACCACACTACTTACAAAAAACATTTTAAAAAGATGTAGAGGTAGTCTTCTGACTAATTTATATCTTATTTAAGATCATTGTGTCCCTGTAGCGATTTTATTGTGAATGATTCTATGGCGGAGGTGGAGTGGGGTGACAGCACACCTGGTAACTTCAGTGTGGAGAAAAGTTGGAGTTGACTGTTTCTTCTCATCTGAATTGTATTCACAAGGCACTTAAGGTAGAGGCTACAATAGCCACCTGAGAGTCATGAAGTCAGTCCACTGCTGCGGTGAGTCTCGGACAAGACATTCAAGTAGCAGATGGCCCACGCTTGTCATAATTACCTTTCGTCTGCATTTGGATCACGGCACCACAATAACACCCTGAGGCACCGTGGGAACACTTCCTCCTCCCTTGTAAACCAAGTTCAGACCCGCGTATAAAGCATAATTATTTATGAAACTTCACATCCTGTTCTTCAAAGGGTTACACGTGAGGTTGAAGGGCAAATCTCTAGTTCAGTGAAGGCAGACACAACACGTTCCTTCAGTACCTGCCAAATTAACCATGACACCGGTGCCATTGCCTCTGGACACTACAGCCATTTTGAACTTGTTTCTCCCTTTGTTGACTGCCCGGGATTTCTGTACTTTGTAGGGTTTGCTTGTGCACCAGATGGTGGAACTCATCATCACTATGCCTGGGTAGTTTTTCTTCCTTCTTTTTGAACAGATAGGTCATGACCTGCATTTCATATAAAAATGAATGGCCTGCACTATGTACTTGGTGATTGGTGCGTTGCCCTAATTGCTCTGTGGAAAGGGAAATGTGGTTCAACACTTCATTTTTCACCTGCAAGAATGTGAAGAAAAACAGATATGTGTACAATTAGTTTACAATGTGCTCAGTCTTTGGGTGGCATGGTGGCTCGTAGGGTACCACTGTTGTCATGATATGCATGTAGGCGTGTAACGATGAATCGCAAATCGGTTAAAAATTGATGTAAACATATCACAATTTAAACCGGCTGATTTGGAAAATGAATCACTTTCACAGTACTTTAACAGAAAAACTGGTGTAATATTACATTTTATTTCACAACGTCAGTTCGACATCCGATGTCACTGCATATTCACGTCGATGTCATGCGTCAGTTTTTGGTTCTGACCGAACGCGAGTGGATGTGAAATTGAGGAGAACTCACCATGCGATGCAGTGGTTAGCTCTGCTGCCTCACAGCAAGAAGCTCCTGGGTCTTTTCTGCGTGGAGTTTTCGCCGGGTACTCCGGTTTCCTCCCACGATCCCAAAGTGTGCAGGATAGCTTGACTGGCCCTATGGTTGTGTGTTCCCACCCGCACTCATTGTTCCTGGGATAGGTTCCAGTCCCCCCAAGACCCGAATTGGGATTAAGCGGTTTCAGAAAATGGATGTATGGACACACCCCCTGATCTCAGATCAGTAGTGTGGCAGCATCTCGTATTTTCGGTAGTCACAAACGAAAATAGTGAGCAAAGCACAGACAAGACAAAATCTGCATGCAAACACTGCAAAAGACTGACAACAAACACAAATCGCACAGTGAACATGCTTCAGCATGTCCACGAGCAACACAGTGAGCTCAATTCACCACCGCCACAGCGAAGATTGCTAAAAGGGCAAACCACGCTAAAACGCTGCACATGCAAGCCTTAGTTTGTTTATTTATTTGAAGATTTTATTTTTTATTATTTACTTATTTTTTCTATTTTTTGAAACAGTATTTTATTCAATTTCAGTTGCACTGTTAAGTAGATGACACATTTTGCACAGTTTAGAAAGATAAAGGAATATTTTTTAATAAATTTGTCTGCAGCTTATTCTGTTAAAAAATCTTGAAAAAATCGCATCATGAACTGTATCGTATCGTATCAAATCCTGAGTTGTAGTGTATTGTTACATCCCTACTTGCAGGGTTTGCATACTACTCTATGCAAGTATGTACTCCAAGTAATAGTTTACATGTTCCCCCTGTGTTATGAGGTCTTATGGATACTCGGGATTTTTCCTGCAGTCCTGAATTGCATTGGCATCCTAGTTAATTTGTTGCCTGCCTTGTACCCTGATTTTCCTGGGATAGACTCCAGTACTGGCAACCCTGAAATGAATAAATGGTTGTAATATGTGTTTAACTAATACAATTTAACTAATACAATACATTAAACTAATACATTTTCCTAATACTCCAGTCCAGAAAATATTGAAACGTCAGTGAAATATATATCTTTAAATTCCTAAACGGATATTATTGTCTAATTGAAATCGATATTATAAGCTTAAATATTTAATTATCATAAGGAATATAATATTTCTGTTATACACCCTTAATCTCAAATGCCTCGTAATAGTTGTAGTTGTATTTATTTAAACTTATCTATGTATATAGGTGCTTGCTTTAGAAAAAAAGTTGTACTTGTCGGTCCCACAACCAAATCCATTTGTCCTTGGTTTCCATCACAATGGGTAGTTCAGTCTCTGTGTCAGTCAAGATACTCAATTTAAGGATCTCAATTTGTAAAGCATTATTTCAATTCCCATTCCGCTGCTATGTAAAAGTCTTTATTAATTGACAAAGACCATCCGAGTGTCCCCACCCAACTGTCAGTGATGCCTTCACTTTGAGGTGTTCTTGAGGTGCTGGGCCGCTCTGTCTCTCTCTTGGTCTGATGGGGAGGTGCTGAAAAGCCGGTTTGGGTTCTGTGTTAGTGATTTCTCTTCGGGGGAGGGCGCGCCTCCAGACTAGCTGTGGGATTTAGCCATGCCGGCAGGCAGCTGGTCACCGAATGTAAATCAGCACGCGGAGAGACGCACACTGGCTGTTTACACTGCAGGAAGAGCAATCTGTGTAGCCAATCACATGGCCAGGCAAATCGCTAGGCCATTAATTCCTCCCAGCTCAAGGTCCTTCTTCAATTTGTTTTAAATATAGTCATGAACTACATTTGGGAGCCACACATGAGGGATAGGCCACTTACACCTTGTGACTATTTCGTTAGTATTTGACCTACACACATATACTCTCAAACGGCATCGATGAGATGAAGCACAGCTGTTGAATATGAATGACGGACCTGTTTTAAGTTGGGCTGTTCCTAAACGTGTCTCTAGATGGCACAGAAGGATGGAAAATGTAACAGGAGGAACTGTAGACACCCATACTTGCTTTGATGTTTTTGAAAATAACTCAGATAATTATAACCATAAATACGGTAGTGGGATTTAGTGTCTGGTATGAGATCCTTTCTTGTGAGTTTTCAACTATGATGACAAAACAAAGATGAAGATGCTTATTGAAATTTGAAACATCGTGGTACCAGTGTACCAGTTATGCAGATGAAATGAGACACAGTAATGGCATCTTACATATTTTATGGATGCTTATGATGAAAAGCATTTCAATTTGTACTTGAAGATCGTGACTTTACGGTAGTGTGAAAGAAATCCTTACATTTATTGGCACAGAAAACATTCATATGCAACCAGGTTCTGATGTGTATTACTGAGATTCAAAATGGATATGAGAGAGTTTTTTGGGTAAAGAACAACATACACAGCAGAACAGGTTATCCCTTATGAGTGGATAATGTATAAGTGCGAAGAATAACGTGTTAATTCTCTGGATATCGCAGACAGCTGTTGCAATTGTCCCCTGACAACGAGGCCTCCACCTCAAGTCACCTAAATATTTGATATTCAAGATCGGCATTGAAAACAATGGATAGGAAGTTGAATAAATGTTTCCCGTCAGTGGCTGGCTGTTTGCATTACTCTTCTCCCTAAAGCCCAGTCTGCCTCTTTCGAGTTTTTCCTGTGTGGTTTTACTGCACTTTTCCTAGTATCATGCTCAGCACCGGGCTGGCTCCCCATCCAGGGTTGTTCCCTGCCTCGTGCCAGTTGCTTCTGGGATAGGCTCCGGACCCCCCCGCGACCCAGTAGGATAAGCGGTTTGGAAAATGGATGGATGGAAGGATGCTCAGCACCTTATATGACATGCAAAGTTTGAAATTCCCCTCCATCACTAACATCGAAGCATCCGCTGATGAATTAAAGCAGCAGTCATTTGAGGACATTAATTAAAATAGATAAAAAAATCACAGGTGGTTGATAAATCAATACAGTTATGTATACATTCTGAAACTGATGGCAGAATTATAGTGGCCGGAGATTTGCAATTATGAATAAATGCATTAAAATTCCACTTTTCACTCAGGTCAAATATATGTGTATCTACTGAATATATATTGGATTTCAGTATGCATTATTACAGAATCCCCTGTCATAGCAAGTAATTGGGCTCAGGCTACAGTAAACATGGATGTAGCGATCAGAAGGGCGACATTGGCTGACCTTCAGATGGAACGCCTTGGGCACCGAGCCTGTGCTGAAATTTACTGCCGCCCACTGCCTGGGTCCTACTGAGAGCAATGCATTTTTTTAAACAGTGTTTCGAATTAGGGTGGGGGGGGGGGGGGGAATTTATGGAGGATAATGGGGCCCGTGTATAATGGTGGCCCCCAAATCCATAGGTGTGGATTTGACCTCGGTGGGGAAGACCAGTAGGTGCAATGCAGACACAAGGGCGTGTTTAAA
>JABFDZ020000008.1:18163594-18176457 GCA_019775955.2 Pollimyrus isidori
TATATATATATATATATATATATATATATATACAAGTTATGGAAATATATATAAACTCTACCGACTTATCCTGTTTTATAGGGATGCATCATTAGTGGTTTCATTCGGGTGAAAAATATGTTTAGGACAAGTTTAAGTTGTTGTGAGCCTTCAAATGCTTTGTGGTTTTTGTTTGAAGAATCTGGATTTTAGAAGACGGGGGACAGTGGGCAATTATAGTAAAAACAGTCTACTTTGATCTCCAGGTTGAAAGGCATTGCATCAATGGATGCAGTTATTTACCCCAAATGAGTCATGGAAAGACAGACGCATGCATAAGTTATCTGTGTGTGTCCTTAACGTAAGTAGAATGATTGGTTGGATGTCAGGCTTTAAAAATAGAGAATGAATGGCACCATACCTTCATCTATGTGTGACTGCAAAAGATATGATTGTTTATATATTCACCTGAATCTGGTCTGTCTTTAACTTTGTCATCATTTTTAGGTTGAAAAACAAATCAGCAACTATAAGTGAAGATTGATTTGAATGTTGCTATGCACACTCTGAGGCCAGCTTATGAGGTATGCCAGCTTGCTAAGGCAAACAGCTCGCTGCTCCAAGCAGCCGACCGCGGGGCTGCAGCTGAATACACGCGGCACACAGACGGGGTCAGGAGGTTCAGCTTGTGTCTGATCTAAGCAGTTTGAACATGGTGTGATTATTAGTCACACTGCTGGGATGTCGATACACTGCAGTGTCTTGTGTTTACAGAGAATTGTATGACAGCAAAAAATATACAGTCGGGAGCAGTTCTGTGGCCAAAAACACTTTGTTAATGAGAGAGTTCGGTGAAGAATGGCCAGACTCGTTAAAGCTAACTCATAAAAAGCTGATTTGAGTAGTAGGTTGTTGCTTTTTTAGGACGATGTGTGAGCTGCTGCTTTTTTCTTTTTTGCTCCAATATGCTTAGACTCATACCCAGGCATTCACTGAAAGCTCAGCCTAGCCGCACTGCTGGGCATTGGTGAGGGGCATGGACACCCTGGCAGATTTAGGGGGCCATGCCGGCCACTGGTGCGAAAACATGCTCTCTGAATGCAGGGTTTATTTACAATAAATGTGTTTGCCGTGGTAAACGTGTGTTTAGCCAGGTGTACCTAATAAACTGGCCAGTGTGTATACACACACACACGCACACACACACACACACACACTGTATGTGGAGAGGTGGACATGGCCTCAGGGCTGTTGCAGTACGAGTGTCCATTTGCTATGTCTTTCATATTAACCCAGCTCCCTGGTATAGAAAAGCAGGGCGTGATACTGAGGATTTCAGGCATGAGAGACCGCTGCAAACCTCTGCCAAACTTTGTTCATTCACAGCAGATGAGACCTTAAACAGTTTAACTCTGATTCCCGGCTTCCCATTTTATCACTCTCAAAAAGTCCAGCAGAAATTGCCTCTGGATTCTAACCAGATGCACCGATCAGCCGCATAATACCTGTGAGAAATTTTAATATTCTTGATCCAGCTGCTTTTTAAGCAAATCCGCAGGGAAATATAAAATAAAACCAGAAATAGAAGTTTCTGGTGCCTTTTGTAACCAAAGCTAAACTGAAATTTTAGTCAGTAATCACTGCTTGTATAATTTTACTGGCAAAAAATATTTTCACAGTGCATTCTTATATTCATTTGTAATTTATCCTAGGATTTTTCTTGTCTATTACTCAACATCACAAAAATACTACAGACCAAGTATCTTCTTTGGGGTACTACAGTAAGGCCGTTGAGATTTGCAGAAGAATTCTTTAGGGTTAGAGGTTATTATGAACCATGTGCTATGATTATAATCGTACAATTCAGATCACTGTTTGCTATATCTATTTTGCCAAAGCAACTGGCATATTTTACATCACTACCGTTTACTTTTATGTGCTTGTAGCAGTTCTCCTTTTGAGACATCAGCTAACCAATGTTTGCTGATAAAGGTCATAATGCTACTTGCTATGCTAGCTACATACAGCGCTTCTGCTAGCTAATCATGGTGTCGACGAGAGGACACATTCTGCTAACTTATGCTCATTTATTCAGTTTCTTTATAATTAAAATTTTTCAAAATAGCAGTTAGCATTTTCTGTGCTGTTGCCTTTTTCCTATTAGATTATAGTTATATATAAGTTGGTTCAGATATGAGTTGCTGTTTCATCATGGCAAAAATGTTAAGAATTCATTGTCTGAGGACAATACCGAGGCCAGGATGCCTTCTTCCCGTGAACATTTTTCTTAAGCCTCCATGACTAAACCTCTTCTTTATCTGGCAAGTACGGCTGTGTTGATCCCATTCTATTATTGGGCTTCACTCGAAACTCGGTGGGGCCCCACATACAAAAGAGTAGCCCGGCTTTGACACCTTAAAGTTGCCACTGTGAGTTTGCCTCTCAGATCTCCTGGTCCACAGTGATGGTTCGGCTGATTGACAGCTGAATGGTGCTTTGGAGCCCCGGGCCATTACTTTAGAGCGATCGCTGATTCCGGGCAGAACCTTGGCAGGTGCAAAACAAGTCGTTTTGGAACTACTGTAGTTAATAATAAGCGCTGATCTGCAGTCAATTCAGCTGAATCAGAATCATTAATAGGATTTCTAACAAGTCAGTTCAATGGAAACTAAATAAAGTTACACACGGCATTTACATGCGATCCACTTCAGCTTATCATGGACAAATGGCTTCCGATGATGGTGATTAATGATTTATACTTTTTGGTAGTTACAATGTAGAAGCAGATCTCTAAACGTCTGCATGACAGGCGTAGCGTGTGTGCGCACTGGGGGCGTGGGTGTGGCTTACCTACAGCAATTGTTATTTAAATGTATGGTAGACATTAAAATCTGTCTGCTTTAGTTTCTACTAAGAAAGAAACATGCTAGTTATTGTGCTAATATTCCTTCCTCAACCCATGCTTCCGTCACTCAGCTTGTATATTGGCTGCTGGTTGCCATGGTCACTGATGACTTAATTAAAAAGCGCTGCTTTAAGATGAATAGGTTTAACAAGGTGGAAGGCATTGATCTTTGGGACATTTAGTTTGATGAGTGTATATTCTTTTCAAAAGAGAAATGACAAATGTGAAAACAGTGCAGGCCATTGCACATGTCTTCTTTATGAGATATCCTTGGTACACTATTAGCGCCATCTCATGAATGGTGTACACTCTGTTCCAGTTCTTCATCATTTTTTTTTTTTATTCAATCAGATTTTAGTGTTTGTCATTGTATTTCATTTCAAAATGTCAACATTTCATTACATGATCAACATTCAATACACTGCAAAGTACCCAGTGATGCTCAAGGTCGTGAGAGACAAATAATTACGTGTCACATTTGGTTAGACAAAAACCTTGATTGGCTACAGGAAAAAAAAAAACTATTTTTGTACCACAAACGACACCTAAATAGTATTTGCAAACAAACAGATTATTAAATACAAATGACACAAAAGACCACGTGTTTAATGGATAATTTGGGAATATAGTCATACAAACAGGACTTTAAAAAGTTGCATTAAGTGGCCCATTTATTAGGTACACCTGCCTGTTAATGCAAACGGCTTGCTCCAGCAAACAGTGAATCACGTGACTGTAACTGAATAAATACGACAGACAGACAGGGTGTTCACTTACTGTTTGGTTAAGCATTAGAACAGCTAAGATGTGTGATCTAAGTGATTTTGAATGTGGTATGATTGTTGATTGCCAGACATGATGCTTCCAGCATCTCCAAAACCGGCCACCTGCCTGGGATTGTCACAAACTACACTGTCTTGAGTTTACAGAGAATGGTGCGATTAACAAAGAACATTTACTCTGCAGCAGGTCTGTGGGTAAAAACACTGTGCTGATGAGAGAATGGCCTGCATCGTTAAAACTAACTGGAAGGTCAAAAGTGCAAAAATAATAGTTCTGTACAACAGTGGCATGTAGCAAGTCTTCATGGAATGCATCTACCTATAATGTGGCTCTAGTGTTAAAAATAGGTTTTACCTGGTAGTAGCTAGGTGTACCTAATAAAACGTCCACGAAGGCATTTCTGTAGCTTTGCTATACCGTATCTTCCAATGGAATAACAAAGTCAACTTTAAACTGTAGGTAATATTCCTGGTTTAACTTAAATCTCTCCCAGACTAAGACATTAGGACTCTGGATGTTCAGAAACCCACAAAAAATGTCTGCGACTCTGTAGGCCTCTTTTCTAATGAGGTCAAAAACCACCATTATAAAGACGCTGGATGAAAAATGAGGTGGGTGATAGAGTAGTGAAACAAGCACATGCTGCTCGACGAGAACTTCTTTGAAAGTTGTAAACTTTCTGCTCTGAATTTCAGACAAATAACAGTGTGATAGTGGTCTAGCATAGTGGTGCGGAATTGTGGTTAGGGGATGTATGAATTCTGATTTCTGCCGTGTTGTTACAGGGGGTGCAAAAGGACAATGATCTAAAGCAGTGTTGCTCAGCCCAGTCCTTGGGGACCCCCGGATGGTCCACATTTTTGCTCCCTCCCAGCTCCCTGCCAGACAATACACATTTTTTGCACAATCTGAGCTCCCAGCTGGGATTGTCTGGGGGGTCCCCAAGGATCAGATTGAGAAACACTGCTCTAAAGCATGCTTTCAAAATATCTATGGAAGAAGGACAGTGGGGTGTTGCAGTGATCAGAGCCCAGGCCTCAACTCCATTCCAATGTTATATCAGGAATGCAAAGTTCATGATTTTGTATCGTCAAGGATCACTGAGTTGGGGCTGTTTTGAATGAACTAGTGGGATTAGAAATGTCTTTCACGCTGCAAGGCTAAACAATTACCATAGGAGATTCAGTTGCAGTTTATGTGTCTTTGCATAAAACTTATGTAACTGGTTATTCAGCATTGTAGGTGCATTTCTGTTTGACATAGTGTGAGTTTGTTTTCTTAAATACCAACATTCAGTTGAAAAATGTGCAAAAAACTACATTCCTATTGAAATATTTGGAAAATTGAGTTGGATTTAATTTAATTGTGTTCCTCCATATTCTATTATCATTATTAATAATAATAATTTGAAAAATGCATAGTAGGGTCCATGTTGTAAGGGACACATAGCTACATATATAATTTAAAAAAAAATTGTATTGCAATATTTTGCTTCGTAATACATGTCTTATTTCTATTGATCATCGACAGTATGGTTTTGTACAGGTAATGGAAAAAAAAACTTTTCCTTGCCACTTGTTCCTGCACTGCAAACTGAAAAAAAAAATACTACAGTTGACTCTTTCCCTGTATCTATCAAGCCAAACTCACTGTAAACCCGATGTCTGGTTTTATTCAACCGCTAACAATTGCTTGACGTACGCTGACAGGTGCATTGCAGGTAGTGCTGCTTACAGTTTGAGGACATGAGCCTGAAATCAGCTTGTCTGGAGGTCGTTTCCCCCTCCCCATAAAGGCCTGCATGTGCTGCTCGGCTGCTGACTCAGGAAGGCCGCCGGCCTGCACTCACACCTTCACTGATCCAGCAGGTCCTGACAGCTGTGCAAACGCTTCAGTGAAACATCACAGCAAGGCCACCCCACCTTGACCCTGCTAAACTCAACCCCTCTGTATCGGGGTGGGGCGGGGGGGGGCATTCCTTTATATTAAAGGCTTCATGTGGTTTCACTGCAAAATGGCAACATCTTTGGTACAACAGAGTGAGTAGTGTGTTTATTTTACGTTTGCTCATACAAAGAGCATCTGTATTGGAATGGTACTATTTATAAAGTGAGAAAATGTTTAAGAAATGAATTTATAGCAACATTCTGAGTAAGAAACAGAACTGGATGTGCCTGCACAATTACTTGCTCGTGTACTGCTGAGAACGACATTAAACAACCCATTATCTCATAACATCTGTGCAAAAATAAACCCTGTGAACAGAGTTATATGATAGCAATATAGCCCAAACCATTGTTATTCATGCCTCTCAAAAGAAAAGATTCATCCTGTAAAAAAGACGTGTTTCTTTTTCAGTTTGAAATGACCATTTTCCTGTCACTTTGGTGGAATGTCAGGTTACCCCTTTAGTCATGAAGCTGTAGGAGGGAGCAGTAGGAGAGCAGAGGTGGGAGCAGGGGAGATGTGACTCTGCTTGGATGAGTGTCGCTCCTTCGTGAGTGGGCTGGTCACCTGCAGCTGGGGAGGGACACATGGAGGGAGTGAATGTGCCTCTGAGGGTCTGTGTCTCTGTTTCTTCTCCCCTTAAAAGCATTTGTCATTCATGAATGCAGACGGAGATGTCGCAGGCTTTCTGTACATTACCTGACCATCTTACTAAAACCCCCTCATTTCCATTTAGAGTGAATGCCACTTCAACAATTTGCCAGCACCTCGGACAAAACTTCGGTTTACGTTCGTCATAACGGTGAGGTAAACGGCCAGGTTGCCTGATTGAAGACAGCGAGGCTCTTATTTTCTGCCATATTGTGTAGATATTCTTGGGCCGCCATCAAGCTCAGGAGAAATTAGACATTATTATCCACAAACTATTTCTTGGAAGAGGTTAGCAGTACTCCACAGTGTTTCCAAAAAAAAATATTAGCAGTCACTTGTTTTAATGTGTGTGTGTGTGGGGGGTGTTTCCATCTAAAAAGAGTCAGCCAGATTCTTAGGCCTTTTGCCGAATGCTGATTAAATCGTAGCTGCTCAGTTATCCGTATGTTTGCGATGATCCTTCAGGCCGCTTCCTCATGCCCTGAGACGCTCCTTTGCCAGGTGCGCCTTCTCTATTAGACAGCGTGCCCACGTCTCGCTTTGTTTGCCCGATTCCCTTGTTCATTTCCACTTTTCAAATTCTTTGGTTTTTTTTTTCCCCCCCTTCTGATTGGTTCATGTACTCTGGGGTATACCATGCTGAAGGGCTTTGGGGGGGGGGATCTGTTGCCCTTCTGCCTCTCTGACAGGTGACATGAAAATAAGTCCTGGGAGATCTCAGTGCCATCCTGGCAGGGAAAGGATTGGACAAAGTTATCAAGGTCCTAATCAGACAATAGAGAAGTGCACCCGTGAACAAGCTCGCGTCCCTGTTTTAATTCAAAGTGACAAATAGCTCAAAGTAACCAAGAGGACAGTTTATTACAATGCCATTAATAATGCATTCAAAGCGCTGTAATTGCTATGATAATTAGCTCTAAAACCTTTGACTTTCTTCCTTGTTATTCTCTTTCGCAGATATAGAAGACAGCATTAGTTAAAGTGATTCTGTCATGACAGAAAGAATGTACTAATTGCCTCTTTACACAATGGTAATTCTATTGTGCGAGAAGTCTTCATTTTCAGGAAGGGTATTTATTCCACAAACTATAAGGCAGGGAAATTGATTGCAGTTGTCACAGATGAATTTGTTTCAAGGGCTGAGCATTAAGAAAGTACATTTTTCGTCCTTCTTTATGTTTGCCTCTCTTCTGTGTTTTTCTTGCCCTCGCTCCATTGGGAAATGAACACATTTGTATCAAATTGTTTGCCTTAAAACAAGCATCTGCTTATTCGCTAAGAGTTTGTCCATTTTTATTTTCTGTGTTATTGAGGAGCTGTACTTGAGCTGAATAGATTATCTCTGCAAATTACAGCTTTGGGCTGTCACCTTGAAGGCAGGTCTTTGCTGAACCTACTGAAAAAAAAAGACATTCACCATTCATTAGAAATGTGGGGATGTTCCTTTTACTTGGTAAACAAACAGCCTTATAAAGAAACTGACATCTGCTACCCACCATTTTAGAATCATTAAGAAATACAAGAGGCAATGTCTGAGTCACAAGAACTGAAAGCTGATTACAGACGATTTTCCTGCAAAAAGACCTGCAGGACAATTGAAAACAAGAAGTACCATGGAAGGAAGGATTTATGGGGAAGTTCAACAAACTAACCCAGTAAAATAAGATGATATACCCCATGCATTTTGAACTTCTGTTTGACTTTAAATGATAATTTACAACAGGGAACAAAAGTTAAACACTGATAATGTACGAAACATTTCATTTTGCTTTACTGGGACAATATTACATCATAAAAACATGTGGGTGCTTACACTATAAATCATAAGCTAGATATATTTAGATATCTTTAAGAGACAATTGTGTTGTGTCTTCCATCCATCAGTCCACCATCTAGCTGCTTGACCTGGTGAGCATGAGGCTGGTGTTCACCCTGAATGAGATGCCAGCCCACTGCAAGGAAACATACATGCACACACTCACATGGTCCCAGTCAAAGCCCATGTGGCACCATAGGCCAGCTTCATCGCCAACACCCCCAACCAAAAGAAACTAGCTTACTAGTTCAGCACCCATATGGCCTAATGGCATTGTACTCACAGTCTACTTAAACACATCAGATAGACTAAGAACTTATCTTTGGATGTAGAGGTATCTAGAGAAAACTCACATGACATGGGAAGAACATAACTACCCACATGGATCTGAATGCATATCACTGAATTATATGAATGTACTTAAGTTCATGTGAACAGCTTCAGTGGAAAGAGTAGCCTGGATATTTTGAACAAAACCTTAAGTTTATGAAATGATGGATGTCAAATATTCATAAGTTTGGGTGAAGGATCATTTGTAATTTTATTAACCTGCTTCTCAAACCTGGATCGATTCCAGTCCACAGATCTGCGGATTCCAGCATTACCATTATACTAGTGGCTGATTTACACATGAAACACAGGGTGAGATGACTTGTTGTCCAAATAATGACTTCAATCACACCACTGTGTGCTGTGATTAAATGAAAATCCACGTGCCCTGTGGTTCTCGAGGAACATAATTACCTGCCCTTGAGCTATAGCTTAACTCTGCTTTTTTCTTCAGAGTAGCCTGTGACATTTGTGAAGAACACACCAAGTGTTTCAATATACACGTGTGTATTGTGTTAACAAATATTTCTGCCTTATATTCAGACATGTATTCCTCTTAAGAGTATCAGCCATGAGCTGTCATGTCCTCATCTTTATAACGAGTTCCTGTTCTCCTGAGGTATACAGCTAATCTGCCACTGTGTACAATGTACTTTGGGATCCTTCTGATATACGACAGGAGGGATAAACAGTACCTTGTGGGTTTAAAAACAATCAGTCCATAGCTTTTTGTGCTGTGGTAGGGAGCTGGCCTTGGCTGGAGGAGTACAGTGCGTGTTTATTGGGGCGGGGACTCAGGGCTGATTTGGTCCTTACCACTTCTGAAAGCAAAACTACACTCTTGGTGCTATGAAGTTGTAAGTGTATGACAGTCTTTGTGTAAACGTAGCACTAACAGGTTCTGGCCTATAGGTTAGGGCATGTTGCTTGAGATGTGTAAGAATAAAGTTTTATTGTAAAGAAGCGAAATTTAACGGCAAACCGACATGATCTTCTCGTCCGATCCTCCTGTGTGCTACGCCCACCTCGTTACCTTGTGTTACTTCTTCATTGTGATCACCTGTTGCCTGTTATTTCAGGCTTGTCCTGTGTATTTAGCCCGCGTCTTGATTCCACGGATTCGCTGCCTTCCTGCTTGTTGCCCGATTATAAGCACTAACATTTCTTTCTTTTTGATCATATCTGAAATACACTCTGAAACAGCTAGAAACGTGAATAAAATATGACATTAAAGGTAAGTAAAAGTTAGAGGTTTAACATGCTATTATACTGTCTTAGTAAAATACTTAGTTACAAACCTAAAAATCTGTCGAATGATGTACCAGTATTTCATTTTTTAACACTGCTACAGTATAGCCTCTGTCCTGGTAGCATGTCCCAGGCAGTAGAGGGTAAAAGATTGTGGCACACACCCCAAACAGGATGTCATTCCATGCAGGGCACACGCGCAATTAGACCGATTGATAGTGAGAGACCTGCAAATCAGCATGCATACAGAGGAAGTGTCAAGCCTCTTATATGTTACTGATTGGTTCTGTCTCCTACATTACCTGCCTGCATTATACCTGCTTTTCATTCTCCATTACCATTTATATTTTAATAGGTCTTCATGGCTCTCAGCAGCAGTCATAATAGCTCAGTGCTATCTGAGGGTGTTTTCCCCTTAATCAACAGAGAACCGTTGACTCTGGTGTGAGGTTGCTGACACGGGATTGATGATCTGACTGGCAAGTTTTGGCTTTTGAGTGTGGCATCCGTGGCATTTAGTCAGGCAGATGTGAAGGGGGGGTTCTCTTCTTAGACTTGTGTGGCAGAAATGTGACTGAGGCACCGTAGCATTTCTCTCCAAGACAGACGGCTTCCCTTCTGGGAACGGACAAGGTGAATCACTATGGCCAGCGTGATTAAGTGAGGGGGATTCACAGAAAGTGTAGTGACAATTTTGTCAGTTTAAGGCAATGCAAATCGGCATCGGTGATGATTCTTCTCACTATTCCAGCAAATTCTTCCATTCTATTGGCTTTTCCAGAAGTGGATTGGCTTATCTCGCTCAGTAATCAGGTTATGTATATTTACCAGGATGAGCCAGAAATATTTTGTTTTGAAGGTTTCTTCCTATACTGCTGTCAGATGATCATGTCTAAAACAGAATGACATCTGCGGAGATGCTCTTCACCAAAGCCGGTCCGCATTCTTAAAAGCATGTCCTTGTGCAAATGAATTTAGAGTGCACAACCTTAAACTCTCCTTTGAAAGAGAGCGAGTGTCGAATCTTTTGACCCCGTCCTCCTGAGACACTTCCACATACTCAAGATCCATCCAAGTCCGAATCCCTTCTGCTCAGATGAAAGTGGGATAAATGTAAGTAAAAAGGTAACTTCCGGCTCACTTCGCAACAGCAACACTTTTAATATACAGGTCAGCAAACATTATTTTGACCATCTTCGCTTCGTTCTAAATTATTCAGCGGCTGCATCCACTGGTAGTTTTTGCATTAAAAGCGATGCGTTGCTCAATAAACTTCATATTGCTTCTCAGTGACATTAAAAGCCGGCTGTAATGGCAGAGCGGCACGACGTGTTCACTTATTACAAAGATTCACTTTCCATCTGGTTAATAGTGAGGCAAAAAAACCACACACACAGACCGCACACACACACACACACACTCAGAACAGCTCGCAGAATTATTCATTCAAAGAGCACTTTGCAAGGCTGCCTTACCCACCCCACTGTAATATTTGTGCGTGACATTAGTAGATGTACAATAATAGTGAATGTCATGGACATCATGCATTTTAAAGCTGATTATCTCCATATGATGTTTGTGTTTTAATTCAGGGTGTTAACAGCTTCATTAAAAGCTTCATTAACAGTTTCATTAACAGCTCGAATAGAATCTGAGTTCTGTAAACAACCCGGGAGTTAATTGGATGTTTATACAAAATATATTACAATCAAACATAATTTGAATACTTTTCTTTTACCACACAGCATTCTTATTATTGTGTGATGCACATTTCAGTTAACATAGGCAGTGGGTAAGCAATGTAAACAATAATGTTTGTAGTGAAATGAGACCTATTTTGTGAATAACCTCTCCTTGAAATCTTCATCTCTTTTCCGTACGGTAGAATTTCTTAATTGGGATTAATGGTCTGCTCCCCTTTTCTGGAGTTCTGACTCTGCTTGGTCCAGCTGGGCCTTACTTTGACTGATTGAGCTGCCATGGAGAAACGCTGTCCATGGTCTGTGTGAGACACTACAAGCTGGCATACTGCAACAGCAGGTGCTGATGAACATGTAGGTCTGATGCGGTCTCCACGACAACACGCCAGATCCTCTGCTTGTCCTATGCAGGGTCACGGTGGTCCGGACACACACACACACACACACACACACACACCTTTTCATAATATTTTATTTCCATCATTATTATTTCGATATCTAGCAAACTGAGAATAAATTCACTCAAAATGTTCTATAACAGCCAAAGTGCAATAGATTGGATGGAATCCATCACTAGCCTGTTGTGTTTTAATGCCCCTTTTTATGACTGTGTTTATAATCTAGCAGAAGCAATAGCATCTTTCTGTGGTAGAACTTCAGTGGGCCACCGCTGACGTGGGGGCTGAAACCTCAGCTCCTCTCTGGGTGCGTGGAGTTTGCATGTTCTCCCTGTGTCACGTGGGGTTCCTCCAGGATCTCCAGCATCCTCCTGCTGTGCACATACATGCCTTTGGGTTAACCAGTGAACTTGCTTCTCAGAACCCCGTCTTGGGCACCCTCTGTTTCTACAACTCTGGGATACAACTCTGGGATACAACTCTGGGATACAACTCTGGATCAGTGTGATTAGCAGCTATAGAAAATGGACGGTCAAAACGTGTATATCTTCAGTGCCAGTTGCTTTACTACTGTCGTTGTGCTTTTTTTTTTTCTTAGAATTAATTGTATGAACAGTCAACCCTGGCATAAGTGGCAGCTAAATCACTTTCAAGCACAAAACATGAAAATCAACTTTAATCGTTGATGTTATCTGAGGAAAATATAAATGAGAAGTGTGACATTTCCTACAGCTTGCTGATTGTGATATGAAATGTGATATGAAGTAATTTTCACTTGGCTGATTCTAAGTCACCACTCAAGCACAGTGGCTCAGTGGGCAGCAGTTGTTGTTGGGATTGCAGTACAGATCCCAGTTTTTCTACTGACAGTGAAGCTTGGTGTGGGCTTGTACATTCTTCCTCTGTTGATTTCATCTGGGCACCATGTAAATGTCACATACTAACCGGACGGCATGCCTACATGATATACATGTGTTGGTGTTTGCAAGTTCTGCTGCTGTTTGCTGGACTTCCTGTTTGCCTTCTGACAGGGGAAGATGGTGGTGCAGAGGGCAGTGCTGTCGTTCAGCAACCAGAGAGTTGCTGGTTCGAGCCCCGCCTTCTCC
>JABFDZ020000008.1:18228157-18246524 GCA_019775955.2 Pollimyrus isidori
CCCCCCCCCCCCCCCCCCCCCCCCCCCGCCCCCCCCCCCCCCCCCCCTCCCCCCCCCGCCCGCCCCCGGGGCCGCCCCCCCCCCCGGGGGCAGAGTACCACAAAGAAACACCACAACAACACAAGGAGGACAAGCGAACTCCACACACACAGAAGCCCAGCAGAGACTCAAACCCAGGTCCCAGAGGTGTGAGGTAACACTGCTAACCATTGCACCATCATGCCGCCCCCAGCCTTCAAAGTGGATCATTATTTTCTAGTTACTTCTCACTTCACAATCTATACCTACTTTCTTGAGGTTATACAAACTTCTGCATTTTCAACTTTGTAAGACTTTGGTATTACCAGTCATAAATTCCCCTTTTCATTGTAATAGAATCTTTTCTATTGTGGATAACGCTTCATTGGGTTGTTTTGGGGGTGTTATATTGCAAACAAAGAATGCCATGCCCCCCGAATGAATTTGACAGTTTTCTTTGCTTTAGTAGCCTTGGTAAGTCATTTTCTTCCCCCAGACATAAAACAATGTCCTGAATATATCACTAATTTCTAAAAGCATAATAAGGAAGTCCTTTTTTAAATAGAATTACTGCGGGACCTCGGTTCTCAAACTCAGTAGAACTCAAATTTCTTGAAAGTTGAACAAGCCAGTTTGACCTAGAACTCGATCTGAATATCATGTGAAGTCGAACCGTGAACATTGACCTAATATACAGTAAATTCACCAGGAAATGAGTTATACTACAATGCAATTCTTACTTTAATACCTCCTGAAAGACTGGACGATTAACCAAATAAAGCAGCGCAAAATTACAACAACTAACAATAAATAAACCACTAACTTATGTGTACTATTAGAGCATTTATGTAATTTAATTAACCTTTATTTTACCAGGTAAATTAACTGAAAACCAGTTCTCACTGCTTTACGTGATATTCGGGAGAAATAGCAGATTACACATCGGAACTGCTTGGGATACAAATGTCAAGCATGTAACTAAACTCTTCAGCTAATAAGGGCAAAGGTGTGTCGTCATGGAGGTGGTTCTAATTTATGCAGCCGGGTGAGAGGTCGCGTAGTGACACGTTGCTTTAAGCCAGCGCTGTAAGCAAGTCGGACGCCCCCAATGAGCGGACTGGGGAAACAAACTGAAAGGCGGACTTAATACAGAGGACTAATGACAAGAACCAGAAACAGCTGATCTGATGGGGATCCCACATGAGGTTAACGAGGGGGCGTGGCACACGGAAGGAGTGGACAATCGGGGCAGGACAGGGGTAATGTTGGGATGAGATCTTTATCGTTTTGGAAGCCATCAAGAAAAAAAATGTTCTTCTTGTTTTATCTTGTTCATTTTGTGTTCAAATGCTAAAAAAAAAAAAACATATTTAGGTGTAATTTTGGAGGGCCGGGAACCAATTATTTGGTTTTCCATTATTTCTTATGGGAAAAATTCGATCTCAAACTTTTTAGGATTCGATCCGGAGTCCGGAACGGATTAAGTTAGAGCAATGAGGTGCCACTGTATATTCGCAGGGATTTTAAAAACCGGCGTGCATCGTGAAAGTGGCAAGTGCAGATTTAGCCGAAGCGACTGCAGTGCGGAGCTGCACCGGGGGCCGCTGGGGTGGGGGGCGCTCTGCAGCCTCGCCGAGAGGAACAATCTTCGCTGTTGATATGGCTAATTAGCCAGGGTTAAGGGGACCGGAGGTTGATCGTACATCACCCTCGGCTTGTCCTGCTTATTTTGGCAGACCACTTTGGGGGATTCCTTTCTCTTGGCTTGAGAGAGAACACGAGCGAGAAAGTTAAAGACCCATTTGTATCATTTCTTAATGGGTAGATGCAGTAAAAAAATAAATAAAATAAGATAAATATATATACAATATTTATCTATATATATATATATATATATAAATGCTTACACACACATACACACAGAATGAAAATAGAACAAAACTGGCTAATATTCCAAAGGGCCTAATTAAAATTTGGTGTGATCTGGTGGAGAAATGAGGCGCGGTGGTGATTTTAGTCACAGGCCCAAATGAAAAGGCCTAATTAAAGAGAGTGATGGCCTTTACTTAAAATCCACAGGAGGCAGGCCGTGTACATTGTGCAGCTCTGCCACCGAACATTCCGGCATCGCCACCGCATATTTCTTCACGCAAACCTGTCCGAGGCACATTGCAGGAGGGCACCATTGTGAGCATTAGCAGCATAATACACAATTCTTTCAAGGGGACGAGACAAACGCATTGATTACTGGTTCACCATTAGAGTAAAGTACGTACAGATGTGAATAATGGCTTATTAAGTAAGGGGATAAAATATCAGTCACCTTAACCACTGAAAAATAAAACATAATGGGTAGTTCCAGAGTGCAGTATCGCCTCACATCTCCAGTGTAAGGGGCGTGAATCTGACCTGTGTGTGTGTGTGTGCGTGTGTGTGTGCGTTTCACACACTCTCCTTTCCTCACATTTGTTTCATCCTGCATTCCAAAGACATGCCATTCAGCTAATTGGCATATCTAAATGTATGTTTGTGTGTCCGGTTTGTGGCATAAAGCTGATCCAGTCTGAGGGCATCCGGGATTGGTTGGGGTTCTGACTCTTGCCCCCATTCTGTGTGTGTGTGTGCTTGTTGTCCTGCATTGTGCTGGATTATTCCATGTTTCCAGCTTTATCCCAAAATGCAGTGGCCTGCAATTAGTCTCTTTGTGCCCTGCAATAGACTGGCCACCCAACATGTACCTCAGTGAGAATTCTGCAGGAGTTTCCTATCACAATCTTAAACAAATATTTAATTGGAGACCAAGAGTAGTAAGCAGTATGGTGGTTTTGAAACAAAACTTGCATATAGATGAATTGCGCCTCCCTAAAGGTGAACAGAAGCTAACCTGCAGCTTGAAATGCAATGGCTATTTGTGGACCAGTGGATAAAGTGAAGAACTGTACAGGAAGAGTCTGAGACCTACTCCTGATGATTCGGCTACCTGGCATTTCATTGTCAG
This sequence comes from Pollimyrus isidori, assembly GCA_019775955.2. NCBI lineage: Eukaryota > Metazoa > Chordata > Actinopteri > Osteoglossiformes > Mormyridae > Pollimyrus > Pollimyrus isidori. The sequence goes on from JABFDZ020000008.1 coordinate 18,231,174, forward strand.
GTTTTCCATCCATCCCTCCATCCATCTTCTGTACCCAATCGTCTTCTTCGGAGTAGTGGGGGGTTTGAAACCTATCCCAGAGGTAACCAGGATGAGATGCCAATCTATTGCAGGGCACCCACACCATTCACTCGCACATGTACACCTATGGCTAATTTGACAACTTCAGTTCACATTAACATGTTTTTAACTGTGGTTGGAAATTTGCAAACCTGGAGGAAACTCCACGTAGATAAAAAAGATTGATTCTCTAATTCAGTTAATCCTGTTTTTTTTTAGTTTGAGGTTGTAATGATACAAATACATATAATTATATGATACATATAATTAGGAATACCAAACATTTTTAGGTATAAGTGCTTTCTAGGCAAGTAAATAATGCTTCACTTTTTCATCTACCAACCACTTATCCTATACATGGAACCTGTCCCAAACAACATAGGACAATACGGCAACTACTACTAATAATGGTGAGGATGATGATGATGGTGATGATAATGGATCTATTAAAGACGTAGGACATGCGGTCTAATAAAATGTGTTAGTTTTAGGTGTTTTGTGGAATTTTGGGCCATGAGAATTAAAAAGTACCACACATTATCTACGAATCCAGGTCATAGCATACAAGTCAGCAAAGTGCATCTGTTCAGGAGTGAGAATGTTGTCCTTATTTCAAGATAACCTTACCATTTTTACTCCATTTGTTTTGTCTGAAGGCAGATTTATCAAGGTCTTTTGGGGAAATGAGATTCATTAGGCAGGTGAAAGGAAATGTAGTGTTTGTCCCACAGGAGAAAGTGGCGTGTTTCTTTAACTGCGCTGTTAATGAAAAAGTGTCTGCAGTGTGATACCTGCAGAGGTGATCAATGGGCTGCTCTATTAGGGACGTCAGGACCTTCTCTTTAAATTTCACTGCAGCTGCTCTGTTACTTCAAGCTGGCTGCAGTCAATCCGTGATTGATTACTTTATACATTACTGGATGCAGATGAATTGTCGTTTCAGAAAAAAAAAAAAGAGAAAACGATATGCAGTGAGTGATTTAGTCCTTAAGGCTCACATTATTAAAAGTTTTGGGTGTGTGATGAGGGTAGTACAGTGCTGGATACATTACGTTTAGTGTCTGTTTATATAGTGTTATATTTAAAAAGTACATACAGTATAACACTTCTGTCCAGCGATAAAGAATTGCCTCTTGGTGGCCGAACGAGGATTTAAAACTATGATCCCTTGAGAGTCCAATTCAGTGGTCAATGAATTAAAAACAAGCAGCTTATTACTCATTACTGCTGTGCAGTGATGTATAAATATATAGCCGCACTGAAGAGAGGTGGATTATGACACGCTATCAATAATTTAAAAGGGGTTGTAAAGCGATCATATTTAGAATATAAAAAAAAAATACCTTCATTAAAGTGGAAACAATTTGTCATCAGTGCTGAAATAATGATTATATCTACCAAAGGTGTTTTCACTTATAAATGCATTATTCATGAAATATTTAGAGCATTGAATTAATGAGCGATTCCTATGAAACACCCTGCTAAGCAAGGCGGCCCTCCCACCCTAACCCCTGGGTGACAAATTAATAACTACTTTCTATTCATTCTGTAAAATGAGAGAACATTCCATTCAACTCCAAAAAATAGAGGAATTGATTTTTTTTTTCTAACGGCACCACAGAAGCCTTATCATTAAAATGTACCTTTGTTTGTATTGAATTTGGCCACCTCAAAATGTTATTTTACAAATTAGGCAGAAGTGATGGATCATCATATTAATAAATTAAATATAGGTAACACTGAGATTAAATCAAAGAGAGTAATTCCATATTCATAAATTATTCAATAATTATGACTGGGTGTGCTAACACCAATATTAAACATGTCTCTAATTACTTGCTGTGCAACTTCATAGCATATTAGTTGCATTGTGTTTTTTTTTTTTTTTTTTGTGAAATCTAGTCCTGTTTATTTATTAATGCCGACTTCTGTTGGCCCTCACAAAGCTGAATAATGTGTGAAAGCAGCTGAAGTAAGAGGTTCAAGCTGGGGACATTTGATAGTCCATTGCCATAACTTGCAATGACCCTTTTTTTTGCTTACGCCGGAACATTCTCTAAGGAATTAAATGCCGAATCTGGCTCACCTAGGCAGATTTTAAAAAGCAGTGAAAATATTCCCGGGCATGCAGGTCTTTGTGACGACATATGCGGCGTGTGTTTATTGGCAGTCAGATCAGGAGCATTCTCAGCCCCGGAATGTTCCAGACAGATAGATAGACAGAGCAACAAAATAAAGCTACTAATGGACTTTGCTATTAATAGTTTTCCCAGGAATCCCTAATGCCGATTGGCATGTATAATAGAAAACACCTTTGGTACATATACTCATTATTTAAGCACTGATGCCTAATTGTTTCCCCTTTAATGAAGTTTTTAATGTTTTAATATTCTAAATATGATCGCTTTACAACCCCTTTTAAATTATTGATAGCGTGTCATAATCCACCTCTCTTCAGTGCGGCTATATATTTATACATCACTGCACAGCAGTAATGAGTAATGAGCTACTTGTTTTTAATTCATTGACCACTGAATTGGACTCTCAAGAGATCACAGTTTTAAATCCACTGATGATAGAGTTATTTTGTTTATAATGTAAAACGAAGGTTGCATTAGTCCACTGAATAATCAGCAAGCTTTTCGTCTGTAATTGCGATGGCTAGGGGCTTCCACAACTTCAACACTGCCATATAAGTATAATATATAATATATACAGTATACAAGATATTGAGGATTTAGTCTATATTTTATGCAGCTAATCAAAGATGGAATCATGCGGTTGAACCGGATGGCCCTCTTGATTTCCCCTTAAAATGGTCAAACCCTGATACTCATAGTCCCCCCCAGTCTACTTGTCTTCTGGTGAAACCCTTGCTGTGCAGCTTCATAGCATATTAGATAGGGAGAAGCTGTGATTTCTGTGGCGTTTGAAAAGCCTATCACAGAGCATATACACACACTTGTGCGCGCGCGCGCACACACACACACACACACAAAATTGTTGTTGCTATTGTTTTTTACAAACAATAGCAATAACATCAACAGTAATAATGATTGCGATGATAGTAATGATTATAAACATGGAACCAACACATCCATAGTTTCCGTGGACTGTTCAACTTTCAAGCGCTGTTGGTGTCTATATCCCTCTTCTTTACTCGTTACTTGGTGGCTATCTGAGCTGAAAGATGATTCCAGAGCCTGCTCGTGACGTGATTAGCTTTTTTGATCAATTCAGAAGGACTTGTTGTTGCCTATGCTCAGTAGAAATGCATGTCGATGAATTAAAAGGCACAGAGCAGCATTGCCACGCTGCCATAACTTGTAGATACGCCTGTATTGATTGCATGTCCTAAGTCATGCATTCATGGTTTCATCTATTTAGGAGATATGCTATGAGAACTGCATTACACATCACTGTCCTGCTTACACTACTGTGTAACTGTTCCCAATGATAAAAGCTTTCATAGCCCAGCACTGTAACCATATGAGACTGAGCCAGTATATTGGATTTACACATGCAAGTTGAAGCTTTGTTCCCAGGTGAGGAAGTGCTGTTTTAGCCATAGGGAAATGCTTCGATATCGACTTAATTTGCACAGTTGTAACTGTGGTACTCTTTGAAAAAACTATTTCATCAAAAATAGTTACTACCACGTTAAAAATGTGAAACAGAATCTATTGAACTTATTGAAATATACATATTGTAGGACATTTTTATACAATGCAAGGCAATATTAGCATTATTAGTCACAAGCATCAACCTTATTATAATTATTATAATTAATATGCAGATATTTAACCACCCGCAACTGATTGTTCGATTGCATTTTGTTTTCAGTGATTAGCCTGTAGCCCGATCCTTTGATGATCCTAACAATCTGATCAATGTACCTGATGTACTGTAGCATCAGCTTATGAATATAATTTTACATATTTTTACACCAAGTCAATTAAAAGAATAGAGCATAGACTTGGTGGCTTCTATATACAGTAGGCGTGAGATGAGTGCATGTCATAATATATCATCTAAGTTAATTTGTGGCTGTCAGTTACTTATTTCTTACTAAATTGGGATATTGGTGTCTAGCTGACATTTATATTGATGGAGGATCTGCACTTATTTTTACTACAAGGATGATATATGTAGTGGTAGCATCAGAACTGTGGAAAAGGCATTGTATCCATCAAAGTACACTTTAAGTGTGTAATTTGAAGTGGTATTGCATGAATTGCCAGAGCAGGCCTGGATTATGGCGCCTCCTCAGAGGCACACAAGAAGGACCATTGAAGCACAGAAAAGAAGCACAAGCTTTAGGTCTGTATGCAGAATAGATCTCCCAGACCATAAAATGCTATAACTGTTGCCAGAAACACTGTGAAGAACCTAATCTCATGTCTTCAGAGTTAACAATCCAGAACAACTGTAGGTACGTGAGCATGCTGTGGGAATGGGGAGGTCCTGCTTCTGGGATACTTCTGAGCAGCACGCATATAACAGGACAAAACCATCACCGCATGGCCCCTTCATAAGAACTCGCATCTTTTGACCCGCTGTGTAATAAAACATGACGAACATTGAAAACACTCCTCTCACATAAAGAGCAAACTCAAAAGCTTGCACGATGGCGTATACCGTGAAGGATGTGCCATACTGTCTGCCTCCCATTGACCCACCGCCGCACAGCAGTGAGACGGACGAGGAATCCGCATATGCGACATCGCCGCGCATGCCCGTTCCCCGTGGACGTCGCGGCAAGGTCAGGCCGGCTTTCAGGTGCAGGTTTCGTAAACTGTCATCGCTGTGCTTCATGTTAAAGACCCGTTCATGGAAAACGTCACCCAGCGAAAGCAACAGCTCACCTTCTCTCAACACCGGGCAAGTAGCAGATCGATGGCAATATATGAAGAGATGAGAGACAGAGACTGGGGTAAATCAGGTAAGCTTAATTTAGATTATTCTAACATCGTGATACATTGTAATAATTAAAACTATTACAATTTTTCAAAGTGTGTAGCTCATACCGTTTTACATTGTAATTATGTACATAGTAGATGAAATGCTATATATGCCCAGTTCTGTAAATGAACGTTACATTTAAAAACGCCTTTTAGAACCAATAGGGAGCCACTTCAACCACCTCCTCTATGTAGCACCCCTCTAGATGATGGGACAGCATCCATTCTGCACTAGTACGCTCTCCACTCAGTAACTAAGGAGGTGAAGGGGCAGGAGTGAATTCACCAGGTAAATACAGGCAATGATTAGGCCAGATTTAAAAGGGCCACAGTGGGCATTATTAGCCAGGGCATCAGGGTACCACCCCTAACCCTTTTAGAAGATGCCCAGGGATCTTTTACGACCTCAGAACCCGAACTTTACATCTCATCCCAAGGACAGCTCCATTATTACTGCACTGGGACATTGGGGTCCACACAGACCCCAGGATGGGCTCCCTAGTTTTCCCAACCAGCAGCTCCACCAGCAGAAACCCAGCTTTCCTAGTTAGCCTCTCGTCCCAGTACTGGCCAGGCCCGAGCCTGCTCAGCTTCAAATGGACCCGCTCTGACGTGCAGGTGGTACGGCTTGTGGTATAAGGCAGGAGTTTCCAAACTGAGGCTAATAAACAGTATTTTAATGTGGGTGCCTCTGAAAATTCACGGTATAAGAAATAGGTTTTTTACTTGTGAAGAGGGAACTGAGCAAAGTCAGGTGACAAGCCTATTCATTGTCTTCACCTGTACCGTAATATCAATTATAGATATGCACCATTCTCTCTGGAGCAGGTCTGACTGAAATCAATACAATTTATGCTAAAACAATGTGTGGTTCCCAAACATGAAATTTCTCAAGGGGAAAAAAGCATTTCAGTTTAAGAATGATAATAACTGATATGTCTTTACAAGCATCTCATTCTCATTGGCCGCTTCTCGGAAATGACTAAGACCTTGGGCCCATCCTTGCCAAGTAGTCTATGTCACTTACATCTATCACAAAGCGAGTGATAGAGCTGTTTATTAAAGCACTGCATTATGTATATTGTGTTTTTTTTCCAACTGTAAGTTCATTTTGGCTTTGACATTGAGACAGCGCCATCATTCCGTTCTTTATGACACCATATTAGGACCTGCCCTAATCTTAATTGATGGGGCCATGGCTCATCTGCTAAAAGCTACCTATATTTATCCACTAGCACTGTCAACTTGCACTCTTACCGATTACTTTTCTGACTCCTGTCCTTTAGAGGACACGGCAAAGGGTAGAAAGTATAATCTCAATTCCTCAAAGCCACACTATATCACTCCAGATGCACACGGAGGAAGAGAAAAGGGAGGGAGAGACAAAGGAAGGAAAATATTGATTGAGAACATATGCACTGGCACATAAAGTAGATGTTGTATAGTACTATATATTGATTTAGAAATAATTTTCCCATATATCTACAGTTATTCTTTTATAATAGGTTATGCATAGGTAGTCGGCATTATCAGAAATAAGACACACGAAAGGATTTCTTGTAGTGCCACTGGGACAGAAATCAATTTGGACTTTGAAGCAATTTCTGCAGGTATCTCTGCTGTGGCCACGACCAGAATTATACAAGGGGTTTTTGATGTGACTGGTTTTCTGAAGATTTCTCGATGGAGATGGCTTGCTTGCAAGCACGGTGGACTGAAAACTGCTAATTTGCAATACGAAAATTAATGAAGTCTGCAAGATTATTAATTGCAAACACCATATTTGAAAGCTGACCTTTGAAGCACTTATTTGTATTTATCGATGCAGTAAAACAGGATGCCGTGTCTGTCTGCCATTTGTGTCGTAATGGAGCTGCTGTAGTTGAATTGTCTGCAATGCAGCCAACATTCTGTTGGTATCTCCTTTAAGTGTCTATTTGTTTTATAATTAGGTCTCCTTGCCAGCTACAACCTTTACTATTAAAATCTGGATTGTGAGGAAATATTGATGCCACTAGCATGATCTCGTCATTCACCTGAACTCCATGGTTGCTTATTTTAGTTATACATAATAAATACTACAATCAAAAAATAAAAAAATGGGGAAATGTTATAATAATAATTAAAATTATGCAGAAGGATTGAAGCAATTCTATGACACTTTCTCTTCAACAGATTTCATGTTCGGCTGTAAGAATTCTGCGGAATGATAAAATAGCAATATTTGGTGCTGCCTGTCTGACATTAATCAAGTGTGACATGAATAACTGGCATTTTGAAACTTTCACCCAAAGGACGAGTTTACCAATTTACAGTACATGAATCATAAATTATATTTACAGTATGTGAATCAGATTATAAATTAGTCAGGCAGTAGTTCCTGGAGAATGACTATGTGCACTGGGAGATGGGCTGACCTTGTATTTATGTGTAAAATCTCAGATAATTTATGTGTGTCTTTTTCTGTCCAAGGTAAATATTTCAAATATGTCGTAGCTTCCATCCTGAGAGGATAAGCCGGATTGACCTTTGACTGAGAGGCAATGTGTGCTTTCTCCTTCCAGCAAGGAACTCAAAAGCTGCTTCAGGGAAATTCTTGTTTTTTGCTGCTGAAGTTTGTGACAAGGACTCCCAGTGTCATATAATGGCCTTCACCTGAGTAGATAACCTATGCTATCTTTGGGAAAATCATCCCTAGAATCTCAGCATACAGTCAGTGTGAAGAACGGTGACGTTTATCCTCTCTTTGAGAGTTCTGAATCTTTCTCTTGCCTGTTTCCAACGGGCCACCAAAAGACTTTCACTTTTTTTTTTTTTCCTGGCATTGTAGACGTGCCGTGTCGACCCAAAAGTTATTAAAACAAAGTGTGTTGTTTTGGTGAGCGGTCGGCAGTATCGCCCCTTACTAATCAGTCATAAAGAGTGTCTCTCCAAGGTTCGTAGTCAGCCATGTTCATGGCCTGTTCACCAGAAGTAGGAGTGGGCAGGGCAGCTGAATTGACTTAGGAACATTCAGAATATCGGCATAGGAACCCCCTGTCATATGATGCATCCCATCTAATTGTCCATTGATATGCCACCACAATGAACTATGTGTAAACTAATCCAGCAATGAGAAGTAGTGCAATCTGGGATCACGTGCAAACAGCTCCTATTTAGGAGGGCCGATTCTGAAGACCATACTCTCGATGTCACTTTACATGGTAACAAGACCCCGTTTACAATTGTGTGTGCAAGCTGACAAGCTTCTGTCATCACTTACACCATATGCACCATGAAACAAGGCAGCTCTAAACATGCATCCGTGTCTGCGGATTCCATTGTAAAGCAGTGTGTAGTGAAGGTCACAAAGGTCAGGGGGTGTGCCAGTTTCAGACCCGCTAGTGTGATTAACGCTACCCTTTGTGGGTACCGGGGGAGTACGGAGGTCCTTGGACGCTAAAGGTGACACGGGGGGACATAGTGGAACTGAAGGTTAGGCCAAGACATAACTGTATGTACTCTACCAACACCTGACCGCCCGCTGATACACATAAGAAGCGCACTTTGAGTTCAGATGAAGGGATCAGGGGGATTACGAGATTTGCACCAGAAGCCAGTGTGTAGCTTTCTGCTAGTGCTTGCATTGCACATTAATGCATTTCAGCACTGTCCTTGACAACTCTCACATTGCTTAGAGGACAGGGAGAGACTTACACAGTTTAAGTCTCCTTGCATTAAGGAATCCATAATGAATATTTCTTATATTTGTAATGCATTTCTTTTTTTTTTCCACGAGCAACCTCGTAATATTTTGTTTTAGCTTGGTTTTGATTTTCTTAGAACCTTTTTCCTATTACCTTTACTCATAAAAATTCATGTATGGTCAAAGGGACGTTTTCTCATACTACAAATTTGAATTGGAATGATGCATAATTCTATAACTTTATAAAAGGAAGAGGATGTCTCTGGCAGTTACAAAATAACTCGTCAGTGATGTGCAGTATTCTTTGAAGCGTATTACTACCTGCACTATGATTTGTTTGTTAATTATAAAATAATAATTGTATTCCCTGAACTCGGTTCCATGACAATCGTCGGCATGACAGTTTGCAACATTATAGTAGCGTTAATGGGCATAGCCGGGGAATTCAATTTGAGTTCAGCCTATAAGCCACAGCTGGCTTCTTCTAGCATGCGGCTGTGACCGTTTTACCGTGTATGAGATCTTTTGACTGACGGTCTGCATGTTTCCAAGTGTATGTTTGTATCAGTGAACCATTTGTTTGCTACCAGTCAAAAGTTATCACACACACTGAGATTTTCTACATTCGCATATTAGTCACTTAATAAAATATTTAATAAAATTAATAAAATATACTCAATATTATTTGCTGAATTTATGGTATGTTCACAATTTGAGTCAATACATTAGCAAGAAAATGTCATATCTGATTCATTAAAGTAGCCTCTAGCAGTTAGAACAGCAGAGAAAATCTGAGACACTGTTTCTACAAGGGACATTAATACTACTTTGTATCATGTGATGAAACAGTTAAATAGTGCATTTGGCCTACAACTTGACTATGCCATCACCACACAACCAGTTAATTGGATGTCAGACATGCACTGTTATAAACTCTTTCCATGTTATGTAGGAAACCTGTTTTATTTCACTTGATATTTTCATTTATAGTTGTTTACTCAACTTTCCCATGCTGAACTAGAATTTAAAAAAATCTGCAGTTTAAGAAGGGGGAAAAAAAACCATGTGATGTGCAAATTCTGCTAGTGTATGTTTCTGTATTTGCATGTGCTGCCATTTGTTCAATTAAAAGTGTAACAGCCATAACCCGTTTAATTTGGACAAGGTCTTTGCTCAGCCTAATTACTAAACTGAACTTATCATGTACCCTGCCTCACATGCTGAGAGAATTGCCTTTTTAGATTCCATTTTCTTGCATAGAATAGTATGCTATTCCTAGGAAATACACCCTGCATTGTTTTTTTGATGTCTCCCTCTGGGGTTTGTCATGTACAGAAGCTACTATGTCGACCACCAGTGTTGCTGCTGATTCAGCTGCAACGTCAGATCGAATTTGAGCTCTTTTTCACATTTAATTGGAGGCATCTGTGTCACATCCCGTTGCATGTTTAGTTTAATAGGCCAGATAAGCACTTTAAATAATGGGGATCTAAGGGAGGAATCTAGCGTTTTGGATTTTAGCCTCCATGACACAAGCGGGATTAAGGTTCGAAAGCGTAAAATCTCCGGGGCCGTTTTTGTTGCTGCAGCCACTGCACATGCATCGGGAAACATGAGCGTAAAGTAACTCGCGTCCGCCGCATTCGCCGGGGCCGCGATTTGCCGGGGCCGCGATTCGCCGTGCCGCTGTGAGCGCGCCATTGTCTGCGGGGAAGAGCGCAACTCTCTGTTTTGACAATCACAAATCCAGCACTGTGACTGATGAAAATACTGGGGTTCCAGATTATCCACTATCTCTTTGTGTGGAGGTGTTTTAGAGAAATACATTCTGGCGATTGTGACATGGACTCGATATGGATTATGAAATTATAGCAGATAAAGGGATTGATTCAATGCCAGCTGCAGCAGCTGGGGAAAAAAATGTGAAGTGATTTAAAAGCTTTTAAAGACATGCTTTGCTGTGAACCTTGGATATGGTTAAAGACAATGATCTTTTTTATCTCTTCTCCACTTTTCATCTGTTTTACTTTTAGGTTTCTATCAAGTCATATCATACCTTTGAGGCCTGACAGCCTGATACCAGTGATTTGCTGGGAAATGACATCTTGTTGGTAGGAAGCCAGTAAGAGCCAGTACGACTCTTCCATTTACATATAACCCTCATTTATAATTAGCATAGAATATTGAGATTATTTTTGCCTATATGGCCCCTGAAACAAGTAGAGGATCTAGTATAATATTTATCCCTGTTTATTTCTTGCCTATGAAGTGTTCTAATTGCATTTTGCTGTATTTGGTAAGTCTTGTTCTGTTTTAGGAGACCATGAAAGGATATTCTCAAATGTAGTTGAAAACTTCAGTTTTGATGCCCAGTCACCCTTCAAAAACCATTTATTTCCCCTGGAATAACTAGTGGGAGTGTTCACTTCAACTCACACCAGGCATTCGCATGGGGCCCTTGAGGTTTGCAGGCCCCCTATTGGCCACAGACAGTCACTACACTGGGGGGTGGAGGATGGGGCAACAAAGTGACCTTTTGGGTGGGGGCGCAGAAACAACTAACCCACCCTTGGGAATACCCTGTGCTTCTCCCTTTCAGAATGGACACACACACACACACACACACACACACACACTCACACGCTCGCACACATACACACATACACACACACAAAATTCAGTTTCTTCTCACTTTCCTCTTCACTTTCCAGTTAAACACCTTACAAAAGGACAGCCTCCCTGCCACATGCATCACACTGATGCCGGTCAAGGCAGTCGCGATGAAAAGCGTTTGAAAGATAGAGACTCAGAGGAGGTGGGGAAAAAAAAGAGTGTGCCGTTAAAGAGAGAAGCAGAGATGGAACGGAGGGAAAAAAAGCAAAGAAAATGGGACTTGTTGATGCAGCCTGAGCAGAAGAGGGCCATGGAGAGATTCAGCAGGGATTTATGCATTATGATTCCGCGGCTGCGTGTTGCATACTTCAAAGACCTTATTAGATTGCCGCATTAGAATTCACGTGCCGTCCAAATGCACAGACGCCACCTGCATCGGTAACTGGACTGAATCTTAAACTGAAGCAGCAGAGGAAGATGGGATCTCCGCAGTGGCCAAGTCCAGATAGGAGGCCCCCTACAGGCAGGCATTATGATTGATATTAGTACTGCTGTTGGGAGGTAGGGCATGCAGCTCTACCCATTTTCTTCATAATTGTAAATTGTTCTTCCTATGGTATGGTACTGAATATTATTAATTGTTATTATTAACTTAATTTTTACAAAGCGCCTTTTGCAACAACAAGGCCCAAATGCTACAGGGAGATCAGGATGCATATCTAGAGTTAAAATGGTTTTATTAATGACAAAATAGACACGTGCAACTAAGGGAATACAGAGACCGCCAACATCCCAACCCTAAACCTAATCCCAAACCAAACCTCCTAAGCCCTTACATACAAAGGAAAAGGCGCAGGTGTGACACATGAGGGCGATGACGGTAATTGGCGATTAGGGGACATACTAGGTAACATAATAGTTAAGACTCACACTGAGACACTGACAAAAGTGTATGACAGTTCATTGCTACATAAGGAAGGAAGATAGTAACCAGAAACTCCCAAGTATTAAGCAAACAAGTAAAGATCCAAGGCGAACTGAGTGTCTAACAGCCACAGGCACCCTAACATTATAAAATATAAGGAAAATAATAATAGAAATTATGTTTAACAAGCAAGGTGTATATTACAATCATAGTCAGACTAAGAATAATAGCAGCAGTCCATCTACTGTATCTTCCATCCACTTATCCTTTAAAAAGTTGTGGGGCGCCTGAGTTTTATGCCATGCAGTGCGAGGGAAAGGGCACGGGGGGGCAAGTTTGATGGGGTCAGCTAGTGCACACTAACAAATACAGCCTCACACTAAGGGCAAAAGACAGCAACTGACATACAATAAACATGTGTTTTGGATGGTGGTGGGAAGCAAGATTATGCAGAGGAATCCCATGCAGAAACAGGGAGAGAAGGTTCATAGTCCAGGAGACCTTCATACCAATATGTCATTAATATATGTATGGCCATTAGTGTGAAGACAAGTGCGTTATGGCTTTATTAGGTCTCCCTAGCTTCCATTGACTAGGAACCAGCTTTGCTCCAGAGCCTTTACAAAGGTGAGGGTGCTTTAGAAGGTCCCAAGAGGTTGGCTGTTTCTCACACCCTGGGTCCATCATGTACAGCAACAACAACCACACATGTTCAGAACCACTAAGCCTTTCCACTGCTTACCCAAACAGCAAGTGGATCTCTTGACCCTGTCTGTGTGCTGTAGGTATGCATTTACAGGCCCGTGATTCTCTGTTTGGTTGAGAAGACCAGGGGAGCAGTCAGACATCCCCCCCCCCCCACTTAAAAAAATATCACCTTGGCCCTTTGCTCTCGTTGGCACTTTCATTCGCTCAGTTGATTTTGCTGAGCAGAGGGGATTTTGGGACCCCTACCAATGGCTATGTCCCCTGAATTTTTCATAGTATGCATGCCACCTACCCCACTGGAGAAGGCTTTTTGCATTAGCAGACAGGTGCGCCTAATAAACCCCCCAGCGAATATACTATGGATATTTCTGCCCATGTGTCACTCCTTTCAATAATGTATATGTTTAATTCCAAAAAACAAAGTATCAGGAGCATCATTGTGTAGCGACAAAAGTAGGAAGCAAATAAATGGCTTTTTACTGAGAAATTGTAGTCACTCCATCAATAAACATTTGCAGCAATAATGTCCCCTGCCTTATCGACTCTCAATTTCATATTTAACCTAATCAGGTAAAGATTGTTATTTTTCACTTAAGGCTATTGTGCAGAACAGTCATTAACCGGCCCACTAGCTGTTTAGCCTTTTTGACCACTTCGCCGTTCCTGTCACCTGTCCTGCCCCACGTTTTTCTCAGGGTACCATTAAAATTGCCGCATGTACCTTCCACACCCGACAGTTCGGCTTGGATGGGAGAACCGTCGTAAGCGGCGAGTGGAAGTCAAACTCTTTCTTCTCTGGTGTTTAGTTCCACTCCCACTGTGCACTAAATTCAGATACCACACCTTAAAACGCTTAGCCCTGAGATATATTATCCCAAAATATTGTGGATAATTGTCACCTGCTCTTTAGCGCATCCGCGCTTGGCTCTGCTAGCCAGCGTATGCAGTTTATGTTCCTTAGCGCCTCAAAAGTGCCGCACGTGCATTTTTCCCAAAGAGAGAATGGGCTCGCAGGGATGCCGCCCCACCTCCACTCCCGCCCCCCACGTGCGTCCCGCTCGTCTTCCCGGCTCGCTTGAAAAATAACACGCGTGCGGGCCAGAGCGCTGGCTGTTTCCAGGGCCGTCTGGCGGTATGTGGGTTTTTATTGCTGACCCAGGGAGGCCCTGCACGTTTGGATCCCTCCAGTGGAGGTGATCCATATTCTGCCTGGGGAGGCTAAAGCCTGCGACACTGATGTATGTGTTGAGCAAAGCTGGGCTCAGCGATGACCAGAGTAAAACAAATGCTGTTTGGATACAGCCAGACAATACAAGGCACCGAATTACATTCCCTGATTTACTCGGGTATTAAAAATAACCTCGCAGGAGGAAGCGTGAGCATTCTGACAGGGCGTACCCCAGATTCCACAAGTGCAGCCGGGTCGACTTAGCGGCCTGTGACGGAGGATCAGAGCAGCCATGTGGATCTAGAATTTTCCCTCGAGCAAGGCCCTGGGGTCACAGATACGACGTCTATCACTGATAAAGGAAGCAAATGCAGCGCATGCCAGTGGATATAGGGACTGAAAGGGACCAGCCTGAGCTTCATATAGATTGTGTTTATGGCCATGCGTGATATGCAATAAGCTGGAGCATGTTATATGACTGACAGTTGTGCCGATTGAAACCCATTTGTAGGCATAGCATGCATCACCACTAGCACCTCCCTCGGACGGTGGAGGGTATTACGGGCATTGAAGCTTGCTGGGGATTTTAATGCTGGTGGTTTTGCACTATAGGAGGCCAGCATTGCCACCTAATGGGTTGACCGGCATTGATTGACAGCTTAGGTGCTCAGTGTGTCATTGTCTTTATAACACAAAAACTTTCCACTTGCTTTCTTGTTCTCATTGCTCTTCAAAAACTGATTCATCTTTTTTTTTTTTTTTTTTTGGTTTTGAGTTGGTGTAGGTAGGAAATGTTTTGACTAAGGTCTGATGATGAGTCGGGAATTGACAAGAAGACGCATTCAGGCTCCAGAATTAAAGTGTATAAAATAATTAAAAATGGGTGTCCGCTACCATGTTTATGTAAATGCTCTAGGATTAGATCGGCTGGAACTGAGTGCGGTTTATTTTCAGAAAAAAAATTGTGGTGTGGGAGGAGGGACATGACCCAAATATCCAACCATAATGGGAATAGACAAGGTTAACCATGATAAGTGTTACTCATTGACACCAGTTACAGTCTGAATAAAAAAAGAAAAGGATTAACAGAATATGTATTGTCAGTCGACAGATCCATTGACGGATCGGAGCGGCGTCTACAGTGTTGCAGGCGATTAACCGGTCCGTCGTGGCCAAAAAAGAACTGAGCCAAAAGGCAAAGCTCTCGATCTATTGGTCCATCTTCGTTCCT
>JABFDZ020000008.1:18256185-18275203 GCA_019775955.2 Pollimyrus isidori
CGTTATTTAAAAGTTGTAGTGATATAAGTTGTTTTAACTTAAAATTATATTTGCAGAAGTAAAGGCAAATCGTTTTGGCTGTACTCAAGCATTTAAGTTAGTCTAATTATAAAATACTCATTCGGTTTTCTCAATAATTGAAACCGGAAAAATAATTTTTAAAAAAGCCATGCAAATTGTTAACATAATTTTTTAAAGTTGAGCCAACAATTTTTTACAGTGTGTAATATAACAAAAAACTTAAATAATACTGTTTAAAAGTAAAACTGTATGTTATTTATAGAAAAAAAAAAGAATTTCCACACAGCAGAACCAGAAATGTATGCAAATATATGTTCTTTAGAGACTCATTATGTTCGGGATAGGGTTTTTATGAGAAGCAATAAGAGGAAATGTCATTAACTCCACTGGAAAACAAACCTGTACCACGTTGAACAGTAAACACAAGCCTGGTGTTTATTCTTTTTGTACATTTTATAGTTGAGTACTCTGAGATGGCATTTCAAAATGAGATTAAACAAGGATGATATTTAGTGTTTAGGCCACTGATCACTAATTGC
Source organism: Pollimyrus isidori (assembly GCA_019775955.2). Lineage (NCBI taxonomy): Eukaryota > Metazoa > Chordata > Actinopteri > Osteoglossiformes > Mormyridae > Pollimyrus > Pollimyrus isidori. Next base: position 18,256,746 of record JABFDZ020000008.1, read on the forward strand.
ATGTTATAAGTAGTGATTGTTTAAGGTCTTATCTTTGCATCGTATGTTCTGTGATGTACTGGCATGAAATGAATAAGTATTTTTAATTTAGGCATGAAACGTAATCTTTGATTCTGTACCTTGTCTCAACTCTCGCCAACTAGCTGCCTGGTGAAACTACACTGTGCATCTTGAAGAAATTCCATATCTGTATTTCAAAACTGCACTGGTGAATACGATTTACAAGAATCATATTACACATGTTGAGAGGACAGCCACCGGGTAGCACTGTGTAGGCTTCAGCCTGCGCCAAACGACAGCTAATGCTCCATTTGCCGTAACTTACTGAACGCAGCCAGGGTGGAGAAGCCATCAATGAGCCCTCCAGAAGCATTTTACACTTGTCAGATATCGTCGCTATGACAGCACTCTGAGCTCAGTGGCGTGATTGATTTATCGACTCATCTGCAACATGCTGTTAGGGCTGCATCGATGGCAAAATTTTACATGGCGTGTGGCTTGCCCCTTCTGTTTACCCTGACAGACTACCTGTTTTCACTGCGAGGAGAAGCAAAATCAAAGCCCCTAATTCTATAACTGAAACCTTGCAACAACTGTTCACCGTACAAGGTATAAGGCACATATGCCTGCACATGCCTGCACAAGTAGTATGAATTATACAGAAATGACAAGTGTTTATACTCACAGTTTCTCATCCCTGTATAAGTTCTCATTGCAAGTGTTCTCATGGCTATATTTTAGCTTTGTGGCAATTTTTAATCATTATATTTGTGCCTCAGAGTCCAAGCTGCTAATCTATAATATAATTGGCACAAAAGCCATATGGAGTACACTGATGACAATTGGCTTAGTGCTCAGTTTTATGTAATTCATGGTATCTGCGTTTTTGCTGCATTGATAATGCCAGGATTGATACAGTAGCTCAGTGATCTAGGGACCGTGTATATTTTGATTAAATATTTGGAAAATGTGAAATGCTGGGGTGTGCAGGTGTGAGTGAATGGTGTGTGAGTGTGTCCTGCAGTGAGCTGGCCCCCCGACCTGGGTTGTTCCCCGTCTCGTGCTCATAGCTTCCGGGATACACTCTGCGACCCAGATCTGGATGGATGGATGGATGGATGGATGGAATGCTGGTTTCCAACAACATGTAAAACGTGATTGAATCTGCATTCCTTGTTTGCAGTAAAATACAGGCTATGTGCCTCCTTAACAAATGTCGCTATATGGCACCTTTGTGTAATCTCAATGACATTTGCGTTGCAAATATATGACACAAAGTATTAATCGTTACCATTAGATATGTAATTCTCAGTGAATCCTCGTCAGCCCTGTCACTGCTTCTGTTACTTTGCTCATGTGCAATAAAAGATTCAGGGGAATTCTGCGTAGTTAAATTCACCGGGATAAATTGCGTCCCTGTACCTTTCCCACAGCAGATATTCGCGGGATGTATTCCTGATGGTGATTTTTTTTTCCTTTTCTTGTCAACAAGTACGTGGAAGATTAATAGACCTTCAATAGGCAGGCTTCTCAGAGAGTGTCTCTTGCGCCCGCATCAAAGACAGAAATGACGAGACCTGCTCCATTTTAGCAAAGAGGCATCCATTAATTTTCCCCTCTTTCTACTTTGCCCTCATCCACCTCTCCCTGTGCACCAACCACTCCAGTCTTCTAATGATGCTCCGCTGGCATGCCCCCAAGGGCCCGGCTTTGCTTAGAGCCGGGCAGCCTCCTTTCAGACCTTAATATGGCATAGCAAAGCGCTAAAATTGGCAATTATCGGCCGACATTATGGCTCATTATGCAAATGGTTGTGTAGCGTCGTGTAATGTAACGTATGTATGTCTACTGGATGGGTCCTGCTGCTTCAAAAATACGCCGTATACGTGGATTTCAGGAGATGGTTTGAGAGAAATTATAAACAGGTGCGAAAGCCACAGGAGTGACTACCATAGGACGGCTCTTATTAAAAACCTTCTATTTTTTCACGTTGAGGTCAAGTAAGGGATTCAAATGAACGGAATGAATGAGAAAATGGAATAGGAAATAATGAGAAATATGTTGTCTCTGATTATTTAAGGTCTGGAAAATGGCCCCCTATCATGTGTAATTTGTACAAAGGTTGAGTTTAGACTTTCAGCAAAGCTTTGTTCATCCATAATACAAAACTTGCCTCACGTTCAAATGCTTATTTATTAAATGGAGCCCTAACAGATCGATACATTTTAGCATGGCCTCTAACAGAAAGAGCCCATTCACAGTTCATTCTTATTGTAATTCATTATTAATTACTTACTTCATTAAATAAATCTCCAACATCAAGAGTTTACTTATCTTCATGGATGTATGGCAGAAAGCAGCTTGGCCCTGAAATTGAAAGGTAACTTTCATGTCTGTTTTGTAACTGAATGAACAAGGGATTTTCCTCAATAAATCAGTACCCATGTTGACTACTTCACTCCCTGCATTCATTCTTTGCATATAATCATGTAGTAGATTACGGCGTTTCATTTAGCCCAGTTGTTGCTGCAATTATACTGTAGGTACAAAACATAAAGCATTAGGACAGTTTAATTTAATTAACGTTGTGCTTAATGCAGGTGGGACGCATTTTTATGCTGTCCTATCAACATATAAAGAGCATTTAACAGGCTGAAAAGAATCGCTTATTAGAATGCAGGATATTATGCCGTCTAATTTATTTCGAATGCAATTTAAAGATGGGTGTTATTGCAAAGGTTTGATTCAGTTTACAAACAGTTTATTGTGGTTTAAATGAATTGATCTCGCCTGGGTGTATTCCTCTTGAAAGAAAATTGTTCATTTGAAATTCACCAAGTGGAGAGCTGCCATTTTAACTTATTGCTATAACTGGTTGAAAAAAATGTGGTGCGGTAGTGGGGGGGATCATTGTAAAAAATGAGAGTTTGCCGATAAGAAAATTATAGTATTTGCTATATTTGAATGGCAGTCGAGACTAACTGAATTTTATCGTCAAATTGATAATACGAGGCTTAAAGTCAAATACGACTTACAGCTTAACTATACTATTGTTCCATTAAGATTATCTCAGGCCAGAGAAAAGACTTTTCGTTTTAATTTCGTGTTCAAACAGAGTCATTATAATGTAATACTCACAGGAACAAGTTTGTAGATGGTGCAATTAAATTTCCGGAACAAAACACTGGCAGCTCTGTGGCCCATTCCCCCTGGGCGGCTGTGTTCCTTCATACGTGTGCCAGATGAGGACAGAAACCACATTTTCTAATGACTTCTGTAATAATCTTGTGGGGTGTCAGCCATATACTCCGATTATTAATTAGAGAGGAAAAGCCCCTGCAGAGACTGTCCACAGAGGAAGCACAAGCCATTAAACTCCCAAGTCTACGTAGCCAGGGACAAGCTAAGTCATCTCATTGTTAAGTATGGGACAAGCAGAATGGTGTAGGGCAGAGTTTGATATTGGGCAGGGACACAACTGAACTATTTAAAACCATCCTCTGCAAGAAACCTAGGGGGTCCCTGGTGGTCTAGCAGTCAGGGTTTTATATTCTCTCTGCCATAGCCTGGGTTCAGTTCCCAGTCTGGGATTTACAAACATCATTCAGGGACTTCTTTGGCAGGCGGTGAGTGGCTATGATCAGAAGATGACCAGTTGAAGATCCAGCCTCAGCAGAAGTGTCGCACATCCATGGGCCCTTGAGCAAGGCCCTTAAACGCCAGCTCCAGGGGCAGCACACATGGGCCGACGCTGCCCTCTGACCCCCGACCCATGGGGAGCGAAATAGGGTAAGCAAAGAGAAGAGTACCAATGTATTTCTGAAAATGGCAAATGAAGGATTTATCATGTAAAGGTATAATTTTAAATTTAGAAATAAAATTTTTTTACGATGCCACAAAGTGTGATCATCTTTATGACCCATGACCCATTGTATTTGACAAAATAAAATTCTATATAATAGCGCTTATGACAGTACATGTGTAAGTACAAGTTGTCTGGAAGTTCTTAACACAGGGATTGCTTGCACCCCACCCTCCCATCTTCCCAGTATCAAATTCCCTGAACAAGTATTATAAGCCTGCGCAGGGATTCCAGGTGAATATCCCGTACAATTCTAACCTTGCGTGATGGCCACTGCGTAATTCCGTAGTGTCATTTCCATTTGCCCTCCATCTCTCCGAGACGGAAGCGTGATAATTTGTGAAGCCACGGAAGATGCTAGCATTTTAATATCGCGACTTTGATATTTAGTCACACAAATACACTTAGGTTGTTCATTTTGAATTCCGCACAGGTGTGTAATTGTGGCGATACTTGTGCAACTGTGTTAACATGCATAACTCAACAGGCTGCAATCGAAATGATAGACAGGGTCTACAAATGAAATGGTACTGTACGTGTGATTGTGGCTGTGCCGTGTGGTTCAGGATGTTTAGCCTTTGATCAGTAGGCTGTGAGGTTCGAATTCCAGAGTCAGAGCATTGCTAACCCTGTTGGGACCCCCCCCCAGAGAAGCCCCTAACCCCCAGTTTTTCCAGGCTCCTTCGGATCTTGCATTCTCAGTTTTCTGTTGCTTTGGATAAATAAATATAATTATTAGCATATTTTCTGATAAAATATAAAGCATAAGCGGTATTTTCTTTTGAAATTATTGCTTTTTTTTGCATGAAAACTGGACTGACCACTAACCTAGCACCATCCACAGTTTGTGTAATATATGTCGCTATATTATCTTAATTAAACAATTTTGGAAGCCATTTTTAATGGCTGTTAGATATAAATCAAATTGTCTTGAATCCAGTTCCATTAAATGAATTTTGTAAGAAATATGGATTCCATTTCTGAGAAAAGCCAATGTACTCTTTAAGCAGCTATTGTTATTTTAGCATGTCAAAATAAAGTTGACTGACAAGAGCAAGAAAGCCAAAAAGGAGTCATATCCTGGTATATTTTAGGATAGAAGAAGCGGTCTTTGAAATTGTCAGCGTGACATGTTTTTATTTTTGACAGAACAAGGTGTGACATTTTGAATGAATATTTGTATACAAAAATAAACCAAGTGTCAAAACCAGATACAGAGGATAGTTTTATGATGCCATCTATGTGTTTATTTCAAAACTGAACATGGCAAAAATAGCTAATAAAATGAGGTGCCGGCCAAGTATGGTACCAGGTTTGAAAAGTAGCAAAATTTTTAATAGAGGTGCAAAGTCAAGAAGAGCATTTTTATAGAATGTGTCTGTGAGCTTTATGTGGATCTCACAGCCGGTTTGCAATGACCATACCTCACGGATTTTCCGTTACGTGCTATTACTCTCTGTTATGTGTCTGCCATCATAACATAGAGATGACACTATACTGTTGCAGTAAATTGTTCTATCGCAAACCTGACAAGAGAGGAGCAGTAAAACCTGATGCATGGTGAGCATACTTAGAGCAGAGGGATGTTTTTGTTCTGTCATTACGTTCCTGATGCACCATGACACTGAGTGCCTTGATGCTTCTATAAAATGGTTACCAGTGCCTTTTGAGCAAAATAAGAACAGATTTAAAAAAAAAGTAAAGAAAAAGATAAAAAAAAACAAAACTACAGCTCCCACGCCGGGGGAAATAACCATGCAGATTTAGTCACACTCTGGTTTAAGTTTATGGAACTAATGAGATAACCAATGTGAAGTCGTTAAACGTCGCTAATTGGCACGCAATAATTGCCAACTGTGCTTTGACAACGGAATGACTCAGATACATAATTTTCACAACATTATCCCACAAAATGTCAGTTAATTATCGATTTTCAGTAATATGTGTTTAAACAAATATTACCATATTATTACTCATTAATTCAGTCTTACAAAGGAGTGTGAAAACAGGCCTGCTGTTGAACTTTTGGACCAATTTTAACAAGCTTTTTAAGGTAATTAAAGCACTTCAGTCTAGAGGTTGATTGATTTCACCGGCATTAATATTAATCCAAAGTAATAAAATTAATGACTTCTTAACAATGACTTTAGTAAGCATTAAGAAGCACAATGACCCACTAACTTTTTTAGTAAATTTTGCTGTGAGGGGAATTGTTTTATAAACTGTTTTGAAGATTTACAGAGGGGTCTAGCAGATATCCACTAATGTGAATACACTAGTTTACGATCAGCCGATCCTTTTGTAGAATATAATACAAATAATGATACAATCGCTGTCTACAACTAAGAATTCTACAGCCTGAAAATTATTAGCTACCCTGCAGCACACAACAAAAGATATTTCCCTCGCTACTGTGCATTATGGTCAAGACACATATTTCTTTCGGTAGCACAATGATGTGTCAATACATCAATTTACTTTATGTAACTGCTTATCAGAGGTGGAGATTTCAAATCCAGAGAGTACAAATACAAAACAAAATTTTCTTTCAGCTAACTGGTTGGTTGAAGCAAAATCCCAGTCTGAATTTTCAGTCTTTGGACCTGAAACCCCAACCTCTCCTGCTCATGTTGGGATGAGGACTGGCTTGCAGTCTACCCCAGGAAGTGCAAGACTTGAGGCAGGGGGTCACTTGGACAGGATAGGAGTGTGAAAAAATATTTGTTATGGGTAACGTGCTGCCGCTATGAGGCTGAATGGCTTAGTCCTCTGTTCTAGCGACTGGAAGGTCACCAGTTCAAATCCTCTCTCTGCTGGAATAGTCACTGGATAGATGGCTGACCTTGTTCTCAGACCCCAAGCAACCTTTGTATATATGGCTCATCAGAGAGACAACAGGACTTGCAAAAACCGAAGAATTCTAATGTGTCCACGTTAACGTCAAAGAAAGCTTTGTTAAATTGCTACAATTACTGTAAGAATCTTCTGTACGACCCGTCCAGCAGTTCCTCTGCTGCGCAGCATTTCTGTACGTTGACTCCAAGCCATACTGCCTCCACAGCTCCTGAGAAGTATTACATGTGAGACAGGAGCAGAGCTATGACTTGGGCTGCCATCTTTTCAATTAGTTCAGTGATCCCATTTAATCTGCGGAAAGGCAGTGTCTGCGTTTTTGCCTGGTGGTCTCCTCTCTATTTATTAAAAAAAAATAATTATAGTCCAAATGTCGACATGAGACAGGCTACCCATGTGTCTGGCCTTGAACTGTTTAGTCATATTGATTGTACCTCAGAAAGCAGCCTGTCGCAGTCTAATTTAGAATACTTCTGGAGTACTGTCGGCTTATGCCACATGTTTTTAAGGTGGGCCATGTTAAATGTATGCAGTGACTATATATTAAATGAACTATTATTGATATTGTGTTGATATTGTGGACCCTTCTTGTATGGACTGGGGAAAGAAAACGTCCAAGTATGTTCTGCATGTGTTGGCTCACACCATGGCTCACAAAGTCAAATCCCACCCATAGTATAACAAAATCCTGTAACTTTTAACCTTGCTGTGAGTTTTTCAGTCCCCAGAATGGAGATATATATATATATATATATATTTTTTTTTTTTTTTTCTGAAAAATGAATAAATAAGGTTAGGATTAGGTATAGTGGTTAAGGGTTAGGGGCTTGCAATGAAATGAGAATCCTCCTAAGGATATGAAGACACAGACTGTGTGTGTGTGTGTGTGTGTGTGTGTTCCCTGAAATAGCCACCCCCACCCCTCTGCCCCTGTATTGAATAAATGATGGAAAGAATAATAGAGCAGAGAATAATTATGATTCAATTACTATTCACAGCTAACAAGTTTACAGGCTGCAACTAACGCACTGACCGTGGCAGCTTGTGTGTGCGTGCGGGTGCACCCTTAGATGGACTCTTCTGGGTGTTCCCCTGCAGCCCTGGAGATGGATGGAAGCCCTACCTTCATATTTGAGTCATATTGTTTCCAATTCATTTGCATATTTATACTGTCAACGGCAAAACCTAGTATTCTATCAGAGGCATTTAATCCTCCGTCAAAAATCTTAATGCCCACTTTGTGCCACAGTTGTTTTCATTTAAATACGAGTAGATCCAACATAAGCATGTTTCAGAGCTGTGTCATTCAGTGGGATTTACTCACTCAGTGCTGTATGATTAAGTGGAACATTTCTTCAAAGGGCAGCGATATCCTTAAGACGTAAGTGTCAGTATTTCTGAGTTCTCGCAGCTTTGCTGGATATCGTTTAGTTCCTATTTATATCCCTTTTTTACCAATCCTTCTGATTAACTTTGATTTTTTAACTTTTTATTTTCTTTCTTCGCGATCTTTACGTTTTATCGTTCCATAAAAGTCTTTTTTTCATAGCCTTCTGTAGAAGTGCACCAGGCTTCATTTTCCTACTCATTCATTTTTAATGTGTACAAGAACAATGAAAATGCATTTTGCATTAAGACAAATTTCAACAAGTCTCTCCCACACCCTCCTCTATAAATTGCTTGTCTTTCTTAATGAAGGCCATTAATGGTGGCTCGCCGTGCTTTTGCTGCACTTTATTTATTGCAATCATCAAATTCTACTTTTAGTACATCACCGGACGCTAAAAATAACTCTCATTAACCTTTGTTAGCTTTCAATGGCTTCCTGTTGGGATGTGAGAACGAAGGGTCTGAATGTCTTGTACATTATTCACTTTGGGTAAATACATTCTCATTATTGTAATACCGAGTATTAATAAATTTGACTGTATTGATTGATTAAGTTAATTTGTTCAGAAGTGCGATCAGAGCGTAAAACTGAAGTGTCAATTATGAACAGGAAGCTGAGAAGGTGAAGGGCAGAGACTTGTACTCTGCAGGTTGACTTTGAGAAAGGTACCTGAATGAAGTTTTTCTAATAAACAAAATAGTTAATTTAAAAAGCTGCTGTCCTTCATTTGCTAAATACTAAATTATGAGTACGCTATACCTTATGATATATAAACCATTGCGGTTTCAATACTTGTCGGTATAGACAAAGAGAGGCATTTACAAAATACTACTGAAAAAGCACAACACTATCATCTCACTGCCATTTGAAAAACAATTTAATAATCATTAATAGACATGTGTTTTGTGTGTCGAAAACTATTTAATTGATATTAGATCTGGTGAGGTTTACAGCAGCAATGAATGACCAAGTTGAAAATTACTCTTTGAAACTCTTAAGTCTTGGTGTTTGTGGTCGTCAATATTTACCTCATTATTGGCTTTTTCCTTTCAGTTTTGTCTGAGCTGTACGGTGTCGGGGTTGTAAAAACTGTGAAATTACAAAAGTATAGGGCAAGCTGTGTCTTGCCACAGGTAAAATAAAAAAATTAAAAATCAGCTTATATTTTTTGTCGGCAAGTACAACTTTGTCATGTAAGTGACATAAAATTTCATTACTTGACCGATGCATGCATACTAATGGAGTGCATTCACTTGCTAGCATGTGGCGACTGTTATTACAGGGAAACATGTTTTAAAGGAGGGGCACATGAATCCGTTCTACTAGTCGTTAGTGGTGCCGTTGCTTCAGTGCCAGTGTAGCAGCGTGTAACCTTGGAGATACGTTAATATGAACCAGGTACAAGTTTCGCATAAATAAATAAATAAATAAATAAATAAATGCATAACATTGCAGATAAGCCCCAATTAAAATAACGACACCCTAGAGTGTACAACCGAAATGTGAAGGTCGGAGCCGACCGGGGCCGAATTGTGGCATTTTATCTAATATATGATTAGCAGCAATTGTTAATGTATCAATTTAGCGTTTGTAGCTTATTAGGGTGCAGGTTCACATAGCGGGGGGAACTAGTCATCTGACCATTGACTGAGATAACCGTTGAATTAGCCCAAGAAAGTTTGAATCACAGAAGTGACAAATACAATTAATTTAAATAAGAAGCCAAAAACTAACTAAATCAAGGAGACAATTAAAAATTCTGTTTATCGGGTAGCTTTTCAAGACAGAGGAAATAATCAGACTAAAATGCACTTCTGGTAGAATGCAGCCATTGATCAATGGTAATCTGCTTCTGCCTGGGACTGGTTCCCAGTATTGACCACTGAGGTTTTGCTCAACCAGTTGCCAAATGGATCCAGATCAGCAGTTCTACACAGAACACGTCACATTATTCTTCAAAATCAGTGTGTACCTGTGTAGGCTACTCCACACTCTGCAAACATGGAAGTCAATTCATTAATGTGGTCATGCACTGATATGGTCGTTGATTAAATATTGTATATTTACAGTGGTTTTATAGTGTTCTTTTGAAATTAGTAATGCAGAAATGCATAATAAAAATTGTGACAATGATATGACATAATAGCACTGTCACATCACACCCCCCAGCCTCTACCTCTCCCACATGTATTTTCATATTCTCCCTGTCTTACTCAGATTTCCTCCTGTCACTTGAAAATGTTCTAAAAAGAATGGGAACCTCTAAATTTCTGCCTGGATAGAGTGTGAATGAGTGAGGCTTGGTGTGCCGGGTTAGAATCCTGTCCAGGGTGTGCTGGGTTAGAATCCTGTCCAGGGTGTGCCGGGTTAGAATCCTGTCCAGGGTGTGCCGGGTTAGAATCCTGTCCAAGGTGTGCCCGGCCTCTTACCCTCTACATCCTCCGGTGGGATTCAGACTCGCCATCAACCTGTACCGGGTTAGTGGTTGAGCGATGGATGGATGGATGGATGGATGGATGGATGGATGGATATATCACATTCTGCAGTAGGAGAAAGTCAGTGAGCTTTGGTTACATTGGGGTGAGTCTCAGAAAGACCTTCTTTAACAAGCTGCCAATGACATTCCTGGCATTTCAAGGCTAATACACATCTGCAGCAATAGCACTGCTGAAATGATAGTGTAACAATCGAGCTGCCTGGAAATGAGCCTCCAGCAAGTGCTCCCAGGAAGAGCTGATGGCCCTACATGCTCTCTGACTTAAGCGTCGCTGTCATTAAGTATTTCTACAGCTGGCAGGGCAAAACCGCTGTACCCTTAAATGAATATAATCACAGCGATGCTTTTGCGTGCTTTGTCAGCTTAGGTGAAAGGAGATACCATGCAGAATCTATTAATCGCAGAAGCTGGAATTCGCTTTGCACGGCACTCCAGGCCTCCACAGTGCAATCTTGCAGCTATGGATTTAGACCATGCTGGGGGACAACATGGCACCACCTTGCATGCGCTGCAGAGCTGCAGAAGCTTCGACGCAACGGCCCGGACGCCGCCGCTTCCCACTATCTTCCCTTCTGTCCGTATTTTCCAGTCGGCCAGTGCACTGAAAATTCTGAGCATCTCGGTCCGTTTGGCCCAGCAAGAGCAACCGCAAGCGTGTTTTGGGTTTGTGAACTGGGAGCAAGCATGCTGGAGTTCTGTTCGCTCAAATGTTTGCAGTTAGTGTGAAATACATGGAAAATGCATTATTCAATGCGCATTAAGTTGGTTTGCCAAAAATAGAAAAACTGAATAAATACTAATAAAAAAAATATATACCTATTTTGAAATGCATCATTATAATAATAATAATTTTTATTAGTAGTAGTAGTAGTATCAGTAATAGTAGTAGTGGTAGCAGTAGTAATAATAAAAGTAGCATTTTTTAATTATTATTAACATATGGGAAAGTACGTAGCTGATTTACCATAGAAATTCACGTGAAAACGCACATGACTGGCTGCATATACATAACTTAATTTCTCTTTTACTGAGTAGTAATCAGAGTGGCTCCGTCCTTCAACTCAAAGCTGTCCAGAGTTACAGTATAAGGTTTCACACCACCAACAATGACCATGATCTGGGAGGGATTTGTTTGGTCCTGCAGCCGTTGTACAGATATAAATACAGTAGGATAGAAGAATTACAGTAAGGAAAGTGGTATGGAAATGTATGAAATGCATGATACAAAATATAACTACACGCTAAAGAAAGGAATATTAATAGTGTGGAGCCGTTGTATGCAATTACTTTAAGTATTGTGCTGTATTATTTGTAATGGAAAAGAAGTCATATTATATAACACATAGCTTTTGGTTTTATTTTTATTTTAGCGATTATTTAGCTGTATGACTTCTAATAGCATTAATAACAGTAGCAGGCTTAGTTGGAGCAGTAGTTTAATATTTCATGATTATTATACGTTTTCTTTATTGTATTAGACACAGAAGGCCCTATACTATAACATCCTCTTAGCAAATGCCATGCTTTTGTTATTGTTTTATGATTAAAACAATGTCGTCAAAATGTATAATGCCATGTGCTTTTTTTGGTCAAGAGAAAAGAGAATAGGAATTAGGTGTAACTGAATAGCACCGTGGTGTGATTGACTACTTACACGCTCTCCGTTGCTGAGATTCCATAAATAATACTCTGCCTGCAAATATTTCAGTGGTTAAGATGCCATTGGATGCATTCATTAAATTTTATTAGGCCGTACATCAACTCCACAGCGCATGTTGCTCTTGAGTAGAAGGTAGGGTCACTGGCATGTTCTTGAATGGACAGAGATCTCAGTCACGTGATGATTTTATTTTCACAGTCGGATTCTTCGAAAGGATATTGAACGGTGCTTTTGGAAAGAGCTGCGCACTCTTCCCTCTGTGTTGCCTTTGCATTCTGTGTTTGCTGGTGTTCTGTTACATACATGCCATTCATCCATTTTGAAATATGTACATGAAGGGTTGATATGAGCCAGAAGCCTGTCCTATCCAGAGAAAATCTCACAAAGGATGACAAAAGTGTAACAATCAGGTGCAACTTGGGGGTCTGTATCCCTCACATTTAATTTGAGGGATATTCCCCCCCCCCCCCCACACACACACACACACACAAATTACCATGAATTATTATATATGCGTTGAATTCTGGCACTCCAGGACCGGGATTGGGGACCCCCTCCGCTGTGGGCATCTATCTTCGGACGGAAGCACAAGGTAGGAATACACCCTTAAGGGGGATGCCGATCTGTCACAGGGCACATGACATGGCCAATAGAGAGGCACATTCATTAAGCCACTCTTTTTAGTCCGTGGGACAAAACTTGTGCAATACAGACGGAACATGCAAACTCACTGATTCGAGGATTCGAGCCCCCCCAGCCCGAAGGTGGGAGGCAGCAGCACAGCTCCATTAAGATAATATTAATACACATGAGTTAAATTCAATCAATATTTTTTCAGTGTTAAAATCCAGAGCCGCACGCGGAATTAAATATTCTAAGGAGAACAAAATTATTTATCATAAGCAGATTTGATTCATGAGCTGGAATTCCAAATCCTCTATAGGCACAGTCCATCAGGTAATATTTAGTTAAATTCTAATTAGCAAGTGAGCTCCCCCTTAACAGCAGGTAGGTAAGTATCCCAATAATAACTTCAGACTAATGATTAAAGCAGTGTGACAGAGAGAAAGCCAGCATGCTCCAGTATCTTCAGAAATCATCGTTCCTGTTTAAGTGTCCAGGACAGCTCACTGCCATGCGGCTTCTCCAGCATTATATCGCATTTCTGAATTTATACGCATCAAGTTCAAACGGTGACCGGCAGGTTTTATCGCGCATCGTTCTTCCATACCTGCTTGCCCTATGCAGCGTCATGGGAGTCTGCAGCCTGACCCAGATGCCAAAGGCACAAGGCAGGGAACCGCCCAGGACAGGGCATCACACCATTATTACCGCACACCTGCATGACAGCTGGCCTGCTCCAAATCACCACACGTTAGGGGGAAACCAGAGAACCGGGAGGAAACCCCGCAATGACACGGAAAAAAAAAGTATACAAGACTCACAGTAGGACCCTGGTCTCCAGAGGTGTGAGCAGAGATGCTGCTAGAGATTTTCGACCCAATGAAAGTGCATCATTTTTGACCCTCAACCCAGACCAATCCAATTATGTTTGAAGATTTTTAGGGCCCCCGTCAGTCAGGGACCCTTGGAATCATCCTGACTAGCCTATCCCGCCCCCCCCAACCCCCAGTTTAAAACACCCCTGGGTGTGAAACATGTAACAACCACGGTAGTCACTACGCCCCCATGCCATGGAATTATCAATCCTCAATAATTATGAATATTTATTACTGTTTTTATTGGCCATAAAATGAGTCACATGATAAAGTGAATATCGATAATTATGTTGACTAAAGCTCAGAATGTGAATGTTTGGTTAATGTGAGGTGTCAGAGCAGCCTTAAAGCTCCGGGGTTGTGGGCTCGATTCTCAATTCCGGCTCTCCGTCTCTGTGGAGTTTACATAATCCCTTGCTTCATGCATCTTTTTACACTACAGTCCAAAGACAAGTAGGGAGGTGGTGTGATGTTTTTAAAAGACTCATATTTAGCGAGTGTGGTGCTTGTAGTGTAGTCATATTCGAGGTGCCCTCTGCCATAAACCCTATGCTCAGCGACGAAGGTTGCAGGGACGCTATGGCCTTGCACCAGAAGGTAATTAGATCAGTGGTTAAAATGGATTGTTACAGGAATTTCTAATGTTTATCTTATATATTTATGGCCCTTATATGTCATATGATATTTTAACAGAATAGAACAGCACTGGTGCATGTGAACTGTGTGTAATACTTATACAAATAAAGTAAAAGATTTGGTTGTCACCAATGACAAGAATAAATACAAGCAGAGAGCGTGCAATGGCACCGTTACTCTTTAAAGAAATGGTCATCTATCCCAAATTACTCCAGGACTAGACATTAATTATTCCAGAATAGCTGCAGCCCTCTCTGACATTGGGTTATGTAAGTAGTCATTAATCCTCCATAACAAGAATCAAAAGGAAACTTCTACCCCCAAAAAATAACGTTTCTGCCTATGCTGAGATTGTCATAGACCTCCGGAATGACCCAGAAAGCTGGATAGGATGTTCTCTGGATGTTCTATGGATACATTTTTCTAAAAGAAATATGTTCGGCAATGTTGCCTCTCAACAGGATGTGCGATGGTGGGAGTATCCTGGCTTTTGGGCTGATTCAGAGGCTCAGGACTCAGGCAGCTTATAGCCTTGGAGGGACCTTTAACTTCTGTTTAGAAACAGTTTCTCACATGAAAGTGTCAGCGCATCCGTCCATAAGCTAACGCTTAGGGGAAAATGGGTCATGCAACGTGACATTGATCCTCAACATATATGATAATCAACAGAATGCATGAAGCAGAAGTTATTCGTTATGAAACAGCATAACATTCAAACAATGTTCTTCTAGTATGTTTCAGTGAACAAGACAACCAAAAGTGTTGATGAATTGAAAATATTGTGGAATGGACATCAAAATGCTTCCAAATTAATGTGTGGGATTTAGTGGAATGGGGGGAGGGGGGTGAATAAGGTGGATCAGCAACTGCCACCCCCACCCCGGCCACTTATACGCATGCCTTTAATGGAATTTCAAAACAAGCACGACGTCTTTAACAATGAAGTTGATGTTAAGCTATGGCCATAATGACTCTTACATTGATCCCAATGGGGAAATTCTCTATTTGCTTACCCCGTCTTGCATTCCATGACACACATGCAGGAGAGTGTACACTTGGCAGCAAAGGGCAGCCTCTTGCTGCAGCACCCACGGAACTGTGGGTTAAGGGCCTTGATTAAAGGCCCACAGACATGTGACTATCGTGCCGAAACCACGCTTGAACCGGCAACCTCCAAATCACAGGAACAGAGGCTTAGCCCACTGAGCCTCAAACTAAGTACTAAGGACCTTTGGTATAGTCCTCTACTTCCGTGTACTTTTCTAACCAAAAAATGGTGAATGATGGATCAGTAAGCTCAAAGGCTCTAAAAGGCACACTTCTTTGTAACTCAGTTGTTTAATAATATTCTCTTTATTAAGACTTAGATGAAGATCAGATTACATTTCGGGTCAGAATAACTCAGGAATACCAAATTCTGAAGGTTTCACAAACTTTATAACTCCTTAGCTTTGTTCATAATCACTACTGTATGGAAAAGACAAGATCCCTGGTCTGGCTGTTTATTTCATGTCAAGCCTTTCGGTTGAAAGCTTTTCTCACACTCTCTGAAGTGGAAACATAAGATTAAATTGCCAGAGATGGAGAACGTGGGCTGTATTTAAACGTTTTCACTTATTTTTGCCCTTGGCAATGACGGACCGTTTTTTACTCACCCTACTGCAGCATGGTCCTTACCCTCCTATTATTCTTGTCCCAACACCCGAGGCTCAAGGAAGAGCAAGAATCCAAATGTCCTTAGATAGATATATATCCCATTTTCACATAATTAGCTTTCGCAACTGTCTTTTTCTTTGAGGTTATCTTCATATTCTGCATAATATAAATAAGATCTACGAATCTACGGAATCTCTATTTGCAGCACATGTTAAGGTCATCAAAAACAGGAATAATCACCTATTCTTTTTTTAGTATTATCAGAGGGATCTGTGATATGTAAAGATGGACCAATTATACCTTCCATTCACTGCTTTCATTAACCAATTAGTTAACATTAATTTTGACTTGTTAAAGAAGCCAATTAAAATACACTAAACAATATTTATATTCTGATTCCTCTGAAACCTGCTGAAATTTTAACTACCGCCCGTTTATCATTTTTGTGTCAACTATAAACACAGTCATGTTAAAGAAATGATAATCTGTCCTTCACTGTGAATACAGACCTATAATTATCGCCACAATCGTCGTGAACTGCATGTAACTGTGTTCCGAGCATTAAACTCCTGCAATTATGAAGACGCGTTACGGCATCCGCGAGTCTTCCGAACGTCATCAGACTCCGGCTAATAAAGTCCGCGTCCCCAGAGCTCCCGACCACTGCTTGAGCACCTTTATCAGCACTGTACGCTAGAGGGCGCTGCTCTCGCCGGCGTGTCGGGCCGCGCTCGCGTAGCTCCCTTGCGGACAGTGGGGAACTAGCAGAGCGTACAGCGCTGCGCGATCGCACGCATCTTTGCTGCGTTTCGTCTCACTGTTCTTCCTTCTCTGTTTATAGTGACCCAGTTAACTGGCCACAAATGACGTGTTGTGGTATCATTAGAATTGTTTGTAAAACTACATTTCCTTTCTTGCAAAAAAGTACTAACTGAATAATTGTGGCTTTATTTACTAATTTGTTCATGAGTAACTTGCACCTCCTTTATGTATAGCCTACTTGTAATTGCCTTACAATACACAACTTAGGCTATTGTGGCGCGCTATTATATGTGGGCAGCGCATCTTGTTTTGCGGTGTGTATGATAGGTGATTAACTTCCAGGGATGTTAAGGAAACGTAATTTTGCGACACGAAGTGACTTTTCGCTCATATCGTGTTTAATAGAGAGATCGTTAAAATATGGTTTCGAACTTCTTTCTTTCCCATTTGGTACTATATGGCATCAAAAAAGCATTTACCTTTCAAAGGAACACGTTCACGTAGCCGTAGGGCCACGTAAAGCCAGAGGTACATATGGGTAATCTGCAGCTTTTTATGGATACTTGGCGGGCGTTTGGAGCATTTCCGCAAACTAGTGAACGATAGCCACTGAACACAATCAATAGAAACTCACTTTCCCCCCATTTTCAATTACCACGATGGCTAAACGCAATACGTATGACGCCGCTTTTGTCCATTTCTGTTAACCACCAGCACGACATACGTCTCCCCCCCATAACAGCTTGAACAAAGATGGATGGGATCAGACTGAAATACAAAGCAAAGCCCGGCGACGGAAGCCTTGCCTTCACTTCTGCTTCTCTCTTCGTGATTAAACTAGGAAAAAACAGAGGATAAATACAACTGTCGATAGCAGGGGGCAGAACTCCCGACATTTTCCATCACAGCGCACCGTCAATATAGCGCCTTTTTTTATTTGTTTCCAAGTGCTCGTTGATCAAAGGAATGCAAATAGGGCTTTGAGAGCATCGTCGCAGCATGCCCATAAAAGTTATGTATCCCCTTGATATAAGAGCGCCGGGGCTGCCTCCTGCTCAGCCCAATGCGCGCACCGAGGGGCGGGTGCGAGGGAGCCTCCCAGCGCCGCGCATCTCACTCTGACAGCGAGCAGCAGCCTGGCTGGGCTCCTCATGCGCACACAGGCGTCTTCTGAAGGCTGGCGGACCGCTAGGAATCTCCTACATCGCCCCCACCACCTCGCCTAACCTTTTTTTTTTTGCGGAATTTTGTCTTTTGCTCTTTCTTCTTTTTTAACTTCCATCCAAAGGACATGAAGTGAGCGTTGGCCATTTAAAAGGTACCCCTCTCTCTCTTTTCTAAAGCCTTGCGATGATATACCAACACCTGGATACAAGAGAGTAAGTATATCAAAAAAGAAAGAAAACTAACAGGTGAATGAAGGTTTGGGGACAGTCGCGTTTATAGGTGCGGGTCTGTAAAGTTGCTGTTATTATTGTCATCATCATTACTAGTGTTATTATAGGCAGATTCTGACACGCAGCATCCCCAGTTACCGGGGCTTATCAGCCAGAACGAGTTTTGCCTTAACTGACGGGAAAGTCCGTGCTGCCCTTATGCTGCGAAGTATTAGTTACTGGCGACAGTACTGGAGACGTGTGTGT
>JABFDZ020000008.1:18289677-18302310 GCA_019775955.2 Pollimyrus isidori
AACCGGAGTACCCGGAGGAAACCCCACGACGGCATGGGGAGAACATGCAAACTCCACACACATGTGACCCAGGCGGAAACTTGAACCCGGGTCCCAGAGGTGTGAGGCAACAGTGCTAACCACTGCACCACCATGCCGCCCCCTGTAGTACAGATATAAAACATGAAAATTACATATTACAATATACAAACGTTCTTTGTTTGACTTATTTTAGTTTTGGTTGGGGAGTGGAACTTCAGAACCTGAATTGCATAAAATTCGATATTTTGTTTAAATCCAGGAAATATGTTCTTAGCCCAGAAGACGCTGGCTGCTCAGGGTATTGCCTGTTGATGTAGGTGAGACCTGCTTCACTCCAGGGCTTCCAGAATTTTGCATGCTCTGTCCAGATCTGTGCCAATCCTCTCTGTGCATGCAAGCTACGTAGATTTGCCGCTTATTAAATGCAATTATAACTAATGAACATTAAAGAGGCCCATCTCACAAGTTGATTAATGTAAGGAGGGTTCAAATCCTTGTTATGTTATATGGGCTGAATGGGAAATGTCTCGTGTCACTGTTGGATACCCCAAAAACTGATCTAGCACGAGATCCAATCCATGTATTTTCCTCAGCTAAATACATAATCAAGTACTTTGCATTTTAACATGCTACATGAACAGAAAAGAATTACTAGGGTAACTAGGGTATGGGATTGTAAAGGTATGTTGTATTAGCTTCAGTTTATTGGTTTGTTTGTATACATGAAGTGACTTCAGATTTGTACAAGCTGCTCTCTAGCAAACTAAATGGCAAAGTGCATGGCATGTAATTAAATATTGACTGAATAATATTGGGAGAATTATCATATGGTTAAAAAAAATGCAAGGATAGGCTGAAAATTCCTCTTTAATCGATACGAGAACAGAAGAATGTCTGTAAAAGAGCATTTTTCGCGAAGGCTTTGATGTGTATGGATTAGCGATCAGATAATAAGCCTGAACTCGGCATCCCGGTGAAACAGTCAATTTGCATATTACAGTAAACTAGCCTTTGATGAGACTCTGGTCATCTCTGTCCCTAATAAAAACACAGCGCCGATTTCTCTCCTTCAAACTGATTTGTCAGTCAGATTAAACTGCTACCATTGTGCCATCTATTTGGCCTTTGAAACTCTTTCTTTATAAAACACAGTACATAAGATATTAAAGCTCCCCATATCATCGGTGTCTGTCCAAGGTTTCAAACACAACTAGACAAAATGACACAGTTTAGTATTATTATGGAAACTGTAAAACATTCACAGCAGTTACAGAATATTGGATGTTGCATATTTTTAAAAAAATGGTTCCAGGTTGCAAGGTTATGTTGAAAAAAGTGTACATAATTAGACCATATTTTTTACTGGCTGTATTATTATAGTAATTAATTTCTTTTGGTATAATTGCTCCACATTTTGCGTGGCCTATATAATGCAGCTCTGTTTAAATCTATATTTATGTTAAGTCAGCTTGACACTTTTATTATATAGTATTTTCCTACTTAAGTTGATCATTCTCTGGGCTTTACACACATTGTAATGTTTGCAGGCATTTTCTTGTTTATTTCATCACATAACATGTTTCTTGTTTATTAGCCCACCTGCTGATATACAGCAGACTAATATCAGGGTAGGAATGAGAAAATGGAAAAATGACCTTGTCTTCCTTACCCCCCTCCCTCTCTCTCTCTCTCTGTCTCTCTCTCACACACCCTCTGACTCTCAAAACGCAGATACACACACGCCCACACACGCACACACACACACGCACACACATACATGTACAAATTCCTATACATGGAACTCGCTGGAGTCAATAAGCAATTAGTATAGTTCATAAAGTTCCTTTATTGTGCCTTTAGCACTGTTTGGCCATCCGTGATGATCTCATCCATAATCCTGTAGCATACTGTCCATTGTCTGATTAATTGTTGGCTCATAAGTGGGAAGCATTTTTTTAGTGTGTGTTCCATGTCTGGTCCCTCTTTAATATCTTTCAGTAAAGGATTTTGTTTTTCATAAAAAAAAAAACAAACAAACATAAAAGTATGACCGCAGATTCTACACAGTAATCAGATCTCTCAAATGGGTCTTCATCTTACTTCATCTCCCCGGGACTATATGAACCTTTCAGTAGACCTATGCCCCAAACCAAGGCATCATGGGAGGCAATTATAATTCCAATAAACTCGTAGGGAAAATGTAAACAGATAGCTTGCTGTAAACATGTACCCCTTGTTTTCCCAAAAGATGGGTGCTAAAGTAGAATAGATGCAGCAGTCGACAAAGGTTTTCATCTCACTTTTTTTTGGGAAAGCAGTAGCTGATTGTATTCTGGAAGGGGATTGAAATTGTAGGCTCTTTCCAGGAAGATTGGACTCGCTATGGCCGTGATATCATTTTGTAAACAGACTGTGATTTATTTGGGTAAATGAATGCAGTGTTTACCAAATCGACATTAATGCTCTTTCATAAATATAGTGGATGATTGTTGTCTCGGGCTTCTTTACAATGTGGTTAAATTCCAGCGTCTAAAGAAGGGAGCGAACAAAGACTGGCCCTCAGGATATTTCTGCAAGAGCAAATTGGTAGCAAACTTTGATTTGTATGAGATCATGTTGTAAATTGGCAAAACTTGAATACTGCGGGCAAGATAATTTTATACTGCACTGTCCTCCTCTGAATATTCTGTTTGTGGTAATCTACCTGGGGGGTGGCATTTGTTTGATTTTTTTTATTGGCATTTTTTTTTCCAAGCTTTATAGTGAAAACAAACAGTGATCTGCTAGTTATAATTTTCCTGGCAGCGTTAATAACTGTATTAAGGAAGATGTGCATTGAAAGCAGGCTAACCAATTAGAGTGCAAAGGGATTTTTAAACAGATACACTGATTGGTTGAGGCCCTTAATTTCTACATTTGGGAAGAAGCCCGACTCGGACCAGCATATGGTTCATCTAGCAATATGTATCCCCTGTATTATCATCCATTTTAAACCCTGGATTAGAGCCTCCTTTTTATTTTTTTTTTTGTCCTTTACCAAACCAAACTAATACAGCTTAAAATCATTACCCAGAAATGGCACTGAATTTCGGAATCACAATATGCATTTGTGTCATGTTCCAGTGCACTGTGGGTATTCGCCTTGCGGTATGACACACCGCGTGCGCCAAAATAAGCACGCTGGAATGCGAGCGCGCTTGTAAGCATTCGGGGAGCTGTCACGATTGGCAGAGGGAGGTGATCAAGGCCACAGAGACCGGGCTCTGCGTAATCCATATCCGGCTAGTGGGACTGGAGTGGAGAAGGCGGTTGGAACGTGCTGGCAGTCACTGCGGGCCTGCTTGACGGTCTCCTCAGACGGCGGGGGCGGAGAGGCGACGCCAGGCGAGCACGTCCCTCACAAGCAGCGATTTTCACTCACATCTACGGTTTATACAGGCCTGCTAGGTGACTAACTCAACAGATTGGATTCTTATGGTAAAGGTCAAAATAGTAGATCATTATTATACATAGTCTCTAAGGAGAGTATGTAGCAAGACTATAAAGGGATTTTCTTACCTCTGCAGTGTGCAGGGTTCCTCCTCTGTAGTTGCTGCACATTATTCTTGAAGAAGTTGTTAAAAATAACTATATTTTGCTGGTATATTTCTTTTCTAATTGGTAGCCATGCATCTCAGTTACGCTTGTGTGTGTGTGTGTATATATATATATATATATATATATATATATATATATGAGACTAATGTTTACTATCAGGCAACATTAGGATGCATGGAAGATAACAGTATTTTCAGTGGGACTCATTTATAATACATTTAAAAATCAATTTAATGAACTTTTTTACCTGTTCATTTTATTCATTGTTTTTTTTTAGTTGAACTGAAGTTGATGTGGGAACATAATTTAAAAGCAGCCTGGGTTCAAGGAGATGTCAGTCACTCTACATAATCACTAGTGTGTGAAAGTATTCTTATGACATTGGCTTTGCAAAACTCAAACCGGCATCACTGCTGTGACTTATTTTGAATATGCAAACGGAGATAAATTTTATTTAAATTATTAGCCGCTTTCTGAGGATCAGTAAAACGACGCAAGTTTTGCGGTATTTCTGAAAGGACTGAAGCCTTCCTGATGAATTACCTGCAAAGGCTTGTTTGAAGACTCCCAATGTGATTTGATGAAAGCTGTGTGACCCACTGTCAGAAACTGTATTAAAATGTGCATCGAGAGAATCTGAAACTCATCTCACTCAAAACAATTAAATTTGTCTGGCAGAAACAGGACAAATTTATTTATTTATTTGCACTGTTTGAATAATATGAGTTGTCCCGAATTTGCACTTATTCAAAACTCGATAAATTAGCCAAGTGGCAATGTCTCTCACGTTAATTGCCTACTGAAAATAGCTCTACGCTTAGTGTATGAAATGCTAGTATATACAGTACAATATTATTATTATAAATGAAATACATTGGTTAAAAAAAAAAAACGTATTTCAGGTGCCTTAAAACAAAGTATTTGCATGACAAAAATTATGATTTTTACCCTGATTTTAACTGTAGCAATAATTTTCACTGTAAATTAAACGTTTAGTTGTGACTCATATCCATTAACTCGCCATGAATTTGGCCAGCCCATCTCAGCCTTGCTTATTTACACGGACGTGCAGGTATCGCAGGTCAATAGATTCCGCCAACCTTTTTATACACGTAAGCAGTTTTCCTGAAGTGACTAAATGGATATTGGAGGCTGTCGGGGGAGACGGAGCTGACTGGGCCAGACAGAGATTGATGGCGGTTTGAGTGCTCTTCCTGTGACCTCCCGGAGTCCGGCGGGCATGAAGGCGGGCCTCGCCGACAGGTTGCATCCATCTCCGAATCAGGCCTTGCAGGATGGGGGCTCGCTCTTCCGTGCCAGGACAAACCACACCGAGGCGTACCAGGCCCACTACCTTCGGCACCCAAGCGGGCAGGATGGGCGAGATCGTTTCTTGTTTTTCTCTACGGAGATGGAGCTATCTCGGTGCAGCACTTACAGTAGCAGGGTGGTACGACGGTCTTTCAGAAGATTCAGTCCCAGACGGGCTCGTTCTGTTTGACCCTAACGCAAGGTGCGAGCTGGTTAAATACCTGCAGAGAGGAATGAATGAAGTGTTCCTGGAAAAGAAACGCGCTTTAATTGCAATGAGAACTGTAGTGAAACAATAGAAGACAGGTTGGCCAGCATGACCTGGCCCAGCTTCACTTACACACCTCTCACAGTTCCGTGTTTCTACGGAGATAGATGCACTTAGTAATTACCGATAATGGAGACCGGCACTAACTCTCCAAGACTTGCTGTAGGTCTCTTTGTTTTAACGATTAAATTGTTTTCATTTACCCCCTCCACAGATTCATATTATGTTTTTTTTTTTTTCCCCAAAGTTCTTTGATGTGAACGTAATGTACGACACCCGAGCTTCATATAATTATCTCCCGTGGAGCCTCTGTCCAATAAGTTCGAACGATAGTCATATTAGAACTGCCTGCTTTAATTATTACCAATGCACTCCACAGTGAAGAGGTAATTTAGGGCAGCTCTCCATATTACAGTCTAGGCAGCCCAACACAGCATTTATGGACTAAAGCAGCAGATTGTGAACCCGGGCTTGACTTTAGAAAAGCAGTGTAGCCACTCAGGGGCGCCCAGAACATCTCCATGCAAACCACAGGTGGAGCCGTTTTTTGCCTTGATGGATTGACTGTTTGGCTGTTGGTTAAAGTCAATGCACAAGGGAAAACGCTTAACCTAGCTAAATTATTTAAGGGGTCACCACTTATGCAAAGCTATAATCCAATCTTTTTGATGGAAACTTCAAAGCCTTCACCGGAAACAAAGCAATCTGTTGACAGAAGTCTTGTTTTTGGCTCCGTTTTCCGTGGCGAGGTTTTCTCAGTCATCTCAACAGAGCATTCATGTGTACTTCAGAGTCCGCTGGGCCATCGGAGCAGCAGCCTCTTCATTGCATCACAGGCTTTGTAAACTTTGTGTCTCTACTGGACATAAAATGTATGTATCCTTTGTTTAATGGCCCAGTGCATAGCAGCCTGTTTTGCTTCATTAGAGTGATGCAGGATGCTGGAATATTAAGTCACAGACACTACAGTATCGGTGGATTTCTATCGCCCAGACACTCTTCCAATGTGTGACGGGGCATTTGTGGAAGGGCGGCCGCAGAAGCCTGACCAGGTCTTCTCTCTGTTGCGTGAAGAAGCACTTTTCGCTTTGCCTTTGATGGAAAGGACGTTATGGCGACATTCGTCAGAACCTTCTGTCCTACATTATACCGCGCGAGGAAATGATAAAGCGCTAAAACAAATAAACAAATTTACGTCATCTTAAAAGCAAAAGAGCCAGATAAGGAAATTAAACACAGAAATTACATTCCGTGTGAAGTGCTGCGCTCAAAGAACGATCTAAAGTACACGATTAAACTGCAAATATATTCAATAAAAGTTTGTACGTACTTAATATTGTTGTGCACAGTTCATGAACAATTTATGCATTTATGCTTCCTTATTGGGCTGGCAAATTATACAGAACTGATATTCAAGTATTACCCCTTATGCATAGATGTCTATGCATGATCAGAAGCAAGACATAAGGCACAATTTAGGTTAATGCAATAATAATTTGTTCTCAGTAGCCTATCTGCATAGGATTCATTGTCTCCTAAGTGCTGAGGATTGCAAGATGCCATACTTCTTTGGGATATCTTAAAGGTTCTTAGAAGAATTACACAGGCACTAAATTAGGATTACCAGATTACTTTATTTGGAAACTGATTGGAAACGCAGGCATTTCTGGTTTGCTGTCAGTTTTTTTTTCCATCCTTAGTATAAATGCAGTAACGCCAGTCACATCACCTTGGATGGAAGGACACCAGCAGAACGTTAATGTGTCACCTCATCTCCATTCATTTAATTGCAAACTCTATCCAAATGTACATGCGGTGCATAAGCAAACTGGTAATTATCCTTGAATTCTGTCTCTATTCCTTGTAAGGCTAGCAGGGTTACTGGGAAGGCTGTTATAAAGAAATCTCCTATATGTTGTAAATATTTACGTGCTATTCATTTGAATATGGCACAGTTTCAGACCTGCAAAATGCGATGGAAAAAAAAAACTGCGTCCATAAATGTTTCGGTTGTTGTAAATGTCAGGACTCAATTTAACAACAAATCCTGCAATTTTGTTTAGAGAGCTGCTCTAATCAGATTAAATTGTCTATTTGTGATAGAGAACAATGGCAGGCATAAGAACAAAACCATTGAAACATGAATAATGCCTAAAACAGACTCCAGAGGGAGTAGTGGTTAGAGCAGTGCTGACGTTGCGAACATTGCTGTTATGGTGTTTTTGGGATGGCTTTTTTACCCAGCTTTACAGTTTTAATTTCAGATAATGTAAATGATTTATAAGGGTATGTGCAATGTGATCAAAGAGCGTCTCCGTGTGGGTTTTATCCATGCAAAAGAGATAATGTTATGCGATTCCTGTATGATTAGGATCACACCCGAACGAACAAGTAAGGAAAATAACAGCACTCGATTTGCATGAAAACAAGAGCCACTGCCCCCTCAGTCGAGTTTGCCTGGTTCTCCATGCTATTCAAATAGGAGTACAGGTTGGCCATGGGAAGCACAAAGCTGTACGGCTACCAGCCACGCTGGACGGGCAACATCATAAAACACGCTGCACCACAGCCCCACATTCAACCAGCTACCTGCTCATGGGCCATTGCTGCAAGCGAGGACCTGTTCCCCTCTCCTAGCTCCCAGGGATACTGCATAGTGGGGCTGCCCAGAACTATACAGTAGAACTTTATTTTATCGTTATTTTTTAAACTCGTGCCCGTCTTTCCTGTTTTTCTGACACAGCCAGAGCGGCTACGGGATGGAGCCGTTATCTCCGTGCCTAATGACAACAGTAGATCCTCTGGGAAGGAGGCTTTAACATGAGCGTGACCACGCGGCAATCGGCTTTGAGTTACTGGCTGGGCCCGCAGACAAATTGCTTTCCGATACCTGCATGTGAATCCCCCATGCAGCAAGATAT
This sequence comes from Pollimyrus isidori, assembly GCA_019775955.2. Classification (NCBI taxonomy): domain Eukaryota; kingdom Metazoa; phylum Chordata; class Actinopteri; order Osteoglossiformes; family Mormyridae; genus Pollimyrus; species Pollimyrus isidori. Next base: position 18,297,796 of record JABFDZ020000008.1, read on the forward strand.
TCATGATAAAACAAGTCCAATCAGAATTCAATGCCCCCCCCTTCACTCTACCTCTCTCTGTCCTGGAGTGGCATATGGTAAACTACGGCGGCTGGTGCTCTATAACTCACAGTACCCCTCTTTTTCTGCCAGAGCGAGTGCCTCTTGCTTTCCTCGAGCCTATTGTGTTCGGCCATTTGTGCCTGTTTGTAATCTGATACCCCTTGTTTTTGTCTGCCTTATTGCGTTTCCCCCCATTCTTCCCTGGAGGCAACCCGATGCCATCTTCCAATATGGTGGAAATGTTGCTATTTACATAATGTTAAATTATTTAAATTAAATGGTGTGAGATGATCAAGTACCAGCTAAATATTTTCAGTCACATATGCGCCACTCATAACCACGGGTTGCATGCGAATTGGAGCCGAAATCCTTTATAAATATGCTAGACTTCTGTAGTACAAATGTGCCCTCGCATGCAGACATGATGGCACTGTTTGGATGTGTCCCCTATTGGCTACTTCCGCCCCCTTTGCCAAGCATACTGCCCATCACAGGAGGTCAAGTGCATCACTCGGGATTTAAGACTAATGTCCCGGTTACGTCTCTCGACAGCGGCTTCAGCGTTCCGCTTTGTTCTCTTATTAATGATATATGGACGTACTTGGGGTATTTTACATGAGGCTGAGAAGCTCGCCTGCCTGTTCTGTTCTTTCATTCAGTTCATAGGAAAAGAGGAAAAAAAGAAACTGAAATATGAATTATAAATACAAGCTGTGCCATCTGGACGAAGATAACACTCCATCATAACGAAATCCAGCATCAAATTAGAAGTGCTACAGGTTCCATCTGTACTTCATGAAATCGCTCTAATTCAGATTTGATTAGGTCAGCTGTGTGAACTCCATTGTACCCCCTATCATGCCTCTGCTGTATGTTCTTTTCTTCTTGGCACCGGATGAAAAATTAGGCATGCGGATAGGGCAATCGTGATGAGGATGAGGTTAAATCGTAATAATTTCTGTTTCACGCGAGGCCTTTTTATGGGATTCTTCGTTTCAGAGCACCTGTGACGCTTATTGTTTAAATCGCATTGGTCTCTGTTATGTAAAGGCCCAGGGCAGCAGTGATCAAAGACGTCGATAACAGACCACCGGCACCGTGGTGTCTGCAATGCTCCCCATCCTTCCCTCTAACACTTTTGAACATACTTTTAATTAACTTCTATTGAACACACCGATGGACAAACACGCACGTACTTCAGTTAAAAGACGTTATTATTATATTTTTATTTCGCAGGCATGCTAGATTTCCGACTTTGCCGGCGCATCCAATGCTCTCGGAAAAACTCAGGTAGCGGTTTTTAAATTAAAAGCTCACAGACGCAGTGTGACCCAATATCTGGGAATCATTAGATGCGGTGGCTCGTTTTTTTTTCCCTCTTTTTCTTCTCCTCTTTTTTTTTCTCCCCATCAGCCGACTGCTCATGCATTTATAATGCTGAGATAAAATGCAGGGACCTGAAACTAAGAGCGCGCACTGTTGGCAGGAGCCGTGCTTTCTGAAGATGAACTGGAAGGTACATTGTTTCCAAGAATAGCTGAGAATATCGTGTTTCATGCAAAGTGCCATTCTTCCTGAGTGTTCATGCTATTACCGTGAAAGGTAGAATAACATTTTTTATAACAGCCGTAATTAACTATTGTAATATTTATCTTACGGCACTCTCTGAGCATTATTTTATGCCTGATTAATTAGTTGCTGTATCCACAAGTGAAAGCCTGGATTCTAGCAAGGTGCTCAGGAGATTTTGGCCAAGCTGGGCCTCAGTTCTGAGTCCCATACAGTAAGTTCACAAGCTCTTCTCTTGTGCCAGAACTCCACTCTTGTTAAAAGACGAGGGTCTGTCCTGTACTGCACCCACTAAATAAAATTGATCCTCATCGTTAACCCAAAACTATAAAGATCTGTACTAGGTGACCATTCTGCGCTACAGTCGAAACTATATAGCTGATAGCTGCAAAACATCCCAAAAAAAATCATTATGATGATTATATACTTAATGCCGTCAAAATATACTGCTGCATCATAAGCTTGATTAATTTTAAAAAGACATCCCAAGGTTATCTTTAGCATCTCTTAGACAGTCACTTCTAGGACCCTACGACCTTCATGTTATGTAATGCATTCTGGATAAACGAGCCAATCAAACGGCAGTCACCGCACTGAAATGGTTGTGATTGGCACGCAAGGTGGTGATGATGATTACTGCACAAATTACTTGATTTAGAAAACTGTCATTTTATATACGTGTCTTTCTTCTGTTTTTATTTTTGCATTCAATCAACATCAGAGAAAATCTGTCTCTGATTTCAGGATTTTTTTGGCCATTTTCCTTCTGGATAATTTCCTACACAGCAGCACCATTCACATTACATTCTAGGACTGCATTTTTACAAGAAATTATATTAATGTGGCAAGATAAGTTTACACATTCTGTAATGCAGTGATTTTAAATTGGGAGCGTTCATCCGCTGAATAGCTATTTAAAGATTTAAGGTACTGTCCTTGATAAACTGATCTGTGATATGCTGTTAAATCCCAAAGCACTTTCAGCTTCCCTGACTTCTGCAATGAGCTCATACCAGCTCACAGAACTAAAACCACACTTTTTTTACATGCTAGCCCTTTAGAATCCATGTGTGGCGTGAACTTTGAGGGTGACATGGAGACCTTTTTATTGATTTTTTTTTTTTAGATGGATAACCGTTCTGCAAGTGTTCCCCAACAACCTGCAAGCATGCACTGGGAGCTTAGCACTGGCCTGTGGTTTTGTGGTTGAGGGGTGCTCATTAAGTCTATAATGACTACCACGAAGTGCGGCTCAAGCATTGAATTATATATGCACCACAGAGAACACAATATCTTTCCTCTTCACCTGTGATTTAAAGCATTAGGGATTGTGGTATAAAGCAGTGAAACAGTCCATTTCTCCCTTGCACAGTGAGATTCATGGACCATTGGTCTACAGTTTTAGGGAACTATGCAATCTGATTTAGGTCTTCTTGGGGTTTACGGCACTAGTAATGAACTGGTGCAGGGGGTAACCGACTTTTTTTTATAGACCCTGTGCTCCCCGGTGGTAAATAATCCCTGGGAAGTAGAGCTGATTTCATTAGCAGGTGCCCCCACGCAGGGCCGATTCCCGGCACGGTGCGGCACGCCGCCTTCGGTAACATACGACGCCGCTCTCGCACGCCACCATTTAGCGCCATATTAGCGCAGACTATCGCGGTTGGTCTTTTCTGGAGGCCGCCTCAGTGTTCTTGGATAGTAGCGAAACAGATGGAAAATCTACAACCCAAGCGTGAGACTTTAATTAAGACTCTACGACTCGCTCTTAAGAAAGCCTCAGCGGAGTCTTCATGCGCAGGTACATTTAATAAGGGCACTGCTTATACCCTAAGCAACATTTCATTGTACGGCTATTGTCTACCCATCCATCCTTTTTTCCATAACCACCTGGAGTGCAGAAGACCCCGGAGCAGAGCCTGGGGCCTACTGCAGGAAGCACTGCACTGGTGGAAGGTGACACCCTGGGCACCAATCAATCACAAGAGATAGTGCTGTTGTAGATTTGCATATAAGGATTTTGTCCAGCATTTAAAGTACATTTTCCTTGATTTTTATATGGAAATTTAAAATTATGCAGTACATTGTGTTAGCAATGCTGCAATAAACATGTGTGTTTATTTTCCAGATCTGTTGTTTAGCATTGTACTGTTTCCCCACCAAGCTCAGAGACAGTAGACCTTTCCAGCAAACTTTTTCTCCTCTCCTTTCTCCCTTGCTTGCTTTCCTTTACACATAAAGATGACTGAATGACCCTAGAAAGGGATACTGACATGCTATTAGATATACAATGCATCTGCGTGTCCATAGTAGTTACAAATAAAATGGCCACCTGCTCGAAGCACTGCTGATCAACATGAAATTATATACCACACTCTATTTTCTTTATCAAAGGCCAAGCTTTTCCCTTTATATTGCAGTGCGTGAGGCTAAGACTGCACAGCGGATTAAAGGTTAAGAACACACATACACACACATGCAAGCCAGCATCATTAATTTGGTCTCATTTAAGAGATTCCGTAGAGTGAAGATGTTGTGAAATAGCGGAGGTAATGGGATAGATCTTTCATGTGGAATAATGGCATAATTAGGCAAACAAAAAGTGCAAGGTGTGACAATTTAACTTGAATGCGCTTTGTCAATGTCTGTGAACGGCACCTTTGAGACAGCATATGCATAAAGCCGGGGACGCAGCTACCATAATGTGTTTTGAGGTTTGAATTGGTTCGGCATCAACAGTCCTCGGAAGAGAGTCCCGCAGGGTCGCCTGTCCACGATGGAAACTAGAATGGAATATAAGGAAATTTTCTAGGGCCGTAAAAGTATATTTGAACGATGAATTATTTCCAGCCACATTACAGACTTATCTTTGTGGGGGGCGCGGGGCGGCGGGGGGGGGGGGGG
>JABFDZ020000008.1:18334984-18347051 GCA_019775955.2 Pollimyrus isidori
GCCCCTTCCCTTTTGAGTGTGGGTGGGGGGGTGTGGGGGGGGTGGGGGGGGGGGGGGGGGGGGGGGGGCGCCCCCCCCCCGGGGCCGGGTTCCATATACTATATTGTGGGGCCCAAATGTTTTTTTTGTTTGTTTTTTTTTTCATTTTTTGTGAAAAATCAGTGAATGCAATCAAAAAACTGAAAATGGCAAAAACCTTGTATTTTGTTTGTTTACATTTGTTTAAGGTTAAGGCTGGGTATGGGTTAAGGTTGCGGTTTTGCCCATGTGAATGAATGGATTCATTTTGATAGGTACGGCAGTATATGTGTGTGTTTGCGTAAGTGTAATGTGCCTGTAGGTACTGTAATGTTCAGCATGTGCTGTGCCACATGTTTCCCTTGGTTGGTTCCAGACACACTGCAGTCCTGTACTGGATAGGTGGGATGGAAAAAGAATAGGTATATTCACCTGACTGTCAAATTCAACCAACCGATTTGATGAATGCATATACAATAAAATCACTGTCTACTGTACTTTATACCTTTAACAGGGCAAAAAAGGGGTTTTAAAATGATTAAAATGATTTAAAAAATTTAAATGATATTTTCCTACTGCAGATATTTTGAAATAATTTAGTTGCTGTCTTTTTCTTTTAACTTTTTTTTTTCAATCTTTTGCACTCACTCCTACATAAAAACTATATTCTGTGTTACCACTTTTCATATTCAAATGCGAAAAGGAATCCTGGTTGGTTGAAAAACGTATAAAACATTATTAAAATTAGTCAATCCTAATTCTTCTTTGTATCTGGAGAAAAGAATATTTCTTGTAATAAGGTTATTACATAAATTGGGGCATTTATAAATTGTTGAATTTGTTAAGGATTTAAAAAGTCAGTTTGGCTTTTGCTTTGGAAATTTATACAGTATCCTGTGTAATTTTTTTTAAAAAATGGTTCAGGTCTGTGATTCTGAATTCCCCTCAGTCTGAGACTCGGTATGTGAATGAGTGTGTCATTGTAAATGAACTGCTCAGTGAGGAAGTGCCATCATCTGCAAAATATGACTGAACATCGCGGCCTGTAGTTCCCCAGATGGGCTCTGTCCACCACAAACCTAATTAGCCAAGTGTTTGTGGGAAATACATGGATGGGAAAGAACTTGATACCAGCTCCCCATTCTTATTTGTGAAATTAATAATAATAATAATAATACATTTTATTTGTGGGCGCCTTTCAAAAACCAAAGGTCACCTTACAAAGCATATACAATAAAAACAAAAAATACATAAAATGATTAAGTCACATGAGTACAATAAAGCAGCAACTGAAATTTATCTATATGTCCGTGCATGTGTTTGTGGATTAGGTTTATATTACATTGTGGGGGATATTTGGTGTTCCCTGTAGAAATGAATGGAGTCCTCATAGAGATGAAACTACGACTCTGTGTGTGTGTGTGTGTGTGTGTGTGAGAGAGAGAGAGAGAGAGACAGAGAGAGAGAGAGAGAGAGAGAGAATTGAATTTCATTACTTGGCAGAATTGTCAGATCTATCCTGACAAAATAGTTGAAATTGCTGGACTGATTAATAATTCTAGTGTTCCCGATTCACCAACCATTTAGAGGGATAAAAGGTATTCTGACATTCATGCTGGTTGTGTTAATGCATGTGTGGCTTGTGACTGGGGTGGCACGATTTATTTCGGATAATTCCTTTGTTGAGTTATATCACTTCAACATGGGGAATGGATCAGCTGGGAAAACAAAGGACCATGCGATGTCTAACCTAAAAACACCACGGAACAAAATCCAAACACGTGGCTTATTTCAAGATTCACAAGAAGATCAGTTGGCTCTGAGTACAGATATATGCAGCAGCAAAAATATTTATTTTCTATAGCAATTAATATATAGGTCGTGTTCTAGATGAAACACATTTGGAAGATGAAGACACCACATATACAACAAAATGAATAACAGATTAGGCCTTAAAATCCATCTCAAGAATCTCGCCACCAGCTAAGGATAGGAATACACGCTCACTACATCAAGCTCTGTCAAACTTCTGTATTTTTGCAAGGGTTCATCTATTTTTTTGTATTTGTGACAATATTATATGTGTTATATACTTACTATGCTACGGTATATAACGGTATACGTACTATACTACTGTTACTACTACTGATACTACTACTACCACCACTAATAATAATAATAATAATAATGTGTGATTTTGCAGCGATGTCTTCTTCGGCTCTTCCTTTTATTGTGTGCTCCAGAAAATACCGCAAAGGCACCTTCACCATAGGTTATGAAGGTAATTTCTCTCCATGCACTCCTGCATTTCATTAAGTCTCCTGTGGCCTCTTTTGTTCTGCGCCACACTCAACAGGTTCTTTAATTATATAGTGGGCCGAGAGCAGGTGAAATTACAGATGAGGTGTTTTCCTGGTGCAGCGTGCTGCACAGCGGTTATACGTCTTCTTCCCTATAAATTTATTTATTTACTTATTTACTAGCTTTTTTAGTGTTTGCATTGCAGTTAGCTGCTACCCTACAGGAAACCCGCTGACTTCACATTTCTTTCGCCATTTTGTAGTTTGCAGATTCATGTTTATTCATCATTTTCTGGAGTTTATGTGGTTGTAGAAGTAACACTGTTATTTCAAGTATACTTGCAGCCTACTGAAACACTGTGTTAACTCCTTACACAAAATATTAAACCTCATATACATATATTTTTTTTTACTGTATCGACTGCTGGTTCATTGTACCATGGTTCAGGAATGCAATAAACAAATAAATGTGCTCTTTAGATACTTTAACATACATCACACGATCACTCAGTAATAATGATAAAAAGAAGAAGAAGAAAATGAGAACAAAAATGTTTTTTTATTATTGTTGTTGTTTTTATAAGTGAGTGGAGTCATGTGGCATTTATAACTTCCTAGAAAACATTGAGGGTTGAAGGCCTTTTGCCAGCAGCAAATAGACAGACGTGAGGTTTTAAGCGAAGCTGCATTGGGAGGATCCTTGTTAGAGAGAGTTTTTTTTTTTTTTAACTTTGACATTTTAGGAAAAGGAAAGCTGCAGGACACCAAAGAGTTTCTACACCAAAGTGGTCTACGTCGTATTACTTCCCCTATCTGCCAAAATAAATAAATAAAAAAGCATAAGGGTGTCCAACAGGAAGAGCGGGCAGCTTATGGGACGCCATGACTTTGAAGCTAATGGCTGTGCCTCGACCTGACATTTCCTTGCAATCTTGTGTGGTTTTCCAGCGGAGATAAATTGTCCCAATACAGCATGCGGTGTTTCTTTAAGTTAACAGACATCCATTATCCCTCCTTGAATGCGATTTCCTCCCGCTGAATGACATAAATAGACACATAATACGGCATGTTACTTCCTTAGCCTGGTGGCCTCATTAAACAGAACACCAGACTAAAAAAAAGATGGATGGATGGATGGATTGATAGATTGGTGGACTGGTGAATTGTGAACGCATGTTTTTTTGTTGTAATTTGAGCAAATCATTTGGTATAATTCCCCTGTCTCCGGGGGGAGCACAGGGAGATATTTTACATTTAATTGGTTTCCTTTCTTTCCTATTTTGCATGAAAACTTTGACGGTGACTGTAGACAGACTGACTGTGCCGGTGGAGGGACACAGCCCGCTGTGATCCGTCGCCTGCCTCCTCCTCTCCCCTCGCTCCTGTGGCGCTCTCTTTCTCCCCCTTTCTTTCCCCGCTCTTTCTCCCTCGCTGTGCTTAATGTACTTAAGCAAATGTGATTTTGGGAATTCTCCTTATAGTGCAGCAGTGGATCCCGCATACACACCAGTGCATGTAAGCCTGTGTAGAAGTGCATTGTCTGTGACGGAGGGTCACTTCTTCTTCCCATCCTGGCTTCAGGCATTCAGGATATGCATGCCTTTTGACATTATATGGAGTTAGGCAGTTTTATTATGATAAGGGTGTGAGCCCAATTTGTATGTGTGTGTGTGTGTGTGTGTTTGTGTTTTATCTTTTAAGATGCTGGGTGAAGGAGTCAATGGCTCTTTTAACCTTCCCTGTAAGAAACCCCTCACAGCACATGCATTCATCATGCTGCCTGACATCTCGTGTGCCTTGTAATACGGGGGACTGTCTTGTAAATGAGATTGCATGAGATGGATATGCAACGTGAATGTCAGGTTAACTAATCTATTAAGTAAGTTATTCTAAGGATTCATTATTGTTGTTGCTGTTGCTGCTGTATTATTAATATTATCCTTTTTACAAGACCCATCTTAGTAAGACAAACACTGCACTTTTGTGTGGAAAACCTACAGTAAAGAAAAAGTAAAACAAGAGAATGAGGAACAGGGGAAAGATGAATGCAGAACATTTCAGTGTTAAAGCTCTTTCAGAAACTTGGATGCAGAGAATTTCAATCTTGAAGCCTTTGATGAGAGCAGGAGAAACCTGGATGCAGAGAATCTCAGTCTGAAAGCCTTTGATGAGGATACTGGAAACCTGGATGCATGATAATCTCAGTCTGAATGCCTTTCATGAGAACAATAGAACTTTCGATGCATAGATTTCCAGTCTTGATGTCTTTGATGAATACACTAGAATCCTAGAAGCAAAGAATTTCATTCTTGAAGCCTTTATTGAAAAGAGTACCTTCTGTCTCTCTAGATTGTATAGAAGATAAAATAACATTGAATAATATTTCTGTTCTACACATTTAGTACTTACTGTATGACTGTTTGTATGTTCTATATCCCAGCTCCATATATGTATATACATATATATATATATAGATAGATAGATAGATAGATAGATAGATAGATAACAAGCTGACAGAGACTTATTGCTATGGATGATATATGCATAGGGTGTTGTATATATACACACACTTAGATTTTCTGTATGTATTCAGTCTGTTGATATATACAACAAGAATATGCGTCAGAAATTATAGTGGTTTTTCTTTTAGCTCCTTAATCACTGAACACAGGGTGTCAAATCGAGTTTAGGAGCCTATTTCATGGTGTGATGCCCAAATGCGCTCTATAAAAAGTGTTTTATACTCAACAATATAGGCCTAGAACTAAGTAAGGCAGGCATGCAGAGTTTCTCCATCACACTACTTATGGATTTTTTTTTTTGTTTTTATGAAATCCTCTGCATACACCTTTAAGTATAGCTTGGCAGTTAAAGATTAAAGTTTGCATTTACATCATTATGTGCCCAAATGTGCGAGCAGGAGGAATATTGGAGTTTGGTGTCAGTACAGAATAGTTTTTGCACTATCAATGACTTAATCTACAGCGGCATTAAATCATTGATCAAAATGGACAAATGGGAAGGCAATAGGGGGCGGCACGGTGGTGCAGTGGTTAGCACTGTTGCCTCATACCTCTGGGACCCGGGTTCGAGTCTCCCCCTGGGCTTCCTGTGTGTGGAGTTCGCATGTTCTCCCCGTATCGTTGTGGGGTTTCCTCCGGGTACTCCGGTTTCCCCCCACAGTCCAAAAACGTGCTGAGGCTGATTGGAGTTGCCAAATTGCCCATGGGTGTGCATGTGTGAGTGTGCCCTGCGATGGGCTTCCGGGATAGGCTCCGGACCCCCCGCGACCCAGTAAGGATAAGCGGTTTGGAATATGGATGGATGGATGGGAAGGCAATAGAGAGTTACAACCATTTGACATGATAATCACTTGTTAGCACCAGGATACTTCATTAGTGATATTATAGTTATAATATTTTCCTTCCTAATGCTTTACTGCAGTCTACAGTGTCTTTTTGTATTTCATATAAACATCAGTGTTTTATATCCATCCATCCATACATCCATATTCCAATCACTTATTCAGCGTCCCAGGCAGCATAGAGCAGAAGACTGGGAATCAGATTGGACAGGATGCCAGTGAGTTCCCATAAACAGGATTGCACAGTTTACGATACAAAATCTCACACTGAGTGCAAATTAGAGATATCAGTTTTCTTGACCGCATTGTTTTGAACTGGGGGAAGTCAGCAGAGTGTCTGGTGGTAACACACAATCTCCCCGAGCATGGAGCGAGGATGGGACTCGAGCAGTCGAACCTGCTACCCATGATGCAGCTCTCTTTTCCAGTTTCGAGATTATGAGTAATTCAGTTTATCTCATTGTGCTGGTTTTTCACGGCCTCTCAACGTGTGCCACGCTGCTCCTAGGCATGGGCAGATGCACAGGTAGGCAGACGTAGGTAGACGGGCTGCCCAAGGAGGAGCTGTAGGGATGGGGCAGCCACCATAGGTGGACGGGCTGAACAGGGAGGAGCTGTAGGGATGGGGCAGCCACCATAGGTGGACGGGCTGCCCAAGGAGGAGCTGTAGGGATGGGGCAGCCACCATAGGTGGACGGGCTGAACAGGGAGATGCAGTAGGGATGGGGCAGCCACCATAGGTGGACGGGCTGAACAGGGAGATGCTGTAGGGATGGAGTAGCCGCCATGGCAGCCAATAAGCTGAGAGAGGGACGTTAGCAAAACAATGCTTAAGGGACAACCTGGTCTTTCTTCTTCATATTTTTTTTAGGGCTTTCTAAACCTTACAGCCACTTAATGTCTCCCCTTTCAAGTCCAAAGGAGGGTAATTAATCCTTAGGTGATAATTATTGAGTTCTTGCTGCTTTAAAACATATATTAATCTACAGGACGCTCCTGATGAATAAGGGTCTATTAGGGGGGTTCTGGAGGCTTCATTTAAATCTCCGTGTGCTGAATGCATGCGATGCTTACAACACTGATGAAGGTGTTTGTCTTTATGCCTTGTGTTTTTTCACACACCAACCCCCCCACCCCCCCAGGTATTTTATTGACCGGCACACAGACCTCGAGAGACAGTTTAATATTAACGTGGACGACGGCAAGATAACTCTGGCCAAACCTCTCGATAGGGAGACTGACATGTGGCATAACATTACGGTGACGGCTACAGAAGTCAGTAAGTACCACCTCCTCACATGGCGTTTGTATATTGAATATTTATTCCTTTTCATGCCAAAGTATTTTTTTCATTTAATTGCACATACGAGGCCAGGCCATGTTGTTACTTCATTTTAGTATTACCTACTTTGTTACCACTTTAGGTTTGTAAGTTTCTATGCAATTAGTAGCGGAATTCAAGCAGAAATTGAAAATACATTAATCCATTGCATTCTGACAGAGTTAAATTTGAGTTAAACAGTTCAGTAGTTTAATCTGAGGTAGTGAAGCGAGTATAGATTCCTCTAATACACTCACACCAGACTTTACGCCAGGAAGATAAAATCATGTGTAGCATAGAATCTGAACACATGCACAGTGTGTACTGTACAGTGTGTGTGTGATGTGTCTTCACTGGCAGATGTTGCATGGTAGGGTAACACCAACATTGGAAGACAATGTGTCTATTTGCTAAACAGATTTTCCACATTTATTTTCTGAAAATATACACAAAAGCACCACTGTCACAATTAAAATGAACAGAGTCATCTGGATGTTTCAATCCTCTGTTTGAAAAAGGAGGAAATGTTGGCACTCAAAAAAAAAAAATAGAGTACAAGAAAATTCCTTCTCCTTGAGTATGGTTGCTCATTATGTATATACCTCGGAGTAGAGTGTTTTTGAGTTACAGAAGAGGCTGCAGTAAGTTTGCTTAAAAAAATTAAACCTGGTCACATTTGCAGTCCTTTAAGCTATTAGAATTTAACTAAAAATCGACTCTGTCAATGGGAAGAATCACACAATCCTGCCACCGTTTGCCACTCAAGTGAGGCCGTGAAACACTATTTGCACACAATGACATCTGGTTAATCAGTTTGAATCCCCAGCCACTGAAGAGCGAAAAGGCATTTCCGGCAGGCTTCACCGGCACGCGGCCACTGCTCCAAGCCTCCTTGACTTTTTGACTTGGACTCATTGGCATTTGAACATTCCTCTCACTGATTCCTTTATAGTTCTAAGACAATACCCCTGGTAGGTGATTTAGGGTCTTCCTCAAATCAAATACGCGGGACCATGTGACCTAAAAGTTGTACTTTATAATGTTCTGTCCTGCATTCCGCTTCTGCACACTAGTACCTGGCAGTGCATGTCCTACATCTCATTCTGGCAGCTGGACTAGGTCACTATAAGCACGTCTCTCTCATTCCCTACAGTGACATCTGAGATACTGTCCCCTGTATTCTCTCAGTCCAGATCTTTGCACTTGGGGATTGGCTCCCATTGATTGTCCTGTGTCCCAAACAACCATCGTTCTGGCAAAATGACTCTGCGACCTCAAGGACTACCGCTTTGAGTATTGATTAGAAGATTTTAGGCAGCTTACATCTAAGAAAGAGCCTCTATAGGTGATACGGAAAAGCACTGTGTGATTCAATACATGAATTGATCACTGGAAGATGCTATTAAAAGACAGATTTCAGGGGCATGACTTTCCTCGCAAAACAGAGCACAGAGGTGTAACATCGCTGTTTCCCCCGATATAATACTCTTATCCAAATAAACTGATTATATAGCTTATTTATTCCACCAACTTAGTAAATGATTGTGACTTTCAATAACAACGTTAATTTATAAGGGTCTCAAAAGGGAACACAAATTATAAGCAATGAGCAGGATTCGATTGCCCTTTATCGTCTTTTACACTTCAATTGGCGTCAGTTCGTTAATATGCATTTAATAAAAAAATAAAAAGGATGGGTCATGTATAAAACATGAATTTTGTGCAGGGAATCTCAAAAGCACTTTCCCTGTGATAATGTCTAGTATATTTTTCATCTTGTTTTTTCCTCACTTAACAAGGACAAAAAGTTGCAGTTGATGTAGCCTCCACTTTGTCCTATATCATCTTTCACGGTTTCAGGGAAACGACTGGCATGGCATGGGGACTCCTTACCTGGTTTTCTCCCATTTTTATTTTATTTTTTTTCCCCCAACAGGAAATCACAGTCAGATCTCCCGCTCCATCGTCGCCATTAAAGTGCTGGACATAAATGACAATGCCCCGGAATTTGCCACGGAATACGAGACTTTCCTGTGTGAAAACGGAAAACCTGGCCAGGTAGGGGCATCGATCAGAGCTGCCAGCATCTGTGCTGCATCGTCTTGGTAATGATCAGCCATCATGAATTATAGCCTGTTTATTTCACTGAGAAAAGACCAGGACCATAGTTGATGTACTATTCCCTGGCACAGACTGAGGCTGAACAAAAGGAACTGAAACCATCGGAGCTGATCATTATAATTCATAATTCTGCTACATCACTGGCAGTATTTATTTGAGTTCTTTTCAGGCCAGGCTAGCTGATTTACAGGGCCATTTGTTTGCATCAAAAGTGGATGCTAATCGTGGCCCTTGTCAGTGTTTTCTGTCAATCATTAATCAAGCACGTCCCTTTTGCTTGGCCGCGCTTAAAAATACCACGCTAGTCAAATGCAGTGACATGACTGCTTTACTGTAATTATCTACTGTCAAATCAGCACAAACGCGAAAATACCTGACAATCATAAATTACACTCAGCCTTTTTGATAGGTGGTGTTTAACTGTGGACAAAAACAAAATCACCGCAGCAACGAATTCTGCACTGATTTCACAAAGGAGAAATTTCAAATGCAAATTGTAAAAATTGTTTTCGGTGACTTTTATCTGGTTCTTTACTACGACAAAAATGAATGCGGTTCAAGAGAAATCAGAGCCGGAATCAGATCGAGGGTCTTTCCCCCTCGGCAGGTTATCCAGACAATCAGCGCTGTGGACAAGGACGACCCAAAGAACGGACACTTTTTCATCTACAGCCTGGTGCCGGAAATGCTCAACAACCCCAATTTCACGATAAAAGACAACAAAGGTAGGAACCGCCTCTCTTGAGTAAGAGTAAGATTAAGATCAAGATCTTTATTAATTTCACAAAGGGAAATGTTTCCAGCATTACAGCAGCATTTACAGTACAGACAGGATCAGACATTGTACGCAACATAAGAGCACAGCATGAAGTGCTATAAGTGAAAGTAAGCAAAACATAGCAGCCAAAAGTCTTGAAATGACTAAAGATGCATTTAAGTGGTGCTAATAAAATAAGAGAGTGCAGCAGTAGTATCATGATACCAGTGTCTCCTTTGCTGTACCATGCATTTTAAAAGAAAGCAAACGAATGATGCCCAGAGTGGAATTATCCCACGACTCAATGCAGGGTGACTGTTCGAGTCGTTGCAGTGTAACAGATGGCACTAAATTTGTTTGCTAAATACAGTGATTGGTTTAGCAAGCTATCTGGATTTCTTCTTTCCCCCCCCATCACACTCGCTGAGGAGCTGGTGTTCAGTCTGATGTTACATAATATTGTCAAAGAGCTTGGAGCGAGGAATCTTCATCTGGTTCCTTCCGTCTGTTCGGGTGTAAACGCTGCGGGCAAGAGGAATTGCTGTTTGGTAGAAAATCATGCTTGTTTTGCTGGAATAACACAATAAAATGTCAGAGCCTGCGATGTTCAAGAGAATCACAGTGGCAGAATTTGATACATTTACTTAGTTATTTGGAAACATATATGTACGAATATGCATATATTCTGTCATTGAATATCAAAATGAAAACTGAAAGGAAAATAAAAAAAACATCAAAAGGATGGTTTTTCAGAGCACTTTTTTTCTGATCCCACAGGTAGTGAAATAAGCTTTTAACATACATTTTACGCGCTAGTTCCATTGACAGAATGTGTTTGGAACATCTTCACACAAAGCACATATGAAACAAGACACTGAATACAGGGGTATACCAAATATCACTAAAAGCTGTATTCACAGGATTTTGCTGTAATTTAATTCATATAATATATTACACTGGAAGGCCTGGCTGTTTTTTTTGGAACAGAATCCCAAGACAAAGAGACTTTGGAACAGACAAGAGTTTTATTTGAGATTTCCTCTTCAGGGTGAGCAGCAGCAGCAAATAAGGATACCTTCCAATTCAACTTAACATTTTTCCTCTCGGTGGAAAAGAAATAAAAAATGAGCACTTCACATGTAAGCTTCTCTCAACTGGGACATTCAGAACCAAGATAAAAGGAGCTCAGGTCCAGGTTACTGGTGAAACAAATCAGAACACGTAAACAGGTATAGACCGAGAACAAGAAACGGGGAGAACAAGTGACTGTGAGTAACTGTAGATGCCATCGCAAAATGGATGGCATTTAATTATGAAAGGCCTGCATATTTCTTGTAATTGTGTTAAAAGGAAAAAAGTTTTCTCAGTTCAATAAATAAAACATTGGTTTTGTCTGAGTTCTTGTTTGTTATTCAATGTAATAGCTACAACAAGAATACTAATAATAATCATCATCTTTACCGCTGTCATCATCACATACAAAAATGTATATTGTAGTGAATAATTAAGGAGCACTTGCTCGTTCCAGCACACCCACCTGATCTTGAGGGTCACAGCAAAATCAGATTAATGGAGGCCAATATATATATATATATATATATATATATATATATATATAATCATCATCATCATCATCAGCCACAACAACATCATCATCATCGTATGCAGAAACTGCGCAGAGTTATGCTGCATAACGAGAGAGCAACCCCTTGTACCAGCACACGCAGCTGATCTTGAGGGTCACGGCCAAATCAGATTAATGGAGACCCCATGTCAGGTAATCCCTTCAAACACAGAGTGGGACTGAAATGTAGCACACATGCAGAGTGCCAGTTTAGCTGAGGAAACTGGATTAAAATATTTCCTAAAGTGGCCCGGTCACTGGAAAAGCAGATTATCGATGTCCGCTCTGCCATCCCGCCGTCTTCAGCTCACCAGCAGGAGGACACAACCTCTGTTTATGGTACTGGCATCTACCCTGACTAGACCGTAGAACCATATGACTGAAAGGAGACCATTATAAGATTCTGAATGCTTCAGAATAACCAAACAGAAGCCATACAGAAATCACCTCAGAAACGTTAGTTTTGGTTAAGGATTTCATTAATTAATCAAAATGCAAATGTATCATTTGCTATGGTGATAATTGATTGAGAATTACGATATATGATTATATATTATTAATT
>JABFDZ020000008.1:18375004-18385588 GCA_019775955.2 Pollimyrus isidori
CTCAACCCAATAGAGCATCTTTGGGATGTGGTGGAACGGGAGCTTCGTGCCCTGGATGTGCATCCCACAAATCTCCAGCAACTGCAGGATGCTATCCTATCAATATGGGCCAGCATTTCTAAAGAATGCTTTCAGCACCTTGTTGAATCAATGGCACGTAGAATTAAGCCAGTCCTGAAGGCGAAAGGGGGTCAAACACCGTATTAGTATGGTGTTCCTAATAATCCTGTAATTTTAGGAGAGAGAGTGAGAGTTTTGGTGGTCTTAATTACATCACTAATTTGCAGAACTTCTTTTGTGCCATTGTTCCTCAGAGGTGGGATGGAACAATGACCAAAAGCCGTCAGTCAATAAAAAAATCACAACTATGCAAGAAAAAGCACATTTCACAACTGTCTCAGAATCCAAAAACCCAAAATATAGCACTTTTAGGTTATCACTATTACCATATCTATGTTAGGCAGTATTATACATTATATACAGTACATGTTAAGATGAAGATGCTATTAAATCTTGCCTTAAAAAAACTAGCACACAATGGACACATAATGTGGGGGGTGGGGGGGCTTCCAAAGGAAATTACATTAATAATGTTGTTTGATTCACAGTTATAGAGATATTGTTTAAAGCAACTATACATAAACAAAGCCATTGAACCACAGTATCTTTGTGTTTCTGCAACCAACCACAAATGGCTTATTATACCAACGTCTTTCCGTAATCTCACCAAAGGAAGAGATCAGTCTGCTTTACATGACTGCTTGCTCTCGCTAATTAAATGGAGTGAAAACCGGCTGGTGGTGCAGTTTTATGGATTTCAATTTTGTCAGCAAGATTCCATATGCAGCCATCTGAATTTCAAATGATAAATGTAAATAAAAATCCCACTCTTAAAGAAACCAATTACATTAAAGCCTGCATTATGGAAATAAAGACAAAAACCTGCAAGCCATGATTTAATTTACTGCTTTTTACTTTAACATAGAAATATTAAGGAAAGACTGTATTTGATTTGCTAACATTTAAGTGCTTAGTTTTCAGTTAAATTCAGATTAAATCACATTTAAGAGACATATTTGTATAGCGTCAGTCCATAGAATGATTTACAATAACTTCTTCTATTTGAATAAAATATTCCAGAGCAATTGAAGCTCTTTGCAAACAGTAATATATTTTTAATAAAATGGAGCGTGTTGCAGGAAATATTTTTCCAAAATATTTTTGACCCTGTATAACAACATAGCATAACATAACATAGCAACATAACATAACAATATATCCATCCATCCGTTTACCCTCGTCAAGGTCATAGAGGGCCTGGAGCCAATCCCAGGCAACATAGGGCATGTGGCTGTGGTATATCCTGGATTGGACACCAGTTGTATAAACTTTTATCCAATATAATTTTTCAAGGCAATTAGTCCCCTGCCATCTTGCACTTTATATACCAATAATAATCATATTTGTTATACATATGGCATCATCAAACTGAGTTTGTTAAACTACAGTAAGAGACAGATCAATTGAAAAATGTATCAGCTCGTACATAACAATAATATTTCATACGTAACTGCAATGTATTGCCTGGATGCCCAGGTGGATGATATTCTTGTCAAAAATAAGCATGCATGCACTTAAATGAATATATTTAACTTGTATTCCTGTCAGTTAACAAGTAAAAGCAAAGCAATCAAATGGCATTATATAGCTGTATGTTTATCAAAGTCATTCTGGTTAAGTACCGCTGATTGTGGGCCCAACAATGCTTCCGATTTAAAAAGCTATTTCATCATGTTATTCGTTAGTTGAAATTGTCACCAAAAGGCTCTCAGCTCCAGCAGGAGATCTGACTTCATACCTATTTATAAGTGAGGAACTTAGAATGAATTGATTCAGTAAAATGGGCGTTTGTGTAATAAGTGTAAATCCCTAAGCTGCCTGCATTAGTTCTCATCGGCTACATCTCATGGAGGTTTTAGCTTTCTGCCTCTGACCATGCTGAAACTGGCTGAAGTGCACGCTGGCTTCCGCTACAGTGTTCCTGACACTGTATCTCTGGATTACGATTACAAATGGACGCAGGCTGGTTATAAATAGCCTTGTGTGGTTCCTTGGCTGAACACTATTTGTTCCCAAAGTATCCCTATTTGTCTTCTTGATTGGGATCCTCATAGCAGTTGAAGCTCCTCTACAGAATTAAGTCATATTTCTGCGCTGATGCTGTTTTATTGGTGAAAACTTCTACTGGTGAAGACAGCTGACAGTATTACCATTAAGTAGCAATTTGCTAAGTAATAATATGCTATTTAAGATAATAATAATAATAATAAATATGGATCATTGACAAGTTCTAATGTTCTTATGATTCATGTCTCACTATTGCCATTTTATTCAAAAGGAGCGGTTCGGCTACATAACAAGCACCAAACTAAGCAAGAAATCGTTTTGTGTTTTTTTTTTTTTTCGTTTTCTTTTGCTTGCTTTGTTATTTTATTTTATTTTTTTTGGGGGGGTGTGTGCTATTCTATATCCCACTTCAATTACTTAAACTTGCACTAACAACTATAACATTATTGTCCTAATTATCGATCAACATATCTTACTTCATAATATAAATATCACAACTTTTTGTTTAAAACATCTCTATAAATTATCCCTTTTCTCTTTAGGACTGTAATAGCAGATTTATATGTGTAGCAGGGCAGCAATGTGAGAAACAGAATTACAAAGGAAATCACAAACTCACCAGGCTGCTTTCACTGGCTACTGAGCTGACCCTCTGGATAACTTTCTAAATAATACGAACTGAAGCACAGGGCTGGTGAGAAACTGCTATGGAGACACCACATCATTATATTCCCACTGCCACTTACTGGTCTATATTTTTACTTTTGGATTTAAAGAAAAAAAAAACTGTGTGCCCCCCTGTAATAACCAAAAGAGCTGTTTATGTCACGTCTTTTTCAGAATCCGTTTCACGAGTCACATGGCACAGGTGACAGCAGCTCATTTGCCGAGAACACACCCACCCTCGGGTGTTTCCGATCTTCAGTCACTCACACCTGCAGTCAGTATTCCTATTTAAAGCCTTTCTAATGCTCCTTGCTTGGTCCTGGTGTCTGAGTCAGCTACATACCCTGCAATCGGCACCTCCAGTCCTGTCACGGCTCAGTACTCTGTGGCTTGGCTGCTGATTGGCTGCTGAGGAAAGATTGACAAGCAGAGGCTCCGCCCCCGTGAGTCTGCACAGTTTGGCTGTGTCAGTATACCGTGCTTTGTACCTTGTTAATAAAGCTATATTTTGTGTACCTTGTTACAATGACAATTTCTGTGTCCTAAATGGTTATTAGTGTGCAAAATAATCCCTAAAATAACGAGTTCTCCTAATGTATCTACCTATGGTAATCTTGCTTCTGCACATAGAAATGATCAATAAATCTCCCAGTATTTCCATTATTTTACATAGTATGATTATACATGTATATTGTTATTTATATTTAGTTCTGTATTTTGATGCAGGGAATTCAAGTTGAAGTGTGAAATGGATTGATTCATGTGTCCCTTTTACCGTTACAGTTTTTTTTTTTTTTTTATTGGTTTGGCACTATTTTCATAAGTAAAGTGACATGACTTATTTTGAAAGTACTTCATTTGTCTAAGCAACCATTATGCTTTGCAAGAATGTCGTCTTTTTCTAGGACTGAGTTAATATCAAAATGTGAATCACTGTTGTACAATTATATATATACCTATTAACAAAACGTATTACGACACAGTAGCTATTTAGCTATGTCCAAGAGAGATTTGTCTAGTCCAAATCGTCATGAGAGAAAAAATAATGACTATTAAAAGCAATCTGCTAATGGCTGCCAAGAAAGTGATTCCTAGACTTTTAAAATGCTACAGTATATTGCAATGGCAGGTATATAAGAGGCATTTTTACAGGACTTCTGAAGAGTTTTGTCAAACCGCTTAAAGAGACTGGCCTTTATTTATTTATCCATGCAAATTAAGTGCGGATATTATAAATTGCTAAAAAGTTGTACATGAAAGTGATAGCAGACTGCTGGGACTGCCTGCTTGTCATTCCTTTCTACAGTTAATCAGGAATGTGGCTTGAAGGACAGTCGAAAGGATAATGATTCTATCCAGCAGGCACATGCAAACATGGATTAATTGATCATGAAATCCTGTCCAGAATGCAATTGGATTGTTTTTCAGCACACCCTGGCTGCCCAGGGATTTCCCAATAGATTTTTCTTTTCAGCAGCAATTTTGATCGCATTTAATTGCACACATAGACAAAATTATTGGACCCCTTTGATGTGATATAGCGGGTTGTTCACCGAGGCCAACATACACTCAAAATGTCTTCTACTTTAAATGTAGAGGTGAACAGCAAAATCAATGGACATATTTCTTTTTTTTTTTTTCCATCCCGCTGGGGAATGGCAGGAGAAAAAAATAGATAACATCTTAATATCATAAAGAATAAGTCAATAAAATGACAGCAGACAAATAATTAATGCACGTTGGACGAAAGAGCAATTAAAAACCTCTGACTAGATAAAGCATTTTATTACTTGTATTGATAATTCCACTCTGGAGTGCAAAAGATAATTTAATAATTTTATCTTCACGTCTTTTTTATCGATACACTGAGTATCTCAAGGGCTTGCATGTGATGCAGAATTAATCTAAGGTGCTTTGCCTTTAGAGATGCCAAATATAGTATTTTAGTTGTTTGTTTAAGAGTTGTCACTAGAAAATAATGTCCTTGAGGTAATGTAACTCAACACAAGCAAGGATGTATTGATTTGGCTATTTTACACGCATTAAGCACAAGCAAATGCAAATAATATCTTCTTTAGCTTTTCTGGTAGTAAACCTACAAAAGGGTATTTTATAAATGTAATTACTAGTGTTCTGCAGTTATTTTTTACTTCTACGCAGACAGAAAGATGGAGTATTATGGAATGAGCACAGTGCAGGCAATCGAACTTAAACTAAGCAAATAATATCCACTATTCTTATGGGGTGACCTTCCTGAAAGGCAATATGTCATGTCCTAATATTTTTTTTATAATTTTGTTTTATGATGCAATAAGCCCTGATATTTGGATTCCAATTATTCATAAACATTGTGCATGTTTTATGTTTATTTGTATTTATTATGCAAAAAATCCACTCAGTAACCATTTTATTCCGTATACTTGGCACTTGATGTTCGGTGTTAAGACGGTGCTGGAAACTTCCGTTATGAGGACGGGTCCATGACATCTCTGCACTTCTATCTCTCCTGTTGGCTTTCAAGAGCCATTGGCCTCTGACTGCTCTCATTAACTAGGTGCTTTTGCCTGAAACTCTGCCACTGACTTGACCTAAATCGCCCAGTCCCCTTTAAACGCGAGACACTGTACTGTGTGAAGATCCCAGAATGCTGGCTACCTCCAAGATGCAGGAACCCACACATCCAGCACCAACAATGATGACGACACGTATTTCCCATTCTAAAGCTCTGTTGAAGAGTCACTGAAGCTCTTCACCCTGTCCGTGTGTGTGAAATGGCAGCCACACAATTCACTGTTTTCAGTTTTTAATTGATTTATCATATTTATGGACACCTCATTGCCCAATTTGCTTCAATATTAAGATTATACTGTCTGATATAAAGACCATTATTTCTTTCAACCACCTCTGAATTTCATGCGATTGTTAGTAGTTATTGTCAGTATTTTGTTACAGTGGATTGAACATATCCACAGTGGAACATAAATGCCAGAAAGAATATTCCTGCAAGTGAGCAGTTCAGCAGAGGAACAAAGGAAACAATTCGAAGTTCATCCATTTTCCTCTAGTTCACTGTCGCATGATGACTACATCTGAGGATGTCTAGTTTTCTGAGACTCCAAAGGGAAGGACAAAAAGACACATAGATCCCGATCTGACATAATAAGCAGCACTATGTCCCAGGTAAAGTAGTAAACATATCACAAATGTTTTGAACAGCCACCACTGGTCCAGCAGCTGGACTTTTCCTACAAGACCAACAAAAGGCACAGTGGTAGTTGAGGATCAGACTGACCTTTTAAAACACTCCCTTCACTGCGGCTGCCCCATAGCCTCAGCTCTTCTGCTATTTACATTAGCATTTCAATGCATCCGGCCTGGCCAGGAATAAAATATTCATTTGACCTTTAAGAAAAAGCATACCTAAATGCTGTCATGTCATTTAACCTCAGGAATGTGCATGTACAGTAAAGTATGAATGGATGAAAAGAAAAACTCATTACAAGCGTGTTTTTTTGTGTGTTTTTCCCAGGGGAAAAGATTGCTCTTGCTAAAACAACAGAGATGGCAAAGGGTGAGCAGCACTCATGTGAGGTCCCAGTCTGCCGTCACGTTTGGTTATTTCGGTAGGTGCACACAGCAATAAACAAGGTGCGTTCAATTAAGCCCACTGGCCACATCTGCCCTGAACCATAATGAAATGGATGTGTGCCCTTTGAAAGCCCTGCAAAATGAATACTGTTGACAGAACAATTAGCATTTAAAAGGAAGAATAACCTTTACTCAATACATAATTTTTACTGCTCCGGAGCTGCACTGCACTTCCGTGGCGGTCAGACTGAAGTGGGTGTAGCACTTCGTAGATTGTAGGATAGAACAGAGGCGTGGTCTGGTGGAATTTGAGCCAATCAAACCAAAGCACTGACAAGTCACAGGTCGTGTTAGCCAATGGCTTGCTAGGTCAACAGCATGGGCTGTGTCAAGGAGACAGTCTGGACTGATGTGATGGCATGACGTTTTAAACAACAAGCTGGCCCGCAGCAGAAGGGCACCTATGACCTCAAAATTGGGCAAGGGGGGGGCACCAGATCATTCCTGTGATATACTACGGAGTGAACATAATAATCTGATCCTAAAAATCACATACAGTGTCAGGCATGAAACAACAGGGTGGAATTAAAAACAAAGTAAGCTACAGACCTCGCTGCCCACTTCTTCAGAAATCTCTGCTGAATATCTCACACAAGGTGTCCACACATCAGACAGAGATGACATACAGAATCAGAGCATGTCTGGATGTTACTTTATACTCTGTGGCCAGCAGACAGCAGGCCCTGAAACTGCTTAACCTCAAGATTTCTCCATGTATAATAATGATGGAGATGGATTTCCACCGAGCCCCGTGTGGTGTGTTGTTTATGTGTAAGTCAAAATGGTGTATAACTCACTACATTCACTCTTAAGACTCTACTGCTGCGATGCCTGTATGTTTGTAGATTAACTTACAAGGCTGTAACTCATGGGCACCAAGTACAGCAACAAGACATGAGGTAACCAGCAGAAACGAAGGCGATGTAGAAAGAATGACTTTTTTCCCCTTCAAAAGATGAAGATGAAGCCTACTATTAAATAGTGCAGACTGCTTAATTTTTCAAGGTCTCATGCATTGATTTTATTATTCTGTTATCTGTCTCATGATTCTTAGATATTCAGGCATGTTTTGCATATTAAGGTTTTAGAAGAAAAACAGACATAGTTGTCAGATTTAAGTGTACTGCAATTGCATTTTCCAGAACAGACTGCCAGCTTCTAGTCAAAATGTACTTTATGGTTTATTGTTATAATTCTAATGTCAAATGAATGAGAATGATTGAGCTGTCATTGAACTTGTGTCATAAGTGTTTTCCTAGACCCAAATTTTACAGTTTCAAACAATCCCACCTTTAACTGTCCAGAATCCCTCCTCACATTCATCCTTTCCTCTTGGGGAAACTGGAAGATTCTCCTTTCTTGGCTGTCAAGGAGGCGTGTCCCAGCAGAACCAACTTGGAAACTATATCTCTCATACAACCCATTTTACACAAAAGGTGTAATCACCCAGACATGAAATGTCATAAACCTATTTTGCGATATACATTTTAACAGACTATGTCATAAAGTAGTCAGTAAATAAGGTCAGGATAAATCCTTGGGACTGTAAAGCTGTCCTTTCTGGTGTTTTTAATTTCACACATATTTGCACAGGAAAATTACGTTTTACTTATCTAATATAGTTGAGAATCCTGGGAAAATATCAAGCTCAAGGACTGGACTTGGAAATTCCACTGTAAACATGACCCACTGCGATTTGGATAAATTCACACAAAGAAATAAACTTCTAAGTGACAAATCAATGTCTTTCTTAGTGCTTTCATTGTTATTTCTTTGCTTGTCCATTTGTATTTTGCTTTACAGGAAGAACACAATCATTAGTTTCCTGAAAAACTGGTTTGAAGGAAAATAAATATCACCGACAACACAGATTTGTTTTCAGTTACTCAAAAAAAGAAAGAAAAATAACAAAATAATAACATTCAACGAATGCATACAAACTAGGGCTCACATAATTGTCAATTAATGGTGGGTCCAGTGGCATTTATGACAAACCTATTTATCAATATTACAACATTGGGCTGATTCTCTGTTTCAGCTTTACTTGTGATGGGAAACGTGAACACACCACAAAGGGCCCAACTGCTACACGCTGCGCTGCTTCTGTCGCAGGCTTGCAAGGTCTTTTTTAAAAGTAACACTCATTCATTTGCTCTCTTAGGTCATTAAGTTTTGCCGAAGGTCTGTAAGGGCTGGATGGGGCACAATCACACATGATGGTTCTTTTCTAAAGGAATATTAAGCCTGTCCCCAGGTTAGGTGCAGTTAACCCTCTGTGTTGTATAAGGGAAAAAGATTATTTGTATTTTAAAGGATCTCTATTCACGATTCTTTGGACAGAGTAACTGCAGCAACAATTCAGTACACTCGTTTGACTCAACCATTACCACACCTCCTATGGCCAATCAATATTTGACAGACTTTTTAAACTGATTTAACTAATAAATAAACTAAGTGATTAATTGAGTGATGGATTGTTATTTGATATTTTTTTAATTAATTTATTAATTAAGTGACCCGGTGGGGGAAACCTAGCAAATAAATGGATGGAGGCAAGGTGGCCCTGGGGAGAGTTTGATATGATCTTGTTCCAGCCATCCAGCAAGACTTTCTGGAGAACAGAAGACATTCTTGCTAGTTTATTGTGTTACTCTCAATTTGCATATGCTCTGATTATGATTTTTTTTCCCCTGAGAAAATATAGATTTACAACCCGGATAAATAGCTTTAAATGTTTTTTCACAGTGTTGTATACAAACAGAAAATATGCAAGACTGGTCAGATACAAAAAACATGTTTTCTTGCTCTTTAAAATAAAGAGACAGACCGGAGTTCTGTATCCTACATGCTCTCCTTAGATATGAACCTGTGCCCTGCATATCGTACCGTAATAAAGTCTCCCTTCCTCCTGGGCTTTCACAAGCAATTACCCAGGCAGGATAAGGATAATATATTAAGGTAATTGTTGGATGGACTCAATGAAATCTTTTCATCTTTACTTTGTAATAGTATTTTTTTTTCTTTTTAGGCAATATTTTAGAAGAATAAGAAGATGATGATGATGATTACGATGATGGTGATTATTCTTACTATTATTAGTATTACTGTTATGACTATTGTTAGTAACAAAAGACAAGCATGTGTTTTGATGTTAAAATTAAGTTCATACTGCCCGTGCCCCTATTCTCTATCTAATGGGCAGGCATCACAGATAACAAAGGCCAGAGCAACATGCAGTTATCGCTGAATAAACCAAGAAAACAGATATGGCACCTATGCAGAACTCCAAGGGAGAAAGTAACAGAAGACAGATAAAGGCATGGGGGAACAGCAAAATTAGCGTCCACACACCGCAACAATGTCTGCAGTTGTACTTGTATCGCACGTTTCACGAGTGACTTCATCGTGATGGGAGATCAATATGTTTAATCACATTGGGAAATATTTGATATCTTCATAGCTGATAGAAGCAGCCAGTAGGTCAAGTCATAGTACCAGTGGAGACCATGATTAAAAACTTCATTGGGTTTGGGTTGGGGATCCCTTGACCTCACAACCACATAGGAATGAAAATCTGGGGATGCATCCAGCCAACATGAGGTTGCCCTGGCACAAATAAAACACCATAAATCCACAGTGCATGCATCCTTAGTTGCCATCAAGCATGTGTTCTCTAACTAGTATGCTGACACTGTAAATATCTCACTGCAGTTCAAGAAGCTTTGCCTGAAGCTGCTGTTGTAACCAACTTAAAAGAAAAAAGAAACAAGAGAAGCTAATAAGAAAAATGGATAGCAATCAAGACTGGATTGCATGCCAAAATTCACTTTACTCCCTCCTCTGTGTTTACTCTGTTTTTCTTTCATATATATATATATATATATATATAGTGACATTTATGCGGTGGGTGACAGTGTCAGAGATGTCCTAAAGGTAAAATAAGCCCCAATCCCCTGTGACATTTTACACTGTCTTTGGCAAGAGTGCACTGTCCATTCAATTGTCTGTTTTTTGTCACAATTGCACTGCAGGCAGGACGTGACTCTTTCTAGTTTTGAAAATAAATAGAATAACAGGAGGAAAAAACAAACTCTCTCTCTCTCTTTCTCTTTCTCTCTCTCTCTCTCTCTCTCTCTCTATATA
>JABFDZ020000008.1:18387244-18397521 GCA_019775955.2 Pollimyrus isidori
CACAAAATACAATCATTTCGGGTTTTTTTATTTTTTTTGTTGTTTTGGCATATTTTAAATTTCCCAAGGTTATATATAAATTTAAATAACCCCCCCCCCCCCCCCCCTCACACACACACACACACACACACACACAAAGAAGGAGGAAGGAGATTGACAAAGTGGAGGCAATATGGAGCCTTCAAACAATGCAGTGGATTTTGCACGACTTACTTGACCTTTACAAAATGTCTACCTTGAAGGAATGTTCTTTCACCAAGGTCACAAGAGGAACAGTTAAGCCTTAAATGGGTGTACTGATGAATGGACAATGGTGGCTTGGAATCGGTTCATTTTTAAAATTATTGTTTAGTTGCCTATCAGACTCTTCTGGGTAAATGCTTTTTACTTAAATGTTTAAAAAAATGTCCCTAATTAATTTAGGTTAAGCACTTTTGTCTCTATTCATGCTCTACTTGTTCCTGACTGATAAGCTGCTACAGTATTGTGTGAATCTGCTGGCTCTGGATCTCTTCACAGGAGATGCCTTCCTTCTGCCCCCTTCCTGCCACTTTGATTCAGCTTGACCCACAACATATCACCCAGAATGCCTCACTCCCTGCCTCCCCAGACTCCTCAGCCATCTGGCTTGGACACATCCACTATGATGCCCAGAGGAGCTATGACAAAGTCAAGGAACAGTCAAATCCAATGGTCAAAAGAACAAAAATAAATAAGGAATGAGGTTCCTTGATCAGTATACTTTACAAAAGCAATCCTGTACATTTCACGACTGATAACTAATTCACAGCATGAAGTTAAAACAGTGTGACCATGCCATTCTGTAACATTTTTTCATGGCAGTGATGGATATGTCCATGCAGCTTATCCTTAATCAGATACTATACATCAAAGTTATCATATGTGTTCTATAATTTATCTATTCATCCATCCATCCTCAAACAGCTTAGCCATTGCATGATTGCAGATTCAACAAATATTTTTTTTTTTCACAAGTTAGAGACATTGACATCATGTGTGAAAATCACGGTAAATCACTAGATCTGCTTTATCTGACTTTTGAGTGCTTTAGCGTTATGTAAGCGTAAAGGTGGATTCGGTTCATATTTTAATGGTGAAATATCATAAAGTAAACTAATGTTGTGAGCTGATTTACCACCTTTTACAAATTATAAAATCAATAGTAAAAAAAATATGCTAGAGTTGTGTAGTCGCTTTGCTGATAAAACTGAACTTAAAATATCTAAAAATCATATACTGTATAGTAGCACACAGCATTTTTCAAACATAGTCAATTGGCAAAACATACTAAAATCACTGTTTAGCTATTTTAAAGTTTATGAGGAATAGTATTGGGGTCCCTGTGAAACCCTGCTCTCCTTTTTCAAATGGAGTTACTTTCTGTTAGCATCACTCTTGGTCACCACCCACAAGCTCACTCTCACTGGGCAGTGCGGTGGTTCAGTGGGTCGTACTGTTGCCTCATACCTCTCTGTTTTGTGTTTTGAAGCTGACCCCTGTTTATGCTTTGGGGAGTATGCAGGTTGACCAAGTGTAACAGATTTCCTGAAAGCCTGTGGTTCAGTGACTTGATCATTCATTGTGGTTGCGGTCTGTGATAGACTGGCATCCCACACAGGGTGTTCTAGTGCCCTGGGGTGGGATCACCGTGACCTGACGCTGGAGGAGCAGTTTGAATATGAATGCTTAAATGGATATGAAATGGCTTTATTTAAAGCACACACAAAAACACAGACCTGCACTCCTATCTTCCTGTCTTAGTGTGGACTGTGCATTCATTTCTATGGGCAAAACCCTAATGCCAACAATATTAACCTTAACCCCTACCCATCCCTCACCTTAACCATGAGTAACCAATCAAAATACAGGTCTATTGGCACACACACAAACATATATATGCAATTTTCAAAACAATATATAATGCCAAATATTAACGGAAATGTAACTCAAGCATTACCCAACTTAAAAAAGAGCTTGCATTTTAAGTGCACAGCTTTAAAACTATATTAATAAAAAAAAATAATGATGTGTGGGTAGGCAGAGAATCAAGATTCATCATTTCCAGTATTACTGCAAAATGTGTCTGGAGCTTAATGGAGAATGAAATCTCAGAATTTCTTTATATGCAAACTTCTTCTCTGTCAACAAACACAGCCCTTCAATGAACTGCCAAACAGTCAAAGGTGCCTCCTGCATTGTGCCCTATACTTCCCGGGACCCCCAATTCCCCCCCTCCCAACCCCTTTGACCCTAGATACTGCATAACAGACTGTAAAATGTATTAATGGAAACAAATATTACATCACAATGTCTAGAATGCAGCCACGCCCTGCATTTCCATGAGCAGTGAAATGTACCTAATTCATAAAGTGCTGAAGAGCATGTCCTCCATTACAATAAATTTATTAAACAAATATCGCTCTGTACATTTACCATAGAATAGATGTTTAAGCAATTGCAGATACAGCTAATACCTATCTGTAATACCTATCTCTAAATGATATCCATGTTGAAAACAGGAAACCCACCAATGTCGCTCAAAAAAAAAAAAAAAAGTCATCCATTTTCTTTGGCTCAGGCACTTCCAGAGTATCTCATCAGCCCAGACCGAGCAGCTCATGAAAGCAAAATTGAAAAGCTTTCATCCACCATGTATTACTGTAGATGCTGGTCCGCTGTGGTCAAGTCCTAGGCTGCACAGGTGTGTGTGCCATGTAATTACGAGGCCTTGGAGAGTCCATTAACACCAGGGTGTTTTTAATGCTACTTTTTCAACACCCAGACATTCAGCAATGGTGCAGAAATAATTACTTTTAACTAAAAATTTGGAGGGGAAAAAATGAAGAAAATAACACATTTTTTTAATTCTAATTCTTTATTTGAGTATTTGTCATTGTTATGTGCTACGCATGCAAAATTGATGGCATTTTATACTTGGAATGGAACTCACAGAAGCATGAATTTCTATAGTCATTATACTGTAATATATGTGAGTTAATATGCAAAATGTTTGTCAATAAACAAAAGCAAGAATTTCAATTAATAGTCAGGATTTTTTTTTTGCAATAAACCGTTGCTTATTTTCTTCTCCAGAAAAGCACAATTGCTGCCAGACAAAAAAAACAAAAAAAAAAAACAAAAAAATAAAAAAATACAGCAACGCATACATATAACCTGGATTCATTTTTGGAGTAAAGAATTTTTCTAGTTTAATTGTGTTTTGCCATCATGCTTGACAAAGTTAGAGGGCAGAAGAAATAGATCAAAAGACTTTCTAAATGAATGCTTTTTCAAGCGTAGACTCGCTGATGGTCACTCTACAATAATGATGATGGATAGTCCAGGGCCGTGGATTGTGATTCAAGATTTGCATTGTGATAAACTGTCTAAATGCTATTTACATGAAGTAAAGGTCGCTGTCTGTGAATGGCTTTGTTTGAAGCTCAAGTCTACCGCGCTCTCAAAGCACTATCAAAAGTCGAGGCAGAGTAATTTGGGGCTGTATACACAGCACTGGGTTCAATAAACAATCTACCGCTGTACACTCTGCATAAATAACCGCCTTTCATCCTCTGTCAGTCTTCATCCTGCACTCAGGCTGCTGAGTGCTTATACCGGGAATGTGCTGCAGAATCTAGGACTCCAACAAAGAAACAAACTATTAGAACATATAGGACTAAAATATTATCAGAGAACACCAAATATAGAGATACACAATGCTATATATTGAATGCATATCATATTATATTTATCCAATCAGCTGCAATGACTACAGTGATGTGAAAGGTCAAACTGGTGCACTGAAACACACTGCATGGTAATTAAAATGCACTGGGTGTCACTGGGAGGATACCAAGTTTCGTGTAGGACAAAGGTACTGCAATAAATCCGTGATGCCTGTAAAGTCATAGGAGAAATCCCCTGCCCACCACAAGGCAAATTGCTGGTGCATTCTGGGTAAAAAAAAGCACTAGCATGTCCATTTGAAACAGCTGCGATGTTTCTGCAGTGCATTATGTTAAAAGGCTGACGCTTGTGAAATGAGATATTAAATGGAGGCACCTGAAGCATAGCAAAGGCACAAGATGAGAAGGAGACCAAGAGATTGCTGTGATACGCCTCCCCTGAGCGATTAGCACATCACGCCTGTATTTAGCATTTCATGAATAATAACCATTCACTAATTAAACAAATTGCTTATGTGGTACTGTATAAAGAGCCAGATGTAATATATGAATTAGAAGTAAGCTTTATAAAGAAGGAAACAGGGAACTACTTTAACTAATAATCAGATAGATAGATAGATAGATAGATAGATAGATAGAAAATAATGGTACTAATATTAATGTTGAATAAATGCAAAGTTCAGTTAAAATCAGCAAAGATGGTTTATTCTGTATCATTTTAATCTATAGACGTAAGGAGAGTGGGAGCTGGTAGCTTTGTGTCCGATATGCCTCTCAAATGTACTCTGTCATGTTGATTCCCGTCTCAGGCAAAAACGACCAGCAACAAAGAGAACAATGCCCACATCACACTCTGGGTGTATTTCAGTGTGATGTGAGACTCAGTACACATCAAACGTCCGGAGTGTTTATATGAAATGGACCTATTTTGTCCTGAAACATTAGGCTGTGCATCATAGATATCAAACCATAATGTGAAGTAACTATTTAATCACGGCACATGAAAGGCAGTGGAAGCAACCTGCAAAATTGCAATATGTCTGTGATTGTTGTAAGTGTGGACTGGGGGGGATGTGCGCATGTTTGGCGCACGCCAGTCAGAATGTGGCGGTGGAATACCCGTCGACTAAATGTGTGCCAGCTTTCCCCAAATGAGTGCGACGCTCTTGGCTGTTTGCTAGAGGCCTACGTGTACACCTCTGTGGCCAGGCTGCCACTGGAGATATCCCGAGCATGACATTTATCCAGAGGAGGACATTGACGGATGCTTCAAAGCTTGCTTTGTGCTGCAGCCAAGAAAGGGCCCCTAGTCGCACCAGATAAGGCTGTTTTATCTCTTAACCTGCGTGTGGCGCGGCCATTTTTCGAAAGCACACAGGGCCCCCACGTGATTTACCTGCACCAGCCACCCCGGCGCACAAGACGTCGGAAATAAAGCCGACTATTACAAAAGATGGAGCGAGAGGCCCCGGCACAATACAGACCTTATTTCTCAGAGGAGAATGTAGGCAGCAAGGCTTCCTCGGTCTTCTTAACTGATATTTGTTTTAACAGGAAAGATGTATTAGATAGCAATGCGATCAAAGAAGAGCATTTTGTACACATCTCCAGATTGTACACATCTCCAGATTTCTACTGTCAGATTCTCATGCATGCCTTTTCTGAGAAGAAGAAAAGTGTCCCATTTTTTCCATGTAGCTGAGCTCCTCAATAAAAGGGCATGTTTTATGATAACATTTATAATCAAAGCTCTAAAATAAATCAGTAGGGAAGTTATCTGTCAAGGTGGCAAGACCTGTCCCACCCACTGAGCTGGCTGGGTAGGACACTCTTCGCCGAGGTCACACATTTGCCAATTCCCCTGAAATTTTGGTTGGCTTTTTATTCTTGGCTCAGTGTCATACAATCCAATTTGGATTTTGCTGTCAAAAGTCTTCTCTGTACTAATTTGCACAGCAACAAATTTATATCAGTAAAAATATCTTATTAATATTTCCAGCTCTGATTTGATAGTTAACTGCAGTTCTACAAATAATTGCATGCTACTTTATGCGCAGGTTGTATTGGGAAATGCAGAATAATACGTACTTGTGCAATGACAACAGTATTAGTTAGAAGGATTTGCAATTTAAAAATTATAATTAAATCAATAGTCTTCAATATTATTTTTTTTTTTCTTTTAGCTTTATTCCTCTGCTTTTTATTACAGTAATTATGATCCACAGTAATAGGTATAATGTTAACTAGTAATATAAGCTGATCATTATTAAGGAATTTGATGCTTCTTTAAATTTCTGGCTCATTCTAGGCATTTTTTTAATCTCTGCTAATATATTTTTATTGAATTAAAGCTTTTAATGAAGAGGGGAGCTGAAAGTAAGCATATCATGTTCAGAGCTATATAGCCATTTATTGCATGATGCAGCGCACACAAGGCAGCCGATCCATCCGTAATATTCCAAAAATGTATCTGGAAAAGGCTGGTGGGGAGCGTATCCCAGGTAAAATCGGGCAGAGCACAGGAGAAAACTTGGGATGAGATACCAGGCCATCCCTGGACACGCGCACTAATAATCACACACTATGGGCAATTAGGAGGCACTGATTTGCCTAACTGCACACATTGGCACAGCAGTAGGAAATCGGAGTACCCAGAGGAAACTCAGCCAAACATGGAGAGAACATACAGATTCTACATCAGGGCCGTCCAGCTCCGGTCCTGGAGAGCTACTATCCAGTAGGTTTTGACTTCTGATGAGCCACATCTGCTCTCAGGTAAATGCCAGGAACAGGTGAGGCTCATCCCAAGCCAAGTAGGATAGAAAATCTACTGGATAGTAGCTCTCCAGGTCCTGAGCTGGATACCCTTGTTCTATATAACACTATCAAATTGGGGGGGGGCAGGGTGAGTTTTGCCACTGTGGAGGTGGGTAAACGTTGTGTGAACATTGGTAAACACAGCAAAACAGGACACTCATTTGGGCAAAAGGGCCAGGTATTCACACACTCTCAGCTCCCCACAGCAAGTGTCCCTTCCCCTGTGTGCTTAAATATTATCCATCTGTCAATCCATCCATCCATATTCTAGCCAATTCTCCTGGCAGAGAACTAAAATATCTTGCTATAGCTTAAAGGGGGGGGGGGGGGCGGGGGGTGGTGATGCTTTGGTTGAAAGCTGTATACCTGCAAAAATGCTAACTGCCACACCTGGAACCATACAAACTTTTATTAAGCCACAGCCAGTCTGCCCATGCTCCACCTCTCTGGATTACTTGCACACCTGTAACCTGCTTCACTGGTGGTTTATATTGTTTTCATTCACTTATTCACTTACTGCACAGCTGTCCGCGTCCGTCCTGGTCATAAGTACAGCTTCATCCTCATCTTTTAGTTTTCTACCTCTTGCGATACATTTGGTTTTCCATGTGTGTGATTGTCGGCTCATTGATCCAGCGCCTGTGTTTCAGACTGTGCTTTTTGGATGGTGATTTGAAAATAAACCCTGCCACAGCAATTGGATCTCTTCTAATCATTGGGCGAGTACGCATTAGATCTGGTGGGATATTAGTTCTCTGCAAGGCACTCTGAAATTCAGCTTTTAGGCAGATTTATTTTATCAAGGTTAAAAATGGTTGAAGTAGCAGTGCTACCCCAGAGCTTTTAGACACCATCATCCTGTGGAATTTAAGAAGGTTATTTTAGAATTTATTGGACTAAGCTATTTTACCTTCATTGGGTTTCCATTCTCTTTGAGTGCTGTGTTAACAATTTCAGGTGTTTATTTATTTATTTCTGGAGTACTAATTAAACTGTAATGGAGTCTTTATCACAGAGACAACCAAAATAATTCTATGCACCACTGCAACAGGGTGAGCTTGTCGTTTGTTTATTTATTTAGAGTTTTAACTCCACAATTGGTAACCACTTGAAATCGTCTTGCTTATATGTTTGTAGATACTGATTTTGCAAATTTGTTTTCATTACAAGTCTCACACAACTACGTGGAACCATTGGATGACTGGTGCAGAAGACAATGATATGACCTTTTTATGTACAGGGCTGGAAGATTCAAACAAAAGGGAAAACAGGCAGCCAAAATGACACAAAATTGATTTCTTTAAAATGAATAATAAATAATTTAATATCACATTTGAAATGTGTGCGCTGGGACTCAGTGTAAATTTAATAGATGCGTTTGTACTTGAATGTATTTGTTTCTTCCAAATGAGATTTTGATTATATTGGCAAGGTGAATAAGAGTCATTTACCGATATTTTATTTTATTGCCCCCAAAATGGAACAAGCATTTTGTAGTTACTACTTAAAACACTTGCGGATTTTGGGAACACTTTTTAGAATGAGTTGTGGAAAAAATGTTAATTATTTATTCCTAGCAACCTTGAGGGTTTTAGAAGGCAACTTCTCCTGTAGTACAGACTGTTTAGTTTTAACAAGAGTCATTATGTCGTAGTTAAAAGTCAATGAAATGTCACAACATCTTAAGCTATTGGCTAAATGTCTTTTTACAGGCATCCCAAAGGAGTGATGCATTTTGATTTATGCTGCGAAGTGGCATGGTAGTGCAGCCCTGAAGCTATCAATAATAAGATAAGCAAAGAGGTAAATTTAGCGGTTTACAATAAAAGAACATGACAATTTTACTCCTAGTAGCATTAGTTGGTTTGCTAATCGTTGCATTATGTCTTTTTTGTTTTTGTTACTGAAATATTAGGAGAAACAACACAAGGACTGTGATAGACTAGATGGGACCTTTAATACAGAAAATAGTCCCATTGTTTCCAATCAAGTCGCCTATATTGGATGCAATGTAAGAAATACAAAAAAGATAAAGGTTAATTAGCACGATAAGCTTCCGATACATTTAGATCTTTGAAAAAGATTTTCATACATCTTCAAAATGGATAGCAGATATTTTTAAAGGATAACATTATTCACCATTCAGAATGGCATAAGTTAGTTACTGTAGTTGTAATGATACCGGTGATTAGCAGGTTAATCTATAACTGAACTTTACATAAAACTTAGCATTCATATTTACCTTGCAGTGTTGATACTCAATGGCACTGGCATTAGAAAAAGTATATCATAACTGATATAACTAACTATGCAGGTATTTGTATTCAGCAAATGGCAGATCGTTGTCTAAAAGGCGCCAAGCTACCTAACCAAGGTCATTTAAATGCAAATGTGACAGAAAGTGGATAGTGCTTCATAAATGTAAAAATGGTGATTATGGCTATTATGATCTGACTGGATAATAGGTCTGGAGGTGGGACGTATACAACTGATATATAGATGCCTTGCAATGGCCTTGGGGGATGGAACTAGGCGGGGCGTTTGGAGAGAGATCCGTCAGTCATGCGACAGTTGAGAAACATTTTCTTTTAAAGTCTTATATTTTATTTTAATTATCCTTCATCCATTCATTCATCTTGTTCATATTTTTTCTTTTCGATTTCGTCAGTATCCTGGCAGAAAATAACTGAAAAATACTTATATCGCGCACATGTTTGATTGGGGAAATATCGGAGGACCTGACACTGGCCATCCATAGGTACAGGTGCCCCGTGTGGATAGGCTTTGTTTTATTGACAAAGAATGTCACTGACATAGCACTGTGCCATCAGGGTCCCCCGAATCACTACCAGAGATGACCTGAAGTCACACCCTATGACTCCACACACCATGATGTCATACCATATGACTCCACACAACATGATGTCATACCTTATGACTCCCCACACCATGATGTCACACGTTATGGCTCCCCACACCATGATGTCATACCATATGACTCCCCACACCATGATGTCACACGTTATGGCTCCCCACACTTTTACTGATGCCAGGAATAACACTAGTGTGTCTCACCACAGCATTGGCAGGAGTGGTCCCCTCTCCTCCGGCCCACAATACGGGCACATGACGGTCATCCACGGTAATGGGCAAATTGCTGAACATGCTGTGACGTCACTCGTGACCATTCCATGCTTCCCGGTTACAGCATCACTCCAATGCAGCCGCCTCTGCACTGGTGTGAACGGCAACCTAGGCGTGGGACGGTGAACACATAGTCCAGCTAATGCCAGTCGTCAAGAGAGGGTGCAGGATGCTACACGATGTTGCAGAGAGTCCAATACCTGTGTCCGGGTGGCAGGCCCAGATGCCATTGGGTTGTGTTATGCTTGTCGCACAATACAATGATCCTCCCTTGGGGTGGTCTGTCTTGGGCGACCGGAACCTTCACGATGTGTATGGGTGCCCTCACGTGCCCATCCAAAATTGGGCGAGTGTGACATCTGCATGCCCTACGTATCGGGAAACCACATGCACCAAGCACCCCGCCTCATGCAAACCCAGAATGCGACCCCTATAAAACTCCGTCAAGTGCTGGTAATGCTGTCCAATGTGTCTACGAGGCATCCTCTGTGACTGGTTCCTAGACGTGCCAACTCTTTGCAAATTGCATCATTTACATACCCATTGCCGGTCTGCATATGTACCAAATTACATTCAAATCGGACCATTACTTCCGGGTGCTTAACTTTT
>JABFDZ020000008.1:18398080-18410990 GCA_019775955.2 Pollimyrus isidori
TGTGTGTGTGTGTGTATCCTTTTGGACATTTTGGATGTCGTGGCAGATTCAGCAGATGTTAATGTATGCTCTCAAACTGGAAGGTAGTGAAGAGTAGTTATATATACAATTTTGTTAAGTGCACATATGCCATCTGCTGATGGAAAGGAAGTCAGGGGACCCTTTGCCACCTTGTCTGCCTGGATAGCAGTGTGGGGAAAGGTTGCTGCACTCAGATATATCCTGGTCTGTTGACCATATAAATAAAATGATATAAAGTTGCACTACATTAGCCATATGCGTTGCGTTGGTATAAACTATTTGTGGATACTTTTTAAACATTTACAAGTATTACTCTCAAAGTTGGGACAGCAAGGCTCTAATGAACCTGCTGGAAATGGACGTTTCATATCAGCAATGATCTGTGGTGCCTTAAAATAAGGACTAAGTGACTGTTGACCTCCACATACCCATATCATAGCGCACCCGCTTTCTCCAAGCGAACAATAACATTAGGTTTCACCACTGTGGAAGCTGCCTGCATAACCAACGACATCACCCCGTGTTTGGAAAGTGTGCCCCCTCCTGGCTCAGCAACTCCAGAATGCCAGTTTTATCATCTAAATCAATTAAATTGCTATACGGTGAGGGATAGTTCTGATGTAACAAAGATACCACAGTGGAAATCATAAGAACTCCGTTGCCGTTTTTTTCTATGAATCATACCACCCAGTCACTAGGAATTCACTGCCTCAAAATGGCTAGACAACATGTCTCCTTTATGCGTCTCTGTCAACTAACCCCTGCCAGCCGCCTCCAACACACAGCCTTATTTCCACTAATCAATTCCTTTATGCCCTTAAAGAGGTGGGAGTAGAGGAGGCTGGGGATTATCCATAGCCTGTATCTACTAAGGTGTTATTACAATATATTAATGAGTTCACTGCTACCTCTGTTACCAGTGAACACCCCTTAGAAGTAGATGTTTAGAACCCAGCTGATTTATTTGCTTTCCTCTCAGAAATTATTATATAATCAATACCATGTGGCAGCAGAAATAAAAAGGCTATAGCACACCACAAATTCAAGGTGGAGGCTTGTGAACCAAGACATGATCAGTTTTAAAAAAGGGGAACACAGCTCATCTTTCCATTCCCGCTCTTTCCCGGGAACGCTCTCTCTTTTTGTGCCGTGACTGTAAGACGTTACGTGGAATTTGAATTACGGCAACGGACTGTTTTGACCCCCTGGGCAAAACATGGATTCTTATCGCCTCTCTTGAATCTGATGACAAACCAGTGCCTGACAAACGTAGAACCTCCTTCCCCCGTCCTCTCATGGCAGGGTCCCTGTCACGGCTTCGACGGGGCTGTGAGTCCAATTTGGACGAAAATCGCCCGCAGCGCCACTAGACAAAATTGCCGCACTTCCACGGGATCGGACTGTTAAAGAATAAATTGAGGAAGATACGAAGCGGGCAAGCAATTGGCTATCAAAGCAACAGAGGCAGCCACAGAAACCTGGAGAATGCGGGTTTTCCTAGAATGCGGAAATTCTGACCCACTTGGTGCCACAAAGTCAATCAAAAATCAATGCTGCTGGGAGTGACTAAGCTTCACCCTCTGTAACCAGGATGATTTCTCCCTCCCAATTAGCTTGGACAGCGTTCCTCCACTGGATCCTAACGATACTCCCGCAGCTAGCAAGCAATGTCAAAGGTTGCCTTGCCTTGCACTTACGATTGCTACACGATGTATGCCTTCACCTCCAGAGATGTGCATGCTAATTGGGATTTTGAGCACAGTGCCAGTGGGCAGATTTCGATGGCCACATGAGGAATAATGTTGACAGAAAGAGTACTTACAGTAGCTGATTTTCTTACAGTAACATGCCATTATGTAAAAGCGTTGCAGTGCTTGCTGAGCTTACCACCCAGTGGCTTTACCCCAACGTCTCCTGCCCAGTTGCTTAACTGCTACGCCACCTGGTATTTTTAAAAGCAACGATGGTGTTTAATCAGTAATGCAACATGCAGGATGCATATTGAAGGAAGGAAAAACTCAAACTCCTTTGTCAGTCATGACCGGAGTCTCAAATTGCAGCTTGACACGGTTTTGCCGGTCGCGGCTCGCCACCGGCGCAGTAATGGTGTCTGACTCTCCGTGGTTCCATGCGCGACTGCCCCCTGACTGACAGCGGCACTGCCTGAAGTACAGAGGGTAATTGGCATTCCAGATCGCTGTGCAGATAAGGTTTTTTTTTTTTCCTATTTAACAGCATATTCCAAAGCCATCGACTCGCTTTCATCCCGAGCCACAGTTTCCTTACCCACCTACCCCCTGTGCACAGCTGCTTTGCATGCGGCGAGTTGGCAGGGCAGCCCCGTGGGAGACCTGAAGTATCTTTCCTATGCATGAGGAAAATGTCCTTCTGTGTGTGTGTGTTTTTTCCCCCTCTCCCCCCTTGCATTTCCGCAGGGATTGATGACCCTGTCACCCAGGAACGCGCTGGGGGGTAATCCTTCATGGCCGCTCTCACTTCCCTGCCAGTCGCGGGACGGGTTTTACTGGCTATGCGATTCCATCAACGGAAACTCCTGAGCTGACAGGCGATGGGCAGAGGAGGCGCTGTCACGCCCAGCATGAGACATCCTGACGTCCATGACGGCCATGTGAGGCCAGACTGGCATTTACCGCCCGTGTGAGGAACAGCGGCTTTTGTTTCTAGCTTTCGGTGGAAGCTGCTGGTGTTTGTGTTGGATAGGTTGTCAGAATGTAACACCTTTACAACCAACAGCTTTATAACAGTGTTATGGCAGTAACTAGTGGCGATGTAACTAGCGGTTAGGGATGTCGATATATAGAAGAAGTACTTCACATATTGCTCCTCTGTTTTTCAGAATGCCCCAGTCCATACTTGACATGCTGTATATTGGATGTCTAGAGGCATTCTGCCAGCATTCACCTGCTTGGATTGTGAGGGCAGCTTCAATTATTGTACATGATCTGTAAAAAGCGAATGTCCACATACGCCGTGGAAAGCAGGGAAAGATGACACCCTGTATCAGCATGAAGATGCCCATTGATTACCGAACTCAAGCCTTGCTCCACAAACCTCACAGCCACCTACTGGATTCGCTGGCTGCCTGACAAAAGGAGGATGCTAGAGAAAGTGCAGGGTCTGGAATTTAACCAGGTATGTGGCTCGCACCTGGGACAAAGCCGGGCTGGCTGAAGGGGAAGAAGTCAAACAGACTCAAAGGGCAGGCGGGTAGGTGCGAATCACTAATGAAATCACAGGGAGGCAGCAGCCAAGATAAGAGCTGCATCTGCTCAGGCGGTCAGACACAAGCGCCCGTGCTCTGCTGCTCATCAGCTGTCCCACAATGTGGGGCAGTGGAGTGTGACACTCCCTGGAATGAAAACAATATAGTGGCAGATTGGAGGTGTGGTAAAGACATTAACTACTTCATGACCAGCACTGAGAAGTAAAAAGCGAGACAGGGCACATTAGAAAAGATTAGGAAAAATTAGACTGAAAGACAGACAATTAGATACACTAGATAGATAGATAGATAGATAGATAGATAGATAGATAGATAGATAGATAGATAGATAGATAGATAGATAGATAGATATTTTTTTTACAAATGATATGAAATAACTCCAAATAAAAATAATAAAAATACTGAGGTATGAAGTCAGTGTTCCATAACAAAGAAAATTGCTCCAGGTTAAATAACTTTTAGTCAGTTGCATAGAAATTTTTTGAATTTTCTGAACTACCCATTTCCTTTGTCTGCAATACAATTCAATTTAAAATGGGTCTTGTAAAACAACAAAAGAGAAAAGACTGATGTTCTCATACATAAATAGCAGCCAAAAAAAAAAAAAACTTAATTTATGACCTGAATAACTTTAGCAGATACTGCTGCAGTGACAGCTTTGTCACACAGAAAATACTATAACTGGAAGTTCTGTTTTATATTTCCTGGCATTTAAAATAAATAAATAAATAAATAAATAAATGTGTATATATATATATGTGTGTGTGTGTGTGTGACATACCTGACCAGTAAACATATATATTTAATGAAAAAATGTATAGTTTTGAATATATTTGGCATATCCTTCAGACTTCAGAATATACCCAGTATTGATTGACAAGGGTGGTCTCCATTTCTGAAGCCAGCTCACAATGTTGCATTTGTTCTGCTGGAATGCAAAACCACTGATGGAGAGGGATCTATGTGAATGATGGAACCTACACAGGAAAGTGAATTCCCTCGCAAACCTCCCAAGCGCACCTCTAAATCAACCAGGAGAAGCAGATAACACATGACAAATACAGAACTGTCAAGGAGACAACTTAAAAGCAAGTGCTGCTAAGCAAAGTTTCCAATGTGTGACCAAGGTAGTTATGGGAACAAGAGCTACACCAAAGCCTATAGGACCTAATGCCAGAAAGGACATTCAAATAAATTAAATCATGAGCCTCAGTGGAACTAAGGTGACATGATAAATAGAATGGAGCATCCAGTAATACCAAATGAAACCATTACAACGGGACAGTCATGAAGACAGAGAGTCAGGAAATTCAGTGCTAGATTGAAGTTAGCTCAGGTTTTCCCCAGAAGCTATTGGTCTTAAAATGTTTCTTGAAAGTTGTGAGGGGTTATGCAGTTGAGTACCTACAAGTCAATTTTAATGCGTCCCTGTGACTCACACTGGCACCAAATTGATGTCGTAATCCTTTCCCAAGTTATGGGTGACCCATCTATAGATCCAACCGATGTATTGCCACAATTCAAGTATAGCAGTGGTCTTTGCAGACACCTCTAAAGCAACTGATACAGTCAGTCACATCTCTTTGGGGGACACTGAAGCCCACTTCATTGGCTGCTCACACCTGAGTGTCCCTCTCTTTCCATCTCTTCTTTGCTCTTTCAGTCCCTCTCTCTTTCTCTTTGTTCAATAGCTGTCAGTCGAAGGAGAAAGGCTTCCGGGGGGGAGGAGAATGCGCCCAGGTATAATGGTGGTTATGCTTGCAAATTCTCCAGTTACACGGAACATGCAGTGGCAAATGTGACAAACCATATAAATAAATAGATAAATAAAATAAATAAACAAACCATATGGATAGATAGATAGATAGATAGATAGATAGATAGATAGATAGATAGATAGATAGATAGATAGATAGATAGATAGATAGAGATTTTCAGCAAGACAAGTAGACAAGGTCATACTCTTTTTCTAAAATGCTATGGCAAGGTTTGGCCAACTGGGATCTTATTATGAATTGTGTAATCGTATATATAATCATATATGATGTTCCAGATCACTGTAGGGATTCCATATCCCAAACCATATATAGAAAATTAATCAGTATGTTAATATTCCATAATATTCAATAATTTCCTGTACTGGAGCCCCATCCTGGTTTATTCCCTGCCTTGCGCTCGTTGATTCCGGGATTGGCTCTGTATCCAAGTGACCCTGTGTAGGACGATCGGGTGTGGAAAATGAAAGAATGAATAAATAACTTTAATTTGCTGCTCTGACATACTCACCCCTAATTATTCAGGAACCAGATAAGAATCGTATTTATATGATAGCCTAATACAAATAATTTTAAAGGTTAAATGAAGTGCAGTATTCTGATTTCATAATCAATAAACGTTACAAGCAGCTTCCATATGCGTAAACCTTCTCAGTAAATTCTAGCAGCGGTCTACCTAATTCACCGATGCATATTTGTATTATTGGAATGCACGCTGATTATGCTGTTTTGCATGTGTGCACTGTTTGCATTTCATAGAAAATTCAGTATAACAGTACAATGGGCAAATATGCATCGCCCAGGGTAAAACTGTCTGGCAGGTGAATTAAACAGGTTATAAACTATAATAATCACGTGACAATGTTATGTTTTCATATGAGAACCAATTCCGATGATAAAAATCAGCCGCTAGGTCGCTGGATGGACACGTCGGGCATCTTCAAAGTGCTCTGTAATGGAGAGTTAAAATGACACCTGAAAGCAAGCAGGAAAGCACTTTTCCCGCACTGAAGTATCCTTCCTTATCACCAATCAGCAGTTTCCAACAGCACCATAAATAACTGAGA
Source organism: Pollimyrus isidori (assembly GCA_019775955.2). NCBI lineage: Eukaryota > Metazoa > Chordata > Actinopteri > Osteoglossiformes > Mormyridae > Pollimyrus > Pollimyrus isidori. The sequence goes on from JABFDZ020000008.1 coordinate 18,404,188, forward strand.
AGTAATACACAACATGATCTTGCTTGTAGGCTTGATACCTCTCCTGCCCACTGCCTGCTTGTGCCTTCTATTATCTGCTTTCTGCTAGGGAACATGCTTTATTTAGATTCACAGTAATTTGCCTTTGATTAGTCTTTCCCTCCGAATGGCTTTTCTACATTTGTATAGATATGTCTGTCTGCTCTCTGCCTTTTCTCTTTATTTCAAGGCAAGTTACGCCTTAAGCAGCCAATTGCTTGAGTGCAACAATAGAATTTGGGCTGAAAAAAATACAATATTCAAATTATATGTGAGCTGACGTTGCCACTGTTCGGAAGCAAAACTGTATTAGAGATGGTTTACTGGCCACATTTTGCCATCAGTGTTTCCAGGTTTCACGTGGCAGTGAAATATCTCAGCAGTTCAAACTATGTTATTTTTATGCTTTCAGTTCCCCTGTTTTCTTTCATTTTTGTGCAGGCAACAATGTCCCTCTTTGTTAGCTTGTCATCCTGTACTTTAGCATCTGCTGATAGCTTGAAAAGAGAACAAGATGGGAGTGAAGAGACGTAGGGGCAGAACAGCTGAGATTAGTACATGTTTAGAGTGGGCCTGATTGAGAGCCCACCCCAAGAAAAATCTCACGTTTCTTGATTGTGTTTCACACAAGGAGTAGTTTCTATCAGGTTTAAGGTTAGGGCTGTACCATCTGTCACTGTAAACACTACACGCGTTAACAACATTCGGGGAAAAAAAATGAATAAGCCAATACCTTGAAAACTAATAGCTGTACACATATTACGTGCAGTCAATAAGTATGCAAAATAGCCTGCAGTATTTGGTTCTAAAGATCCTGGAAAACTGTCTTCTGCTGTGTGTTACAGGAATGGATCTGTGTTATTACCCGTGTTTTAATTTAGAATCAATGTGTTTAAGACCAGAGTCTGAATATCAATGAACATTAACTACAATGAGGAACATCACATTACTTTTCTGCCAGACTCCCAAGACTGTGGAGGGAATTCTAAGGTCTGGAGCTTTCCAGAATAAGCAGAAGAAGTTTAAACTGATAACTGGTGACAGTGCTTCCAGAAAAAAAGAGCAAAATCCATGGCTGCACCACAGACTCTCCATATTGCGTGGCTTCTGGAGCCTACGTCAGATTCTCGCCATGGTAACCTCAGACTTAGGGTGGAGGGGGGTAGGGGGGACACCTGGCGGGGGCTAGAAATAGAGTGGTCAAGGTGTGCCCATATGTCCCCGATCCGAGGCGGAAAAGATCGGGTGGGAGCTCCATTGCCGCTTGCTCAGCGGAAGGAGCGGCTAGCCGGATGATGCCGTGTGAGCAGCGATTCATCATCATTTATCGTCAGAGCTGCTTCACGTAGCCCGTCTACGCATTTGCCCCCCGCGACAACCCGGCACTGTTATCGAAGGCCTTTTTCACAATAACGCAAACAGAATGCACCCATCTCTGAATTGTACTGCGATTGTCCGCTGTGCCGATACACAAAGGTGAAACGGACAGAGACTGCCTCGCTGAACCGGGTCTCCCTCGCGTACGTTCGGAACATTCTGTGAGTTCTGACAACCACCTTTCTTTTTCAAAGGTGTAAAAAGAATAACCAGACACTACTGTGATAGGAGTTCTGTCAGACGTGCTGATGGACAGTAATAATGTAAGTTGATAATGAGTTCTCCTGAAAGGTAATTTCAAGGTGCAAGGTAATGGCAGAGAATTAAAGCTAACTGTGATATACACATCAGACACCGAACATAAAAAAGGCATTTTTTATGAAAGCTTGTGAACGTAAAGATATTTCCTTTATACCCTAGTAAATTTGGTCAGAGACAACTGACACATCTAAGATCACAAGAGAGATTAGATGAAAAGGCAAACAGAAAGATTAAATATTTGCTGCTGGACAGATTTAATCCTATCCATAGAAAATAATATCATAGGCCGACGCTCAGTATAAAAAGCCTCTTGTTTTTGCATCGCTATTACACCTTAGTTGAGTGTGAACGTATGAAAGAAATTAGTCTCAGCCCCCAGCAAAAACTGACATTCTTTAACATTGCGCTTATTATGAAGAAAGTGCCCCGTTGTGTTGTACCTGTGGTGCAGTTAATCTAATTTGTGTTATAACAAGGTTTTGTTGTTAGCATCTAACAAAACAATGGATCTAAAGGGCATACGTAGATATGCAAAGCCAACACCACTTACCGTTAATCTTTGAACCTTCAACCGAACTCCTTAATCACTTATCATGTACATCATACACTTTTAAAAATTATAATATCTCAATGACCCATATTGATCATTTTGTAGTATTAAAAACAGAAGTAAAAAATTACCTCAAACACAGTGGTCCATGGAGACATAGTCAGCGTCACAGTATAATTTTAGCTCAAACCACCTGGGACTGCTTTTCTTTATCTTTTTTCTTACTTTTTTTTTATTACACCACATTCGGAACATCGAACATCTAAATTATGAAAGCTGAGTATTTGGGGTGGGGTGGGACTCAGACTCCTCAAGCTAATGCAAATCAGCGATATGAATTTGCTTGCAGGTATAACCTACTTCATCTGCAAATGAGTGCGCTAACCCACTTAGAACGTAATGAGGAGTGTAACATTTAACAGCACTGTTTGCAATCATCAGACAAAAGTAAGGGAGCCCCTTTTCGGCGCCCAAAGTATCACTTGTTTTTAATAAGGGGCCATAGTGTTCAGAACATGTCTCCTGTAATGGGATTAAACAAACACCATATACCTACAGCAGTGCCTGAATCTTCAAAGAACTGCAGTGCATTTTTAGTGCCTCGAACTCGACAGGGACTATGTGATTCGCGTTTTTCTTAGCTCACTTTTGAGTAAAAATAAATAAATAATAAGTTCCTGTTTTTTCCAGCAACGGTTAGCCTTTTTTTTTGTCTTTAATGAGGTGTAATTGTGGCACGTTGCTGCAGATAAGACTGACAGAATAGTTTGCCACAGAGGTCTGAAGCTTCAATTAAGGAGCAATTATTGATATTTACTTCCTTTGTCTTTTTTTGAATGATGGCATGTACATGATTTTTAAAGAAATTATCAAAGAACTGAATAGAGGTGCTCAAATGTAATAACTGCTGCCAAAATGTAAATGGCCATTGTTCAAATGCTAAATTAAAAAATAAACCACAACATGGGGGAAAAAAAAAGAACATCGCTTGTCATAGGCAATAAAACCAGTCTTTTTCATTTTCACAAACATTAGAAATAGTCCTGTCTTTCATCTCTCTGCAGTAATAGATGATTGATTACATTTCAGTGTTCAATTAGCACAACATTATACAGCATGCAGTTCCCTCGAAAAAGGACAGCATTTTCATCATTAGTGAGAATCACTTTAAGGAGGCGAATGAAAAGTTGTTCAGGCTCCAGATTTCAGTGTCACCTTTAATGCACATTTAGCGGTCAATCACTCCTAAAACGGATGCTGGCTGGCTGCTTAATGAAGATTATATATGTTCTTAATAATTCTAGTTTCTGCAGACACTGAGCTCCACTTGACTAAATATGGAGTGCTCTATTCACAAGTCTTTGTAGCACTGTCAGAAATCCGTTCAACCTAAGGTGAATGAGAGGTTATGGGAGGTGATGGCTTACATTATGTCAGAAAGAAGATCATGAAAATTTATGAACAAAGGTGCTTTTTGTTAATGCCATATGTGCTCTTTTCCATCAAACTTGCTACCATAAAAAAATTGCCAGACTTTTATTTTTTATAGCTGTTACATATCATTTATGAAACAGGATATAAACCAAGAAATGTCTGTCTTATTATTATAAAGTTGTGCTAACTTTAAAAACTACAGGATTTGTGTGAACCAATGTGAAATAATCTGTCTAAAATATTGAGAGCCCTCAGTAACAAATGGGACTGCATCTCTCTATGATGCTTAAATGACATTATAATTTTATACATTGATATCAGATCCAGTATCCATGCCCAGTGTTTAAGGAGGCGGTAGACAGTGTCTGAAGGAATATGCATATGCACCATTAAAGCAGTGCATTTATTCAACACATTAACAATCTACTTGTCATGCAGTGAATGTGTATTTTTACGATAGAAATATTAAATAGACTTGGGATTACTGCAATAGAGCATAAAGTGAAGTACATATACAGTATATAGTATATATATACTTAGCAAAGCACAGCTGGGAAGAAGTCTGTCTGCCAGTTACTTAATACAACAGATGGACCACTTTATAATATTAACTTTCCTGAGTGAAAAAGCAGTGCAATCTGGCATAACCTTAAATTGGTTATGAGCTCGTGAAATTGTTTTCTTACAAAATGTCTAGATGTCTCTTGCTTAATACTCACTGTGTAGAAACATAAATGCACACACACACAAGAGAGAGTCCTGTATCATATCTTTTCAAGCACCATCCATTCATTTCTATGGGAAAAACCCTAATCCCCGCAATGACAACCTTAGGGTCCCCTACCCAGCCCTAACCTTAACCATAAGTAAGCAAACAAAACAATAGTCACAGATTTTTCTAAAACCAAATTTCCCCTTATGGAGGACGTCAAAATAATAGGTTTTTATCACACTGTGGGGACCAAATGTCCCCATAATGTAATGTACTGTATACTTGGCCCACACACACATACACTAACACACATGCACCTTTTATTTATACATTTTAAAGTCAGATACACAGTAAACCTTCAAGTATAGTATCTTTACAAGCAAGAATGGTAGAACTTAATTTGCAGATGTATTCAGAATGCTGAGAATGGTGGGTCCATTTCCAAGGAGTTCAGCATAACTCTATATGCAACCCATTGAATGTTGGACATGGAATAATTTGAGGCCACACCCACCAGGGGAATTTACCAGACAGTCATCCACGAAACCAGGCTGCATTAAAAGAGATCGGACTTCTCTCCCACAAACTCAGGTTGGAGCTGCCCCGCTACGATCTACGTCAGCAGGCTCTGACAGGGCGGCACGGCTGCTAAATGACCTGAAAGTGTCCCCCGGCGCTACCTTAGTACACATGGAGAGACATAGTCTGGCAGTGCCCCATCTGAACATCGTGCAGGCCAATCTCTGAGAGCCTAAATTATCCCATTTATCATTCCTTTAAAAGTCCCAAGGCTTTTATTTTTTTGAGTAGTGAGAGAAAGAATCGGGTGTGTAACCCTAACTCACGCCCCCCCCCCCCCACTCCCCCCTTTAGATAGCTTGTCTTAGTAGAGGAGGACATCTTCTAGTTTGCCGTATACTCGTTTTCAGGTCACATTAAAATCAGGCCTGTGCAAAAAAAAGCGAAAATTCAATAACGTCTACAAACTGGAAATTCTTTTTGGGTGCTGAGAACGCTGAAAAGGAGTTTTCCTCCACGCTGCAATAAAACATACTGTATCTGGACCCAGAACGAAAGCGAAACACTCAAATTAAATAATGAGAAATTGCAAAATAAGAAGCATCTGAGTCTTGTAGTTTGGCAAATGCTGTAATTTAATCTTAGAAGCTGCTCTCACCTGGGGTGCAGGGTGAAGCAGAGGCAAAGCGAGTAGGCATACAAATAGTTTATCCAAAGATACCTGTGGTGTTTTTTGTGTGCATTTTACAGCTCACTGTTTACTGAAGCAATTAAGGTTATGAACATTCCTCAAGAGTAGAATATCAGGGTTCGTTAACAATTTTTTGATTACAAGTTCATGTACATGTGTGACATGTGGGAAAAATTCACATAATCACTGCAAAATCCTGGCCTCTATTGTCTGAAACAGGGGGCAGATTCCCCCTCCACCCCTCATTCTGATTAAAAATATTCTCACTTTGCCCACTGGGTCAATAAAGGATAATAAGCAAGACTCAGGTGTTAAGAGAGACAATGCCTGAACCGCAAGTGGGTGTTGACTATCAACTATCCAGTAAAACCAATAAAAATCATTTCCATACTACTCAGGAGAACTGGCTAATTGATAATGTGAGAAGGCATCATTGTCCTTGATTACTCAAAGAAACACATCAATTCAACACGGTATAAAGAATATCCATCCATCTTCTGTAACTGTTTTTCCTATTCAGGGTCATGGGGGGTCCAGAGCCTATTGGTGCATGGCAGGGAACAACCCAGGATGGGGCACAATGCATTTCAGGGCACACCATTCAATCATACACACACACACACGCACTCCTCGGGTCCCAGATGTGTGAGGCAACAGGGCGAACCACAGTGCCAGCATGCCACCCCACATAAACAATATAAACTATAAAAGTCTTGTTTTTTTATGTTCTTATTTTGCCATTTTTTCTAGAGTTTAAATTGGCTGTGCATGTCCTCTTGCTCCTCTTTTTCTATTGTTCATCTTATTACATATTTATTAGCATGATGCATCATCATAAATTAACTCTTATTTGCGTCATTTTTAAATTAACTTCTAAAACTTTGGTCCCAAAACATCATTAGACTACATTATTAGGAAGCAAAAAATTGCCATATGAAAGAGCGGTGTGAAATGACAGGATGGTTTTTGCCTTCAAAAGCGGAGTTTAAAGCCTTCTTAAACCTATATGAATAGCCTCATGTAGATTTACATAAGTATATTTCAGGCCACACTCTTCGCTTTTGAATGTAATGTAAAATAAAGTCGTCCTCCAAAGAGGGGTGGGGGGGTGGTGGGCAATAAAGGAAGAAAGAAAAAAATAAGTGTATTTCAGGTTGACTCCAAATGCTAGATTAGGCTTTTTCCAGCATCGTTTCCAGTATAACTTTAGCTGTACCTCCTTTCTCATCTTCCAAGCCTGG
>JABFDZ020000008.1:18412483-18437426 GCA_019775955.2 Pollimyrus isidori
CCAGCCTTGTGCAGGTCTACAATTTTGTCTCTGACATCCTTGGACAGCTCTTTGGTCTTTCCCATGTTGGAGAGTTTGGAGTCTGCTTGATTGATTGATTCTGTGGACAGGTGTCTTTTATACAGTTGACTAGTTAAGACAGGCGTCTTTAATGAGGGTGGCTAATTGAGTAGGAGTGTCTAACCACTCTGTGGGAGCCAGAAATCTTAATGGTTGGTAGGGGTTTCTAATACTTGTTTCACTCAATGAAATGCAAATCAGTTTCTATTTGTTATTTAAAGTTATTTTTTCAATTTTCCTTTTGATGTGCCCCCTCCCCCCCATTTCAGGCGTTCTCCTTTGCGCATAAAGACACACACACACACACACACACACACACACACATAAAATCAATGAATACAATATGGGGGAGGGTGATTTTTTTTTTTTATTAACTTTTGTGGTCCGGGAGCACATTATAAATACCTTTGCAAGTTAATTAACTGAAAACTCATGCATGTTACACAATGAAATGCAAATCAACTAAATTAATCAACTGAAGTAACTTATGGAATGCAAGAAAAAAAGTTTTCAACCTTCTTTTTTTCTGCATATTTTTAATATAATTAGTTTATAAATAGCTTATGCAGAACATTGTAATTCCAGGTTGTAATACCTTTGAGCATTTGTAAAAATTACTTAATCAACCTGTGTTTGCGTGAGTACCAGAAGTCAGTAATTTTTTCCTAAATAAAATACATTTTAAAAGGCTGGTTATTAAAATGTTAAGTGAATGCATTTTTTATGTAAAGTTCATCTTGTGTTTCCCGGAAGATCATGACTAAAAGGATTGTATTAACCTGCAAATCTATAAATTACAGGGACACACTTCATATTAAGTAGATGGCACCTCTGCTGCAAACAACATATTAAAGTGCTGTAATAATAATGGTTTTGTGGTCTGAATTTTTAGCTCTTCCACTAAGCGAAAAACTTGGGGAGAAGCATTCCCACAACTCCCATCGAGATGTAGCATCACCTGGGTGATGCAGAAGAGCCATTCAGAAGAGTTATTCGATATGGAATTACTTAGATAGCAGATAAATACAAAATTTAGTTACACGGGATCTCTTATTACCTTGAGAGTCTTTAGTGAGATAGGTGTGCTTGGGTGGTATAGTCAATCACCACACTAAAAGTCCACCACCCATTATAAATGAAAAAAAAGTCTTATCTTGATATTTTTACACAGTATCGTGACAGAGAAATGTGGCAGCATAGATGCATTAACTAACGCTATGCAGTATTTTTTGGGAATAAGGTCTTTCCTGAGGTGTATCTAGTTCTTCAATGTTATACTGTCATATAAGGGATTATGATATGTTACCATTTGAGGTAGTGTGCTAAAAAATGCTATTTCATGTTACAGAGTGAAACATCTGAATGCTGAAGAGTATTAAAAAAAATCTGAAACTGCTTCAGGAGCATATGGCAGATTCTACAAATCTTCTTACCTGCTGCTACTTATCATCATCCATCTTCACCTGCCTTTTTAACAATTAAGAGCCGTTTTGATCCGCGCAGGCACTTTTATCATTAACAGCCTGTCTGCCGCTCGACTAGACTGGCAAGGCTCCTAGAAAACCCAGATGACCTGAGCTGTCGGAAGAAGAATAGATTAAGATAAGGCATACGGAGTACAGTTACAGTGAATTACGCTAAGCAGAGGAATCCTCTGTTTTGGGTGTACAATTACACTGGTCGACGATGAAACGGAGCAGCCATCTCATAGCTTGTCTCGATGTTGCTGCTGTGGATGTCTTGGATTTTTGCAGTTTGGAGAATTCACTTGGGAGGCCGACAGCATTCCATACAGAGTGTAACTTGGTCTTGTGCCAAATACTGCCTGAGATCCAGACCCATTTGAGTCTAGCCAAGATACACTATATGGCCAACAGTATGCCGACACCCCTACTAACTAAAGAACTTGTCTAATTAAGTTGCAACCATTGCTGACACAGGTGCAAAATTAATCATACAGTCATGTAATCTCCTGAAACAGAAGTTAGCAGCGGAATGGGTGGTTGTATGGAAGAATTGAGTGACTTTCCACTTGGCACCAACGTTGGATGCGGTCTTTCTAACAAGTAATTCCCCTGCATTTCTGCCCCGAGAGCTGTCCTGGTCACCTGCAAGTGAAGCGATTGTGAAAGTCAAAATGCCTAGGGAAACATGGTCAGCCGCACAAGCTCACAGAAGGTACTTGACCACGCGGTATCAATACCCACCCTTAATGGCAGCCACCAGCAATGTTCCTGCATCTAATGGAAAGCCTTTCCGGATGAGCAAAGGCTATTACAGTACGGCAACAATGGGGCAATCAACTTCATATTAATACCTTTGGCTTCAGAATGAGGTGTTAGACAAGCTGGTGTCCAATCTGTCTACGTGCTTTTGACCATATAGTGTTAGTGGCTAGAAGATGATGGATGAATGGGTTATTAGCATGGTATGCTGTGGTTTGTACTTTGGCCTCACTTTTCCAGGACTGCTGCTTTCCAATCCCTCCCTCCCAACCCTCATCCACCCATCCATCCTTGTGTGTATATAACAATATTTTCTACATTCTATAACAAAAAATTAGATATCTGTGTCTGTCCTGTCCTATACTGTGCTGTACTGGCATCCCATCGTCACTGACTGTGATCCTGCACAGGATGAGTAGTTATGGAAGATGAATCCATGTACCTGTATTATTTCATAATTATTTTAAGCATTTCCTTCATAGAGATAGGTGTGCCATCACCAAAAGATTAACTTGTAAGTGTGAATTTTGCTTCACTAAACCACCTGATAAAATGTAGTTACTGCACTGTCCCCTGTGGTGGAGCGTAATTAATTCAGATTTGTAGTAGCAGTTCATGTCATTAGCATTTTCCTGTGGCAGCGTCATGTTCCTGTGTCCCCCAAGTGGTCTAGCTGTCAGTTTTCAAATGACAGCAAATGATGCAAAGGGGAATGAGAAAAAGAGATGATGGTACACAGATTTGTTTTCATTTTTAGATGGTTTATTTTAGGTAATCAGCTAACACCCAGAGCTAATGTAGGATGGGAATTCCTCTTTAATCTAAAAAATAGTGATCTGAGGCTGTTACATTGCACATCGAAAATCTGTTCTTATACATATTTATAATGACTGCAAATGTTTGATTTAAATATGTCTACATGTCTGCAGGTACAGGATTAGACATAATAATGGAAACTGCTTCTATACAAGGGCAATGCAGAAGGAAAACCAGCTATAAGAGGCACAAAACTGGTACTTCTGAATGTTATATAAAAGTAAAATGGTCTTTTAACCGGAATTTGAATGATTTATATTCGGAAAAATAAAAACAAACCATTTCTCCAAAGCACGATGTCCATTGGACAGCCATCTTGTTAGTCTTTAAGGTACGATGATTGCTCAGTGTGGTAGTGCAACAACCAAAGAATATGAATATGGTCCCAAATTCCAAGATGATAGTGTCCTCATGCACATTGCTAAACAAATTCAGGAACGTCTCACATATAGCAAGATGAATTTCCCCCATGGTCACTCTAATCATAACAGAACCTTTATGGGAGGTGCTGGGCTACAGACAGAGTAGGGAGTCAATATTCGTCTCCTTCATTTCTCCTGTATAACATTATTCCAAGAAGGACTGAAATTAGGACTGAAATTCGGAAGGGAAATTCGGAGACCGGCAATAACTCTTATTAGGTATTTAATGCTGGTATATTTGGTAATGCGTTATATTAATTGCACCTTCATAATGCATTCATAGAACATTCAATACACCTACGTAATGCATTCATAGAATGTTTTTAAGCAGCATAATATGCCTTAGCATCCTAACACATCTCGACAGCTTTAGTATGCATTGATAATAGACATTTATATTGTATGTTATGGCTGTTATGTATTTTTCATTGTATGCATTATGAATGCAATGCTAAAAGACAAGGTATACTTACATGATGCTTATGAATCCTCTATGAATGCATAATAAATTAATTATGAAGGAGCATTAGGTAAATTATAAATACATGATGAAAATGCACTGGATGTTCTATGAAAGCATTATAAAGGCATTATGAAGGTGCAATCAATATAAAGAGCAGAGCTTTACCAGATCCAGTAACATTGAAATACCAATTAAAGCATTGTGATGGATTTTAGGTGTTTCTGTTATTTTGTCCACTCCCTGTACATGTAGGTTGCACAAATGTATAAATATTTGCAGTAATATATACTCCATAAATAGTAGCAACAAAATAAATGAACAAATAATCAACACAAACTTAGATAAAACAGACCTTCCCATCTGCTCTATAATAAACACAAATGGATCAAGCATTATTGTTTGAAAGCATGTCAGACTGTTGATATAAAAATAATTATGTTGAATATTTAGCAAAGGCATGTATTAATGCATCTACTGATTTTGAGGCACAGAATTTAAATGCAGAAGTTTTTTGCATTGACATTTGCAGCTCCTATAGATTTTCTTTTTTTTTTTTAGATGCATGAAAAGTATGAGGAAAAGCCTGCTGCCTTTCAGCCTTAGAGAGAAGACCAAGCCTTTTTTGTAGGAAATGATGGAGGCAGGTGGTCACCCAACAGCTCTCCTTCTTCTCCTCATTTATCTGCAGGGTACGAGCACTCAGAGGGTACCTGTTTACACGGTAACATCTCTGCGTGCGCTAACTGCCCTGGAAACCCCGATGCACACCACAAAGGCATCGGCGGAGTGCAGAAACTATTTAGCGACGGAACTGTTGTGAGACAAATTGACACCCATGCTGAACGGCACACGGGGAGAGCAGAGCACTTTAAGTGGCATTTCCGTGTAATTGCGGTGTCTGCAAATAGAAATTGCAAATGAAATCTGGAACTGCAAATCCAAAAATGGTCATATATGCAAATCTGGCAGAGAAAATGAAAAAGGCGATATGTATAACAATGTCAGCATTGGCCAGGCTTCCGAGATCGCACCTTTGAGCTGGCATTGCCATAGAGGGAGATGTTTCAACAACAGAAAACAACATGCAACAACATATATATATATATATATATATATATACAGTATATATACTGTACACGCACAGAATCAGTGAGACATCATTTTTATTCACTCTGGATAAACTGGAATATAAACACTATTAATTATTAAAAATGAACTGGAAATGCTATATAAATATTGATAAATAGATAGTGACAGATAGTGAAGAAAAAATAAATGTATATAACTTGTTGTACGTTCTCAGGGATTCGGTACTGCAGATTGCAGTACATGTTAATAGTTATGGTCAGTCTATCCTTTTCCATTATGAGGGAATTCTCAAAGTCTCTCTGCAGTTTGATTTGTTTTCAATTTAATGTGATTTAATTAGACATTCTGAAATCAAGTTGATAAGTGCCATGACATTGGATTAATAAAAACCAATCTATCCATCTTTTAACCACTTACCCTTTTCAGGGTAATAGGGAGGCCTGCAGCCTGTTCCAGACAGCATAGGGCGCAAGGCTGGGGGACACCCTGGGTGGGATGCCAGTCCATTGCAGGGTACAGGCACAGAATTCAGTGTGGGTAATTAGCCTAACTGCAAATTCTTGGGCTACGAAAGGAAACTTGTATCTGGATGAAACCCATGCAATACAGGGAGAACCCATAAACACTACACACACAAAGAACAGGAGGGTTTCGACCCTCAACCCTGCAGGTGTGAAGCAACAGTACTACCCACTTATACCTCATAGCTAGAAAAGCATGAGCAAATTCTAGAGACATGGTAAAAATAAAAGCTCGGTAGATCATGGTTTATCTGGTTGGTTAGCTAAAAGAATCGAGCAGTTTCAGCATGCTCAAGTCACAACGCATGCGGACTGTCGTATAAGTAGCCATTTCTGCAGGTGTTCCATTAATCAAGTTTCCACTGCAGAGAGAGGATACAGCTAATGTGACACTCTGGGAGGAAAATGCGCCTTTGCATTTCAGCGACACCTTGAAAACACCGCCTACCGTAGCCAGTCAGTCAGAGTGGGGGAAAAAGAAATAAAACTGTACTGAACAAATAAATAAACATCTAGTACAACCCAGCCCGCCAGTAGCTCATGGCAATTGCACTTTTATAGTAATTATAATAAATTTGAATCTGGGACATTTTCATATCCTCATGTTCAGCAGCTTTGCTTGCTGTAATCCACTAGCGTGCTGTTTAGGTGGGTTTGGGAGTGTAAACTGTGCTCAGCGTATCACTGTGAGTAAGTGCCCGGGATGGTCCGTGGTCCTACCTGGGGTCTCCAAGACTAATGTCCCGAGTATCCAATTTCAGCAGTCAGTCACTCGGATTGGATTGGTGGTTCTCGAAAACGGTTGGATGCCTAGATAGACAGCGGTTTCTCTGATGCATGCCGGTAAGTGCTGTCTCTGAGTGCAGTTCAGGAGCGACCACCTTGTGTTCTTCCCGTCTTTTAATCATCTGCGTGCTCCCATCGCTCGGCTCTCTCGTTTTTACGGCGTACAGTGTTTTCCATCAGTAAACCGTGTTATTCTGGTGAATATCTCATTACCCGGTGCTGTTTACGATGATGAGTCATCCTTATCCATGCCTCACCCTCGGCCTAAGTGCTGCTCACCCCACTAATGGACTGCAGGGGTCTGCAGATGCACCAAATTTCCTGCCCGTGTGCCCAGGGACATCCTTTAGAAGATCTCCATTGCAGGCGAGTACATTACACCACTTAATGATGAAGCCAGTTACAGATGTTAGACGGAGTGAGACATTTACATTTCTTTCATTTAACTGGGGCTCTTATCCAGAACAACTTGCACGGCTATTGTGCAGTGAGGGAAATCTGCAAGTTCTGTGTTCTTAATCAGTCTTAATTTTAGCCTTAGATGAATATGAAAGGGAACGACACAAACAGTTTATTGCAGCTGAGAAGAAAAAATAATAATGGATAGTGCTTTTTGTCATAAATAATAGTGTTAATGCATTAAGACTGTGTTCCATTCACATTTCAAAGAATCTATCTTCTACCCACTTTTCCTGACCAGGGTCCTGTGGGTGGGCAGGGCTATCTCAGGCAGTACAGAATGCAAGGCTGAAGTACATCCTAAACGAAATGCTGTTCCATCGAGGGGCAGATGCAAACATACATGGACTCAGGCCATAGATGACTTAGAGACATCGCTTACGGTAACTGCACATCTTTCGCGTTCGGAACAAAATCGGAGCACCTGATGGGAACTGAAGGAATAATGTGACACAAAGAAAGCATGCAAACTCCAGATGCAGTGCAGTTTCAGTTGACCCCTATTTTCAAAGAATTTCTTGATTAGACCCCCTTGGTCAGCCAACTTTATTGCCAAGATTTCAAAACACAGGGATAGCATCACTTTTGAAAATAGGGTTGAAATGTTTCTGACTGTGCGTATCACGGTTAATGACTGGAAGTTGGTTTCCGCACTTTTAAGGGCCAAGGTAGCCCCAAATCCACCATCCCCCTAAGCACACAGTACTCCCACTGTACTGATATGGAGATGTCCCTACTATCCACTCTACATCCTTGTACTCAAGCCTACCACAGATTATGACATCCGGCTAAAGGTGCATGCAGACAAGGGTGGGATAGAGAAGGACATTATTAATCAAACTACACTAATCAAACTACCCAATAATATTATAAGTTAACTGTACTGAATGGTACTGTATGTAATCCAAATTACAAGGTTTTCACCTTGAACACGTGTTGTTCATAAAAGACAACTGATATATGGTTTTTATTTTTATTCAGTTTCACATGAAACAAGATAAGGTTAACAAGCTAAGGTGATATATAAGGCCAATGTTTATACGACATTTAATCTATAAATGTATCCATGACTTGATCAGGCCCTGAAATTATTACCTGGTAATATTGTCTGGATTTGCGAAAGCGCTAGTAATATTAAGAGTGGAAGAAAAATTTGAGGTTCCCTATTACGTTCTATACTTTGTCTAATAAAATTATATGTTTAAATATATACTGCGACAGAATAACGGGAAAAACTGAAGTACTTAAAGCAGAATTTCAGGCTCAGTTACAGAGGTGAGTCGGATGCCAGTTAGCAGCATGTATCAGTTAACAAAGAGGACTCCCAATCAGTACTTTGATATGTGAGTTTTCAAAGTGACACAAGACAACTATAGAGTTCACAAAATGAGGACAGAGAGTCAAATTGTGGTCGTGTCAGTCACAAATGCTGCAAGCTTTGTTCACTTAATCAAGGGTAACTGTTGCAAAAATCATGAGAGCAAAGAGGGACAAAGAAGGATACACCACATCAACAAGGAGAATCAGAGGCCACAAGCTGGTGCTTATTCACAGGGACACACCTACATTTAAATGGATTATTAGACACCTTAAACGAAATGGCCACCAAAATAACATAAGACTGAATCACAGCCCTGTGACTCAGTCCTAGCAAAAAAATGATTTGTGGCAGGGCAGACATTCAGGAACAACACTACTATAGAAGGCTAAAGTATAAAGACATAACCTGGTGTAGGATGCATAAAACCTGGCTCCCTGTCCCTGGAACGCATTAATATTGTCTGCGGCATCACTAGCAAGTATGTCCTTATATGAGGATGGGCTTTCACTTTGGAGCGAGCTGAAGGATACCATCAAAGCGCTGTCTGTTAGCATGGGCAGCCAGCATGATGGCCACGGAATATGAGAGAGCACATTATGGACCCAGGTGCACCCTATGGTGCAAACGCTGTTCCCTCATGCCGATCCCATATTCCGGAATAATAACACCCCCCCATGCACACAAGTAAAGAAATTCAGCGGTGGTTTCATGGACGCCAGGAAGAAGCCAAATGCCTTCCATTGCTTCACCATTCACTGCGTACAAACATTACTGAACTTTTATGGGAAGTTCAGGGCCGCTGAGTGTGAAGTAGATTTTCTCCTCCTGCATCCCTCAAAAGAGTGGTGTTTTTGCTTCTTGAAGTTCCGCTACACACAGTGAAGGATTCTTTTGATAGCATTCCAGAAAGGACTGATTGATTTTGCTGAAGTCCAAGGGTGGTTCTACTTCAAATTAGCTCCTGATTATTAATCCATTGTCATTGCCAGGTGTTTCTATTATTGTGTCCACCCCCTATATATCACAATTTACTCCAAAAAAATAAATGATAAAAATGGCAGTCAAAAATAAGAATTACAATTAGTTTGTCTACACACATATCGAGAGTATTGTAGTGGCGTTCTAAGAATGCAGATCACGTAAACTCTTCAGTGCTTTGGAGATAATTAAGTCTGAGAAAAAAGCCATACAAAATTTCAACTGTTCGTTGAAATAAATATTCAGGCTCAGAGTTTTAATTTATGATTACCATCAGACTTTTAAAAAGTAATGATTGTATAAATTGTTAGATCTTAATATTACACTATCATTCTTTTATAAGCAATTATGTTAGACTTTCTGGAACAAAGCTCTCTGAATTGTGAATATGTCTATTATCAGTACTGCCTTTCATATCTGGTCTATTCTGTATAATTTCCTTGTGCAAATCACATTTTATGGAAACTTTTAAAAAACTTTTTGCTAAAGTACAACTTTCATTGTTTTTGCTGCTATATCTAACAGTGACCATTTCTGACTATTCAGATACTTAGTGTATTTTGCATAAGTTGTCGCAATTATTTCCCGATATCGTACAGTGATTCACGCAGCGCCCATTCATTGTGTCTCTGTCAGTATCCATACAGACTATACAGGGAGAACATATTATATGCCATTTGTATTTTGCCAGATCTTTAGTCTTTCATTTAATCTACTCATATTTATGTGATTTCACACAGCTCTGCTCCTTGAGTTTACTTTCCATCATTGAATGTGAACAGAGCTATGTGCTGATGGAATGATTGTGATTATAAAAGAAGTGTAAGAGGCCACAGCTCAAAGAATATGTCTGTCAAACAGGGAAAGGTGTTCATAAGAGATACACTATTTTCACACCTGATTGATTACAGAATATCAGCAGCCACTATTGATTTGGACAAAAATGTCTGTGTCCTCTTGCTCCATAAGGAATCGATTTTAATAGTTATGTTTGAATGATGAGGCTGTATTTCACCTGTAAAATAGAAAATGCCATCTATAAATGTCACAGAATCCCTGCAACACCTTGCAGCATGTAGTACTGTAAAAACAGACAAATAAATGAGTTGTATTTAGTGCTGACAATGAGACACTTTTTAGATAATTCTTGCTCATCTGTATTTCTGAATTTAAACTTTTAAAATGTGTGAAATTAAAATTAATGAAAATTTCTTTTTTAAAAAAAGGACTAAAATGAGTTCCATAAAAATTCAGACGACATCACAATGGAACTTGGAGATAATGGTGGTATGGTGGTGCTTTCAAGAAAGGCCCACCTTGAGGAAATAGGAAATGTAATACATTTTTTACATTAAAATTGATACAGTATTACTCATCATTAGAAACCACAGCTGTTTCCACTCTTAATTCTGTTTTATCTGCAAAGCTCTAGCTGAGAAGCTGCAGGGGAAAATGATTTGCAAACCAAATTATTCAATATTTCAATCAATCTCAGCACCCTACATTTTTTATGTGGACATCAATATTTCCTTCATGGAAATTATGACACGAAGCCGATATTTCCACTGTTCACAACTTAATTTTCCCTTGGGGAACTTTATTATCCTATTTCAGTTAATCAATCAATCAGTCAATAAATCAACCAATCAACCAATCAACCAATCAATTAATCAATCAATCTGTCTGTCTGTCTGTCTGCCTGTCTACTACTCAGAGATAAACCAATAAGACTTTTGCGGTTTCTGCTACTTTATTTAGAGATTCAAATTCATTTAAATTTCTTACAGTTTCACTCCGCCTTTGACTCAAAACAATTCATGAATATGGCATACCTTGTGTTTGATCGAGAGCTATTGGTTTTGTCAATTACATCGCTTTATTCTTTCCTAGCATTGTTACTGGCAGACTTCCATCCATCCATCCATCCATTTTCCAAACCGCTTATCCTACTGGGTCACAGGGGGTCCGGAGCCTATCCCGGAAGCACTGGCAGACTTACAAGAATTAATTTTCTTATTTTTTTTCCAATACTGTAGAACACTTTCCTCTGAAAAGTTTAGACATGTAGATTTTGGAAACTCTAGCCGCATAACTGGTGATGCAATACTTTTCATTGCATCTGTTGAGGAAATATATACTTTAAAATGAAAACAACACATTTTCATTCGTCTTACATTTCAGGCTGTGATAAAAGCATTAAGTGCCAGAAACCAAACATAAACAAACTGAAGACAAACACATGTATCGTTATTCATTTTTTCCTTTTTTTGACTCTGAAAACTGAGATGGCGAGGTTCAATCAGACAGAGGCCTAAGTCATACCCACACCACGCTGATAGTGCACAAATCAGCAGAGGGTGAGTCAAAGATGCCTTCAGCAGAGAGTTTAAGCAGCCCTGAGATTCATTTACACATATAGTGCCTGATTTCACACTGGCCTGGAATTTAAGTACATGTGACGATTCTTCGGAGGGGGTTGGGGGAGAAATCGCAACACTCGTTGGTTGTTCCAAACCCACTGTGTTTCAAAATGAAAACACTCTCTCTGCGGAGGAGATAGATAAAACCCACAGTGAAGTCCTGAGGAGCCATTTCCCCGTTTCCGTTTGAGGCGTGCGTGCGTTCGGCACTTTTATTTCATGCGTACAGAGAAGCGTTTCAGCTCTGTCAGTGCGGAGAATATCAAGTTTCCCAATTGAAGGGGTGCACAGAATTTTATTTTTCATTTCACACACATGGCATGAGACATATGAACTTTTTTCTGAAAGTTTGGGGAAATCTCCAGCTTTATGCACTATTGAGAGTCGGGGCGTGTGACACTTCCTCTTCGTGCAAAGTGCTATCGGTGCTGTTGGCGTGCAAAGTGCTATCGGTGCTATTGGCATGCAAAGTGCTATCGGTGCTTTCCAGTGCTATTGCCGTTTGTCAGTAATATTTCCTTGAAATTTCCCGAATAATAATGTTGCATCGCTTTCTGTTTATTCTATCTGTAGCAATATTCATCTTTGCAGTAGTCTATCGTGATTGCAGTCACCAAGATGGTTCACTAGAATTGCCTAGTTATTAATATTCACGGAGGGAAAGGTAACAGACCGCCACTGTCTCTTTGACCAGAGAACACAACACAGCCATTTTTATTATCTTGTGCATGCTCACAACAACTGTGCACGGAGGCACGCACGCTCTGATATGACGTCGCTATATAGGTTATTTAACCATGTTGGCTTTGCTACTCCTATAATTGGATACACTCAACACCGTCATAAAGAAATATAGAAAAATACTTGACAGAAGAGAAAAAAGTCCAATTTCTAAAAGTTTCAAAGAGAAGTATTGTATGTATATCCAGACATCTAATCAAATGTGTTAGGTTGTTCCTGTTTTAGTTACTATTATTTGTCTGGCTGTTTCTTTTGTTTCAATAAGCTACGATCCTTTTCTTAGGGCTCCACACATCACCATCTGGAAATTTATATGATTACTATGACCGTGAAATTAAATAAATTAGCAGTAGGAAATTGCAACTATTACTGAGAAAATGGAAGACTATTACAAAGGAAATTCTTCATTCGCTTCTCTGACAGTGATGCTCCTCAGGTTTTAGGTGAATTTTTTTTCCCTTAAAGGATGTGCACACACACCATGCACACACACACACACACACACACACACACACACACACACACCATGCACACACACACACACACACACACACACACACACACCAAGCACACACACACACACACACACACACACACACCAAGCACACACACACACACACACACACACACACACACCAACCACACACACACACACACACACACACGTACACACACACACATTTACCATCAATGAACTTTTGCTATTCATTTCAGACCATCATCATCAGTTAATTCTGATAAATACCCAACCCTACTGCTTGTTAGCTAGAACTGAATTAATTATAAGTAGGATAGTTGGGTCCCCAGGGTGCAAGCTCTCCTGTTGTGGTTAGTTTCGATTAATCGGTCGCAACAGATGATTAATTAGTTTGTAATGGAGGTTGCAAGACAAAAGTTTCATTCTGCTGCTGGTGCACTGGCACCCAGCAAGAATGTTGCTCGAACCCGAGTGCAGGGTAGAGCCCAGAGCGAGGAGCAGCCGGCCAGACCACGGTCTTAATTGGATCGTAATTATGCGTGGACTTTCCAATCAGAGCCATAGAAAGGGACACCTCTGACTAATGTCAATAATTGTGCCAGGAAACAGGGTTTTTCACTCCAAGATCAATTACATAAGATTAACAACATGTAATTACGGAGGAAAAATCGGAGTGTCACTGTGTCGAACAGCGGAATTAAGTGTATCCTGGTGAAGGAGGTGGAGACACGTACAGCTCATAGGCCGGGAAAAGTATTGGGGGGTGTGGTGAGGAAGGGGGTGGGGGTGTCGCTCCTCTTCCCCACAGACTAAGCCTCTCAGAGAGTAACAAATCGGGACCGTAGTGAGGGGAAGAATGGGAGGGGCCCTGCTGGAGCGTGGTCAGCCTCCCACCAGCATTGTGAGAGTTCAGGCAGATCGATTTGTAAAAGCAAGCACTTCAAGATCCTTTTCCTGCTGAATGAAGAGCGTTAAATGTGTGTGAGGCGTCACAGACTTCACCGTCTTGTATGCTGAATGGCTATAAGAAGCTTCTTACAAAATGTAGCAAATGTACCTAAAGGAGCAGCATTTTTTAATACCTGTATATGTTCCAAAATGAATGTATTTCTAATATATATGTATGTTGTGCCTTTTTATTTATTTTTTAAAGAATGATGTCTTCCCAGTGTTGGGTGATTGGAGCAGCGTGGTTGCTTGGATTCTAAAATGTGTGCCTCCTTCCTTGATGAAATAATAATGATGATAATAATATTTTTGGGCATTTTCTCGTCCTTGGGATGGGTCACGCTTAAGGAGCCGGACATGCTTCCCAACAGCCCTTTCCTCCAGATCGCCGCTTCACAGGGAATGCTGGGAAACCGCAAAGGCAGCTTCGCGCCAAGCCCTCCCGCCGTGTCGTCACACGTGTCCGTCTAACCCGCATATGCGTTCTCGTGGGGAGCGGCGTGCTATCAGAGTGGCGAATGCTAAGCGTTTATCGCTCTTTATGGAAATCACCTAATTGCTGCGAAAGGGGTCAAAGGGCGCGACCCCGGGCCTGTCATTAAAGTGCAGGGCTGAGCTCACGCGTTTGCACATTACATGCAGCAGTAGCATTCTGAGTGCCGGAGTGAAAAGGTCAGGGTAGAAAGTAAAGTTCAGGAACAAGATTTATAATGAGCGGTTCATGGGCAGCAACGGTGTCGGGGTTATAATGTCTGCACCTACGTGGACAGGGTTGCCCACGTTTGTGTGTGTGTGTGTGTGTGTGTGTGTGTGTGTGTGTGTGTGGCGACAGGCCGCATATGCCTCAGACGGTAAATCTTACAAACGGCCTAAACGTCCACGCAAACAAATCAAGCATGGAGGCATTTTAAGTGCCACTCACACGCCACCCCAACCCTTTCATACACAGGCCCTGTCGCTCACACTCTGGAGAATCACACATTATTAAAAAACCAGAAAAAGTATTAAAGTTGTATTACCCCAGTGTATCACGCATCGCTCTTTTGACTGCATACCATATTTTCCGAGCGGCAGTGGCTTGCCTGGGACGGCCCCCGAATGTTGGGTGTTAAAGTTTGAAAAGGACAGCTTTTAATGTGACAGCCGTGAGTGATCGCAGTGCTCCTTTGGGACGTCTCCAAAAGCGACTCCGTGTAACTGAGCCAGGCATTGTTATCTTTAATCAAGCCGCCTTCTTCCCTCCTCTGGCACAAAATAATAGAGTGGAATAAAAATGACTCGAACAAAAACAGATAAGGATCGATGCATCGTTTGCGTTAGTCATTGTTTTGGTCCAATCGATGGATTCGGTATCCATGGCGAATGATGCAAACGGATGTCTTCAGTTCCTGCCACCGGCCCCATTAATTACAATAAAGATGTAAAAAATATAACAATAAATTTAAAACAGTCCTCACCAACACTCATAATGTAATCGTGTCACTTGGGGCAAAAATGAAATTTCGCTCTCACAACCTCCAGACAGCCGTTCCTCTTGGGCCTCGACTAATAAATCTTCAGTATTTTTCACTTCATATGAGAAAGTGCTGCAGAAGAGGGCACTTCATCACGTGGGGAGGTTGGGTTCGTCATCTACGCCTTCAGCACTTCGTGCCTTAATATGCCGAGGGGGTGGCTGGGAAAATGTTCAGAGGTGTGTTTGGTTTGTGAAGATGCTTTCATACATCACACAGATTGGGCAGCATTAAGGGCTGCTGGCTAGTTTGAAGGCGTCGCGAGTTAAACATTACCCACCGGATGTGGGCCTTGCGTGGGGGCCGCCTTACATCACTATCGTCCTCCTAATTGCTTGTTTTACTTAAACATTCCTTCGCCCGTGGCTTTGTGTGCATTTGTTTCCTTCAATTTACACCTATCATTTTTTAACAGAATGCTAAACAGCCACGAGCGGCCTAATCACTTTGCTACGGTGTCCAATGAATACCTCCCATTTTCAAACTGGCTGGTCTTTTGTGCTCAGAAAGAGCCATATCTCTGGCTGCAGTGGCATTTCTAATTAAATTTATTATTATTATTTATTTTTTTATTTTTTTAAGCTGGCACAAGTCGATCATTATCAGTGTTTTTTAGACAGCTGGCATCCTCCAGGAGAAATCCCACTCAAACATGACAACAGTGTCACTTCACAGATATCACAAAATATTTTCTGAACAGCTGATTTCCACCAGAGGTTATCAGGCTAGCATGAAAACAAATCAAAATATTGTACCACTCTTCCCAACTTCAAAGCTTTGTGAATCGAGGATATAAAAAGCAAACTTCTGTCTGGAATTTAGTTTCTCTCCGCCCTAAGGATGGACTACATATTTCTTTGGCAGTGCGTCCCAAGATAACTCGGCAGTTATCTCATTTTGGCTTCTTCTCTCTGAAGTAAAATGTACTGTTGGCGTTGATTAAAGTGCACTAAGAAGCTGCTTATGTGTTTAAATTATCTTTGTGTAATGCTTGGGGCAAACCTCCTCCATAGCATCTTGGGATGCTTTTCTTTTTTTCTTTTTTTTTTGCCTCGGATGTAAATTCTTTGAGAACGGCAGCTTTGCATCTAATTTGTTGTGTGGCTGTGAGACACGCCATGGGCACCGGGGCCATAATGAACGGGTTGATTAATGCAGGTGTTCTGATGGGGGGAGCTGGGGTTTTGCTGCAATCAGGGGGACGCGGGGAGCACTGAGCACCTGTGAAGATCCATCAGCCGGTCCATGTCTACTTCATACCGCTCTCACTGCTTTTGGCTCGATGAAGAGTCACACCAGACCGCGACGGAGAGGCTTTGAAACAAATCCGCCTGAGCTCTCGACTCAAATGTTAAGCATCCATGATGTTGCAGCCGCATGAAACGTATATTATTTTCATTTGAGGTGAGTAATTTCCAAGCAAATTTGGTAATATATATGCATGAGTGCTTGCTTATGTTTGCAAAACATATTAGTATATGGCTTTAAAAGAAAAAAATGGATGGATGGATGGTCACTTAAGAAAAAAAACAAATCTTATACCAAAAATCGCGTCTGAGGCAAACAAAACAAATAACCTAAAACACAATCAGTCTGATATAGCCAAATAATCAAGCTGTAGCTGATTATTTAAATTTTGCTTGACATTTAGCTAAGCTATGCACAAAAAAAATCAGGGCAGAAGTTATTAAATATTCGTGCCAGGAGCTAAATAATTGTGGGAAAACTCATTTACCCACCACGAGAGTGATGGCCATACACTCGCTTGATTGTTTCCAGCACCTGAGCCATTCTGAGCACCACCACAGTTGCCGTTTTTTTAATATTTTTGCAATAAATGGCAGCTGCCTAATGTATGTCATTTGTTTCTGATATTTTCAGCCATATTGTAACATCTCCAAATCATTTTTGGCCTCGTAATCCTTCAGTTTTCTTGAATAGCATACCAAAATATATATTTGGTGTTAAATTTTCAGGTTTTGTTAAATGCTTTTTGTAAAATACGTTTTCTGTGTCTCTGAAATACAAGAGGGTCAACTACCTGTCAAGAAGATTTATTTTCTGGGAAGCAAATGTGGCCAGTTCCACATTACTCTCTCCATGGCCAACCACTGACCACAGCAGTGTCTGCAACACGGAGGAACGCTGTAGGTAAGGGCCAGCTGGAGCACAACCACATGTGGATCTGTTAACATGAGCAGGCATCTTCTGGACATCATGAGGTGCCATAATTGCCCTGAAGTCAATGAATATGGGCCACATTAGAGGCCCAGGAACACCCTATGCTGCAAACATGGCTGTCAAATAATATCCCCAAATTTCTTGATGATAATGTGCCAGTACAGACTGCAAACTATTTACAAGAGATTTCTTGAACACCAGGATGAAGTCAGATGCCTTGCCTGGCATCTCTAATCACCACATCTCAACATTATTGAACTTTTATTGGAAATTCTGGATCAGAGTAGGAAGCAGATTTCCACAACCTTCATCCCTCAAAGAACTTTGCTTTTTCTTCTTGAGGAATGGTCCAAAATCCCACCACACGCATATTAGGGCTACAGACCGAAGGACGGAAGCTGTTGGGTATCTGTATTCTTTATTGAGTCCTTGATGTTATACATATGAATATCTGTTCCTGTTATCTTGTCCTCCCACTGTTTCTTTGCCATTGTTTAAAAATCTGAGTGAAATTAATATTAATGGCTTGTGGCATCAAATGGTATGTTTGACCTGTTTTTTTTTTTCATCTGCAACACAAGGTTTCGATTATGGGTTTTGAATTGCTTATAAAGGCTGTGGCTTTTTGAAAGACAGCTTAAGATAGATACTGTAAAAAATTATCAAATAATCCTGCATTATTAGTATAATTAAAAGTGAATTGGACTGCACTGTATAACATCAGTGAGTCACACACTGTCTGTTGGTTTAGTACTGGTTATCCAACATGACCAAATCCAGCAACTATGAATTGTGTTGTCTTTATTTGTCTGATGCGAACAGACAGTGGGTTTCTACAGTATAAAGACACAATCAAAGGCTTTTACATGGCAGCTGGTTCAGATGTTCAGTCTGTGTTCGAACAGCCTTGGCAGCGTTCCAGATCAATGAAGTTCCCAATAAACGGCAGACTCCCATAGACAAAGTGAAAATGCAGGGCAACACGGCGTAGCAACACTACGCAATTTTAATGGGCACGTTTCAGAGGAGATTAAGCGCTTCCTCCTCGAGACACATCTCTGAATGTACTGAAGCCAAAGTGTTCAAAGGCTTGTAACCATGGATAGGAGGCAACCTAAAATAAGAGTGCCACACGCGTACATAATTAGGATTCTTCGCGTGAGTCAATGGCTCAAGTCTCGGACGAGCCATGCATGCAGATCTCTCCAGACTGAGCATCAGAACAGGCCTCGCTGCAAGCTGTGGCACAGTTTTTTAAATTTTATTTTAATTATATGCGGGTGGCGCATTAAATTATAAGACAGATAATATTAAAAATAAGATGAATGCGTCGCAGTTATTATATCTAGTCCTGCCATAACTGAGGTTGCCTTTCATGGCCACACCCATCTGATGATTTTATCAGTAGCTATTCACACCTGTAGTCATCCCAGTCATCCATTAACCATTAATCTCCCGCAGGCCATTTGTTCAGTTATGTTCACCTGCCCATTGCTGGCATTCTGGGCCACATGTCAGTTCCGGTCTGTCGGTATTCCCGCTTTTGTTCGCCCTGCTGATTTGGATCCGGTCTGTCTGTTCTGCCTCGTGGGCTTCTGTCCTCTTGTTTCTTAGCTTAGAAACCTCAATCCTAGATGCTGCCTGTGTGACCCCCCCCCCTTGATCCGTTATCTTATCCTCGTGATTCCCGCCTGAATTGGCACTTGAGTCCAGCCTAGCCGTCTCACAGGTCTACCTCGCTGTCAGCAGCCTTGGCCCCATCGACTCTGAGTACCGAGATCAGCCTGTCAAAGAGGAAAGCCCTGACCGCCAGGAGAACTGGCATTGCATCTGTAGGTTACTTGGGCTGTGTCCATTTGACTGTGCCACTGTGTTTTGTTTTGAACTTCCCATTGTTTTCTGTCCTGTGACAATGCGGTAAGTAACAAAGACATGAAACGACTTCGATTTTATCTCCAGGTGCAGCGCGCATTATATATGAATAGAACTGCCAGAAATTTGGCAGATCTCCTGGCGGGCCCATTTTAAATAGCGTACTGAGTCCTTTATGAAGCTCTGGTACTAATACAATTTATTTATAGCACCGTCGGCTGGCATGAGTAACCTACCACTTGCGGTGAATAACCAGTTCTGTTGGTGATAATGCAGGAAAGGACCGAATCCACATGCTGTGACATACTTTTGGAATAGAACGTATCTCCCACCAGCTCCCGGTAATTGGAATAACTCAGGTCTGGACTCTAAACGTTTTCCAAAGCCTCAACAAGCCTTTGCTTGCAAGATCACTGCATCTGGCCTCTCAGCAGAGGAAATTTTGGCGAGGTGGTCGGTTCTGTCTTCACTTGCTAGTGCCACTATTTTAATACACCTCTCACAGACACAATCCTGGAAGTGGGATGCAAGAAGTTCCCAGGAGAACATCTAAAGGCCCAGGACCTACATGCAGAAGAAAATGACTCACTGGAACAGCTTCCAGACATGAGAAAGGCAGCCTTCAGTGTTTACTGTCTGCCATTGTCGAGAAGCGCGCGGAAAGCTGCTTCAGAAACCAGTGAATACAAATAAAATAAACAGGCAAATACAGTGCAGGAAAAAAACAAACAAAAAAATCAAGAAACGAAGGAAAACAAAATAAAAGTCAAGACATGAGTGGAGAGGTTGCCGGCAAAACTACCTCAAATAACAAGTGCAGTTTGTGAATTGTTATTACAATGATGCAACTTATTATCAAGAGATGGAGAAGTCTGGACTTTCGGAGTAGGTGAAAGTTTATTTCTTCCACCATGTAAACTTTAAAACAAATACAGTATAGTGTTTCTTGTCTACAAACATGAGGTTTAAGTGGTAAAAAAATTACAACAGCTCTTTGTGCAAAGTATATCTTTGTTAGCAATAATACTGTACCGACATTGTGTGATGTTAAACAGCTATTGCCAGTTAATCGCTAAAATTATTTCTCATGAGAAAGTAATTTTGTATTTCACATTTCACACTTTGTAATTATTTTATATTGTAGTGTAAAGTGCATTAACACATTGGGTGACATATACACTCATACACATGCACCAGCAGTATGTAATGGGAGTTGTTATTTAAAATAACAGAAAATCATTCTGGCACATGTAAGAACATTTTTACACATAAAGTACTCGATCAGCCCTATCCTTTTGGAATATATTTCCTACTGAATGTGTTTTGTCATATTAAACAGAAATAAGTCCCTAAATTATAAAGCGCATAATGTCTTATGATAATGCTTGAGAAATAATTAAGCACTTTGGACTGAGTAGTGCCAAAAATCCATTACTGAACAAAGCAGTGATTTATTATTTTTTTTTAATCCATTGAGCTTTAAAAAAATGGCACATTTCCGCACATTATCCATGTCATGCCGTTTTGTTTTAATCGGGGTTTGCATTACACTTGAAAGGACACGGGGTTGTAGTGCCGGGTCAGCCCTTCTAATCCTGCCAAAGCCGGAGAAACAGCCGCACTCCCAATTATCTCTCAAAAAAAAAAACAAAAACATATAAACTTCCTTTTGTCCCCATCCACCCCCCCGCCACACACCTCTCCGCCTGCAGATGCAATTATTTACATGATTTTTGCCCTCCTCCCTCCAAGAGTGAATTCTCGACAGACCGGTGGTGTCGCCTGTGTCACCCAGAACACGGCAGGAAGGGGGGTGCACAGGACGCACTTTGCATGCGAGGTAGTCTGCAAGGCTCACGGCTGCCTCAGCTGCCAACTCGCTCTCCTCCGTCCAAATTTGCCGCCGGATTAAAACGCAAAGCGGTAGCTATGTGTCGGCACGGGGGCAATTCCCGGCACCCTGATTAATCATAAACAGCCTCTGTAAAAATGCTAATTAGCGGTAGCTAGAGAGAGCCGGCGGTATGGCGGCGAGGCCCTGGGAAGCTGCCGGGTCGTCGTCGTCTCTCAGAGATTCTGAGATGCCGGAACTTGGCAGCATAATCAGGCCTAGACTGGCTTAGAGATCAGCACGGCCTTCAGTCGATGTAGAGGCCCTGCCCGCGAAGGGCAGGACAATAAGACTGGTAATAGGCAAGTGACACCTGATTGCTACAGAAGCCAAGTGTCCCTGATTAGAAGAACATATGAATCACACCGTTCTCAATCACTTGTACGGAGGCCCAAAGGCCTTCATTAGGACCTCATTACGAGGACTGCTGGCAAGACAGGCAATGGTGGAATATCGATTTTATCATTGCAAATTTATGTATCTTTAGTTGTCTGCTATCATTTTTTTTTCCTGAAATCTGACAGCTCTTCTTAAACACATTATTTCAAATGAACTAGTGCGAATTCAAGCCTGTGAGATACAAAACAAGAAATGTATCAGTATAGATCGTGCTTTCATGGATTACCCAGAATAAATATCATTAAAATTAAAAGCTTAAAATTTCGGAACACTGTGCAGGATGTCGGATCAGTAGGTAACGCCATTGCCTGATGCCGTCAGAGTCCTGGATATTTTCTTCCTGGCTCCGCATCAGTGGAGTTTGCATTTTCTTCCTGTTTTCATGTAGGTTTGCTTCAGGTACTCCAGTTCCTCCCACAGTCCGACGACACATGCTTTAGATACTCAGTCTGTATGCCTAGTGATGGACCGGCAGCTGATCCAGGTTGTACCTTGCATCATCCTCTGTGCTTCCTGTAAGCAGTGCCAGACTCACCATGACCCAACTCTAGACAAGCATTTGTGGAAAATGGATGGAGGATCCGAATAACCATCATCGACTCTTAATATGTACATAACCATCACACGTTTCATGTTATTGGAGGGAAAAACTGATACGCAGCTGGCCTCTTTTAAATGATATATGGCAGAGATACATCGCCAGAGGTGCTTAATTTATATGTGACAGAGGCTGACTGGCTAGCTGTCTTTATGATGAAGTTGTCACAGCCTTACTGAGGGCCGCAATTTTCCAGCTGTCCCCTACAAAGTTCACCGGCAGCTCGCCACAAGCACCGCCGCTGAAAAACCACCACCAGAAAGTAGAAAAGTCTGAAAAAAGTCAAAAAGCCCGGAATGCTTTTAAAAGTCACCAGTGCCCTTTGTCAGGACTGGCACTTGTATTCCTCTCTAATCGTACCTGCGGGTATTTTCACGTTTCCCTCGTTGCCGGGCAGGAGAAAACGCGCACGTATCAGATTGCGATAAAATCTGCAAAGCCGCCTCTGGAGGTGAATATGGGCGCTTTGCGACCAGATGCATATCACTGATGTCTGAATGTGTCAGGCCAACAAAAAAAAAACATCAAGAAAGGTCACATTTAAAACACAAAACGCTCTACTTTGATCTTGAGTGCATTTGTCCCATCAACTTGATAGTTAATTGGAAGAAAGAATAAAAGAACAGAATGGATTTGTTTGCCATAATCAGCATGTACTAATAAATGGGTACATTCCAAACTGGTTATGCTGCCATCCAAAGAACAGTGCTGGGATGCATTTTTGCTACCAGATGTAAGCAGTTAGTTGAATGATTATCCAGGTGAATCTCATTGCATCAGTGTCTTTGTTCAATTCCAGACATAAACCGCGTCTAGAATACTAAATTAGTTTTTCCCAGCTAAGGTTTAAATAACTACCCTTCTTTTCTGGAAATGAATGGGCAGTAAGTCCAGTACCTGAGGTTTCAATACAACGCATTTTATTTTAGAAACAGAAGGAATGTTAACTATACTATTGAAACCATAGAAGTTTTTTTTTTATTATTACTATAATCATTTTTCCCCATTTGAAACATGGGCCAAAATTCATGGATGCATGATAGCGCGTACATGTCATTAAGCAAACGCGAGCTGGTTAATGAAAAAACAATTCAACTTAACAATTAATTGATTCTTATCTATAGCACACGGTCTTTGTGCCAGAAATCAGGCAACATTGCTGTCTTTCAACATGTAAAAAAAAAATACTTAGAGGAAGGGAACCCATCTGCTCGCCATGAGGAGAGCCAGTGAGTGAATTTCCTCGGATATTTACAACAGGAGAAACAGCTCTTTCAGAGGCAAACCAAAGAAAACGCCTGGATTGATTGCGACTGTTAATCAAGATCCAGTTGAATGCTCTCCAAGAAAGAGCACTTAGTGAGAAAAGGTATGCTCCATCAACTGCTAGAATTCGTTTTTTGGCATTGGGATTAGTCCGTAAGGTTTAAATAAGTTCCGTTTAACTACTTAATGTCTCGGTAATAAGCACCTGCAAAACTTGCCTGGGATGCAAAATAAACCTGGGCTGTCAGACCCCCCCCCCAAAAAAAAACATAACCCTAAATGCAGAAGCTTTGGGCTGTGTTTGATATTGCTGCCGCATGCATGCGCGCTCTGTTTGCGCAGCGGTTTACGGAGAGCCCCAGGAGTGCGTAGCGTTAGCGCAAGAGCAGCAGGTTTGCGGCTGCAAAAGGAAAAAAAAATGCTAGCCGACAGCAACGCTACGCTCTGAGCTCCCATGAATGTTTAATACGCAGTCTGACTCTCCTGCTGTCCACCGTCTCCACACCCCCCCCTCCGCTGCACCAAGCCTGGCCTCATGCTTTACACTCCATAGCAGACGGTTCGGACAACTGGAGCAAGTCGGAGATGTCGCGATGGCCTGCCGCAGCATCAAGGAATTATTAATGTCACCTTGCGACTCACCCATATGCCAGTAAGGTGTAAAGTCAGCATGTGTGACTGTTTACTCCCTTCCGATCCCAAAGCAGACATAAACATCTGACCGGCGGAGTTCTCAGCATCCGCTAATAATGATTCTGTCACCGCGCTTTCATTTCATCCCTGTTCTCCGCACATTTTATCTGAGGCAGCATGCGCACATTGTGTTATTCTTTTATGTAAAAAAAAAAAAAACAACAATCACAGAGATAAATAACAATGAAAAACAACAATAATAAGCTCCGGCGTGGAGAAGCTGACGGATCCATGAATGTATATATGATATAATGCATTTTGGTTTAAAAGTGTTGTTGACTTCATTGAGTAGATAATGTAGTGAATGGAAAGTTTTCATCCATATTCACACACATAGACACAGACACACACACACACACACACACACACACACATCTTTCCGGGGACTCTACATTCATTTCCATGGGGAAACTCTAATCCCAACATGACGACCCTAACCCCTACCCAACACTAACCTTAACCATAAATAATAGTAAATATGAGACTTTGGCATTTTTCGTCTCTTTTGCTTTCAAAGATCTTTGTGGGGACCGGAAATGTGCAGAACAACAGCTTTTCATCACATTGTGAATTCACACGCGCGCACACACACAGGCACACAGATTACCGCTCTGACGTACGATGCATGTGCTCTGTGATTCTAGACGTCCAGACACCCCCGGGGGGGGGGGGGGGCCGGGGGGGGGGGGGGGGGCGGGGGGGGGGGGGGGGCGGGGGGGGCGGGCGGGGGGGGGGGGGGGGGTGCGGGGGGGGGGGGGGGGGGGGGGGGGGGGGGGGGGGGGGGGGGGGGGGGGGGGGGGGG